>OX463225.1:55635036-55965036 GCA_949820135.1 Sylvilagus floridanus
TGTCTGGGAAGCAGCAGATGATGACTCAAGGGCTTGAGTCCCTGCCATCCAGGTGGGAGATCTAGATGCAGTCCCTGGCTCCTGGCTTCAGCCCGGCCCAACCCCAGCTGTTGTAGACATTTGGTAGAGTAAACTGGCAGATGGAAGATCTCCCTCTTTCTGTCTCTCGTTCTATTTGAAACTCTGCCTTTCAAATAAAAAGAAATGCTTATAGAAGAAAATCTACAAATAGATCTGGGAATTGAAAGGCTACATTTCCCCCAAATTTCCGTGCACAAGGGATTTTTGGAAAGTACCATGTAGAAATAATTTGTGAAAATTGTAATTGTTTTCTGGCATTACTGCAGTTATAACCACTTGGTGGTGCAAAGCTATTCAAGCCATTGGGACAGCAAACCATGGCAACAGCAGCTTCAGTCTCACCCACTCCATTTACTTTCTCTCCCTTAGGACACTGACCACCTGTCAGCCTAAATGGCACACTCTCCAGTCATGAAGTTTATGTGCTGTCAAAGATTTTCTGATAAGGTGGCAAGAACAAGCAGGATGCCTGAGAAGCCAATTCTTTTTTTAAAGGATTTATTTATTTATTTGAAAGGCAGAAAGAGAGAGAGAGAGAGAGAGAGAGAGAAAGAGAGAGAGAGAGAGAGATCTTCTATCTATTGGTTCACTCCCCAGATGGCTGCAACAGTCAGAGGTGGAGGCCAGACTGAAGCTAGGAGCTAGGAGCTTCATCTGAGTCTCCCACGTGGATGGTGAGAACTCATGTACATCAGCCATCATTTGCTGCCTTCCAAGGATGTGCACGAGCAGAAAAATGGATTGGAAGCAGCATAGCCAACATTCAAAATGTTAGCTGAGATGGGTGCACAACCTTGCGCAACAAAGAATTCAGATGTGGGACAGAGAGGAGTGGTCAGCAAGTTAGCAAGGTTGAATGGGGTGGGGTGGGGCACCCATCAGAACAGATGAACACCTCTCTAGACAGAATTTGAGAGAGTGCCCAGTCATTCAGATTGGGGGAAAGCAAGGTTACATGGTTTAATGGAGAGAATATACCTTGCAGGCCAGGTAGGCAGCTCAGGAAAGCTGAGAGCTGAGCAGGCTCTCTGTATTCAGAATGGGGCTTATAAGGGAATGGGGTCCAATTCTTCCTGCCGTGTCTCCTTCCCCTCCTTAGTCTCCTCCAGGACAAAGGGTTTGCTGAGTATGAATTAGGTGAAATTCCTCCCAAGGTTTCACTACCCAGTGCTATCAGAGAGCTCGACCTGGCTGAGAAGATTCCCCTAGGGTGCCTTTTTTTTTTGAGAAAGGCTGTGAAGGGTTTTGTTTTGTTTTGTCTTCTTGGTTTTTAAAGATGTATTTACTTATTTGAAAGGCAAAGTTACAGACAGAGAGGGGAAGAGTCATAAAGAAAAGTCTTTCAACACTGGTTCACTTCACAAATGGCCACAACAGCCAGAGCTGGGCTGATCCAAAGCCAGGAACCAGGAGCTTCTTCCAGGTCTCCCACGTGGGTGCAGAGAGAACATCTTCCACTGTTTTCCTTGGTGCACCAGCAGGAAGCTGGATTGGAAGTGGAGCAGCCAGGACTCGAACCTGTGCCCATATGGGATGCTGCCATTGCAGGTGGCAATTTTACCCACTATGCCACAGCATCAGCCCCAGCAGTTTTTATTACTCATTGTTACCAGGTTAGGTAACCAATTTGGGCCTGAGCAGAGATGATTCTCCTAGGGAGCTTTCCTTGGTGGGGTGGGGTGGGGATGGGGATGCTGAGACCACCTGCAAAGTTACTGGAGTATGGACAGGATTTTATAGTGTAAAACCCTGGGCTGCTTCCAAGATGTGCTTCTGAGGCTGTTAACATGGCTCTCTTAAGACATTTTTGTTTTCCTCACGCCCCACCCCCACCCCCAACACTTAGGTTAATTTCTAACTTCTAATTTCTAACTTACCTAACAAAACCAGTGTCTAAAGGCGGTGCCTTAATCACTGTGCCAAGTGCAGGCTCCAATTCCTATGTGGAGCTTCCTTCTGCAGTTTTCAGTTTCAGTATTCCTGCTCAGTTCCAGGCATTGCATGCTCCACCAACACAGAAACAGCCAAAAACTGAATTAAAACTGGTGCAACAGTGCATCGAGAGATTGAAAGTAACACATTTAAACCCGTTGAGAAGCCACCTTCAAGCTGGACCTCAATGTATTTGCACAAAGGATTTTCTAGTTCAGTGAGCAGCAACATAGTTAAACACACACACACACACACACACACACACACAAAATAAACACAATGTTTGACAGCTGAAAGAAGCAAAAGATGCCAGAAACAGAACGAAAAGCACTTTGGACACTGGAATTCTTAGATGCAGATTATGAAATAATTTGGACCACTATTATTAAAGAAATAAAAGGCAAGTTTGGAAATATCTTCAGGATCCTGGAAACCCTCAAAAGTGACCAAGAAAATTTTAAGAAGAACTAAATAAAGCTTCTAAAGTCAAAAGTTACAATGTCTTAAGCTGAAAGCAAAACAAGAACCAGTAAGTAGCTTAACAGTATATTAGACACGAATGAAAGGAGAATTAGACAACAGGAAGATGAGGTCACGATTTATAGAATGCAGCATGCACATATAAAAGCAAGATTTAGATTCATGGAAGATACAGTGAGAAAGTCTAACATACATTTAATTAGTTCTAGAAGAAGAGAGAGATCATATTCCAGAACCTATGAATGGTATTGATTCACATACTCAAGAAGGCAAAAAATCCCAAGCAGGTTGAAGGATGGAAGGAAGGGAGGGAGGAAGCAGGGGGAGAGAGAGAGAAAGAGAGAAAGGAAGAAAGGGAGCCAAGAAAAAAATTCTTCCCTGCACCCACAGGGGAGATCTGGAGAAAGCTCCTGGCTCCTGTCTTTGGCCTGCTCCAGCTGTGGCTGTTGGGGCTATTTGGGGAGTGAACCAGAGAATGGAAGATCGATTCATTCTCTCTCTCTCTCTCTCTCTCTCTCTCTCTCTCTCTCTCTCTCTCTCCCTCTCTCTCCCTCTCTCCCTCTCTCCCTCTCTCCCTCTCTCCCTCTCTCCCTCTCTCCCTCTCTCCCCCTCCCTCTCTCTCCGTAACTCTCCCAAATAAGTAAATCTTAAAAACACAAAAAAAGGAAATTCACACCAGATTTATCCTCAAATTAATGGACATCTAAAGGAAAAGAGATGGAGGGTAGGGCATGAGTGGAGATCACTGTCAAAGGAATAATTGTTTGGCAGACCACTGCTTTTTTTTTTTCCCCTCCCAGGTGGGTGCAAGGGGCCCAAGGACTTGGGCCATCCTCCACTGCTTTCCCAGGCACATTAGCAGGGAGCTAAATCATAAGTGGAGCAGCCAGGACTTGAACTGGCGCCCATATGTGATGCCGGCGGGCAGGTGGTAGCTTTACCTGCTATGCCACAGCACTGGCCCCATCAGCCTTCTCAGCAGCAGCAATGGAAACCAAAGGACAGTACAATGATATCCTCCTTGGATGGAAAGAAAATAACTTAATGTATTTCTCTCTTCCAAGTGAAAGTATCTTTCAAGAACGAAGATGGGGCCAGCGCTGTGGCACAGTGGATTAAGCTGCCACCTGTGATGCTGGCATCCCATATGGGTGCCAGTTCAAGTCGCAGCTGCTCAGCTTCTGATCCACCTCCCTGTTAACGTGCCTGGGAAAGCAGTGGAAGATGGGAGACCCAGATGGAGTTCTAGGCTTCTGGCTTTGGTCTGGTCCAGCCCGAGCTGTTGTGGCTATTTGGGGAATGAAGCAGTGTATGGAATCTCTCTCTCTCTCTCTCTCTCTCTCTCTCTCTCTCTCTCTCCCCCTCTCTATTACTCTGCCTTTCAAATAAATAAACAAATATTTTAAATTTTTACTTATCTATTTATTTGAAAGTAGGAAACAGAGAGTGACAGAGAGACAGAGAAAGATCTCACATCTGCTGATCACTCCCTGAATGCCTGAAAGAGTTCAGGCTGGGCCAGGCTGAAGCCAGGAGGAGCTGAATTCAGTCTCCCATGTGCAAGGCAGGGACCCAACTACTTGAACCATCACCTGCCACCCCCCAGGTTGTGCATTCATAGGAAGCTGGAATCAGGAACACAGCTATGCCTCCTACCTAAATACTCCAATACAGGATACAGGCATCTCAAGCAGCATCTTCACTCATGCACCAAATGCCCACCCCAACCAGTTATTTTGGAAAGAAATAGAAACACAGAGAATTTGCTACTATCCAGACTTCTGTTAAAGGTAATTCAGAAGGATGTCTTGTGGTGCAAGAAAGAAGGAAAAGCAAAGAAAGGTGAACAGATAACAAAATATGGTAGATACAAACAATGGAATATCAGCCACATATTCAGCCATAATAGGGAATGAAGTTCTGATACAAGGCACAATGTGGAAGAATCTTGAAAACATATGCTAAGTGAAATAAGCCAGACTCAAAAAGACAAATATTGTATGATTCCACTTACATGAAATGTCTAGAATAGGCAAAGTCACAGAGAAATAAAACAAGATCAGAGTTTACCAGGGGCTGGTGGGAGTGGGGACATGGGGAGTTTTTGCTTAATTGTTACAGAGTTTCAGTTTGGGGATGAAAAAGTCATGATAATAGACAGTGATGATAGTTGCAGAACATTATGACTCTAATACCACTGAATTGTAAACTTAAAAATAACTGGGGGGTGGACATTTGGCCTAGTGGTTAAGTCATCAGGGTACTGAGTTGGATCCCGAGCACTGGCTCCTGATTCCTGCTTGCTGTTAATGCAGATCCTGAGAGGCAGCAGATGATGGCTCAAGTAATTGGGTTCCTGCCATCCTCATGGAACACCTGGATTAAGTTGTTGGCTCCTGGCCTCTGCCCCCAACCATCATTGGCATTTGGGGAGCGAACTAGTGAATGGGAGCTCCCCTTGTCTCTGATTCTCTGTTTCTCAAATAAATAAATAAAAATTATATTTTACAATAATAAAGATTTACTAAGATAAAGATAATCACTTTTTAAAAAAGCTTTATTTATTTATTTATTTGAAAGTCAGAGTTATACAGAGGGAGAAAGAGAGGCAGAGAAAGAGAGAGAGAGAGAGATAGAGAGAGAGGTCTTCCATCTGCTGGTTCACTCCCCAATTGGCCACAATGGTCGGAGCTGTGCTGATCTAAAGCCAGGAGCCAGGAGCTTCCTCCAGGTCTTCCCACGGGGGTTCAGGGGCCTAAGAACTTGGGCCATCTTCTATTGCTTTCCCAGGCCATAGCAGAGAGCTGGATAGGAAGTGGAGCAGCTGGGACTGGAACCAGCTCCCATATGGGATGCCAGCAATGCAGGCAGCAGCTTTACCTGCTATGCCACAGTGCTGGCCCCGATAATTACTTTTAAAAAAAGATGTATTCCTTTATTTGGAAGTCAGAGTTGCAGAGACATGGAGAGACAGAAAAAGGGATCTTCCATCTGCTGGTTCACTCCCCAGATGAATGGTTGAGACTGGGCCAAGCTGCAGGTAGGATCCAGAAACTCCATCCAGGTCTCCCACGTGGGTAAAGGAACCCAAGCACTTGGGCCATCTTTTAATCCTTTCCCAGGAACATTCACAGTGAGCTGGATCAGAAGTGGAGTAGCTGGGACTTGAACCAGTGCTCATATAGAATGTTGGCATTGCAGGCAGCAGCTTAATCTGCTTCCCCACAACACCTGCCCCAGATAATCGCTTTTTAACAGGTTCAGTTTACACAGAGTCCATAAACATGCAAAATTTATATCATAATAATATGGTATCAGACTATAGAAGAGGCAATCTGAAGAACTAAAATTATGTGAGAAATTAAAGTATATATCTCAATAATTGATAGAACAAGCAAAAAATGAAATTGTTCAAACAATGATGATTAGTAAGATTAACCCAGCTGAGATTATGTAGATTATAGTCAATAACTAAAAAAAAAAAATCCGAAGGATTCAGGCTAGGCTATTAAAACAAGCTGTGAAAATTTTGAAGGACTAGGACTGACACTGTAGAAGGCTAAGCCTCTGCCTGCAGTGCTGTGCTGGTATCCCATACAGGTATCCCATATGGGTGCCAGTTCAAGCCAGAGAGAGGCAGAGAGAGACAAAGATTTCTCATCCACTAATTCACTCCCCAAATGGCCACAACTGCTGAGGCTGGGCCAGGGTGAAGCCAGGAACTTCATCTAGGTTTCCTATGTGGGAGCTGGATTGGAAATGGAGCAGCCAGGACTTGAACTGGAGCCCATGTGGGATGCCGGCATTGCAGGTAGCAGCTTAACCTTTTCTGCCACAGCACCAGCCTCAATAACTAAATCTTAAAACAAACAAACAAACAAACAAAAAAAACAAAAACCAAAAACCAGATTCTGGCAAGGATGTAGAGAAAGAGTAACTCACACTGTCAGTGGGAATGTAAATTAGTGCAGCCACTGTGGAAACAGTATGGCGATTTCCTTAAAAACTAGAAATAGACTTACCATATGATCCAGCAATCCCACCATTGAGTATATACCCAAAGGAGATATCTGTTTCCCCATGTGTATAGCAGCACTGTTTCCAATAGCCAAAATATGGTATCAGCCAAGGTATCCATCATTAGATGAACGGATAAAGAAAATATGACATACACAAACACACACACAATGGAATATTCAGCTATATATTTGCAGCAAAATGGTTGGAACTGGAGGACATCATATTAAAGGAAATAAGCTAGACATAGTCAAATAGCTCCCTTATATCAGGGAGCTAAAATTAAAAACAAAGAAATTCCTGGCCGGTGCCGCGACTCACTTGGCTAATCCTCCGCCTGTGGCGCTGGCACACTGGGTTCTAGTCCTGGTCGGGGAGCCGGATTCTGTCCCAATTGCCCCTCTTCCAGGCCAGCTGTCTGCTGTGGCCTGGGAAGGCAGTGGAGGATGGCCCAAGTGCTTGGGCCCTGCACCCCATGGGAGACCAGGAGAAGCACCTGGCTCCTGCCATCGGATCAGCGTGGTGCGGCCATTGGAGGGTGAACCAACAGCAAAAAGGAAAACCTTTCTCTCTGTCTCTCTCTCTCACTATCCACTCTGCCTGTCAAAAAAATAAATAAGTAAATAAATAAAAAAGAATCAATCTTTAAAAAAAACAAAGAAATTCCTGTGTATATCAATTTTGCTGCAAATACAATATTTTGTCAAATTTTGTTTCAAATTTTTGTCAAACAAATTGATAGGAATTATATTCTATCGTAGTTTTTTTTTTATTTTTTTTTTTTTTTAATTTTTGACAGGCAGAGTGGACAGTGAGAGAGAGAGACAGAGAGAAAGGTCTTCCTTTGCCATTGGTTCACCCTCCAATGGCTGCCACGGACGGCACGCTGTGGCCGGCGCACCGCGCTCATCCGATGGCAGGAGTCAGGTGCTAGGTGCTTTTTCCTGGTCTCCCTTGGGGTGCAGGGCCCAAGCACTTGGGCCATCCTCCACTGCACTCCCGGGCCACAGCAGAGGGCTGGCCTGGAAGAGGGGCAACCGGGACAGAATCCGGTGCCCCGACCGGGACTAGAACCCGGTGTGCCGGCGCCGCAAGGCGGAGGATTAGCCTGTTGAGCCACGGCGCCGGCCTCTATCGTAGTTTTAATGATCTTGTGATTATTTTAAAATTTGCCTTATATGAATGAAGTTGAAATGATCTTTTCATTTGATTATTTCTTACAGGCCTTGCCTATTTTCCTACTGAGCTATTTTCTTGCTGGACTTTTTTACCTTTTATTTGTTGAACTCTTTATTTAGTAGAGTCATTAAGCCATTGACTATAATGTAAATTAAACATGTTATCTCAAAAAAATAAACTATTAAGATAGAAAAAGGGAAAAACTCTAGGACCAGAAACTAATGTGAGTTCAACCAATCTTTTAAGGAACAAAGTATGCTATCAAATAAACATATTAAAGATGGAACAATTCTCAAGCTCATAACGATGCTGAAACTCATCATGGATAGTAGGACAAAGTGTAATTACAGAACAGTTTGGCCTATGAACTTACTATTAGCAAGCTCAATCCAGCAATACAAAAGGCATATAACCAAGTTAAGTTATCCTAGGAATACAAAATTGGTTTAATAGTTAAAAATCAATGTAATTTGTCATATTAATAAAGGAAAAAATGATCACTCAATATTACCAGAAAAGACAAATTGTAAAAAGTCAATATGCAGGGGCCGGCATGGTGGCGCAGCAGGTTAATGCCCTGGCCTGAAGCACCGGCATCCCATATGGGCGCCAGTCCTGGTCCCGGCTGCTCCTCTTCTGATCCTGCTCTCTGCTATGGCCTGGGAAAGCAGTAGAAGATGGCCCAAGTCCTTGGGCTCGTGCACCTGTGTGGCAGACCTGGAAGAAGCTCCTGGCTCCTGGCTCCAGATTGGTGTAACTCCGGCCGTTGCAAACATCTGGGGAGTGAACCAGTGGATGGAAGACCTCTCTGCCTCTTCTCTCTCTGTGGAACTCTGAATTTCAAATAAATAAATAAATCTTTTTTTAAAAAAGAGTCAATATGCATTCTTGATTTTTTTCTTTTTCTTTTTCTTTTTCTTTTTCTTTTTTTTTTTTTTTTTTTGGACCGGCAGAGTTAGACAGTGAGAGAGAGAGACAGAGAGAAAGGTCTTCCTTCCGTTGGTTCACCCCCCAAATGGCCGCTAAAGCCAGAGCGCTGAGCCAATCCGAAGCCAGGAGCCAGATGCTTCCTCCTGGTCTCCCATGCGGGTGCAGGGCCCAAGCACTTGGGCCATCTCCACTGCCTTCCTGGGCCACAGCAGAGAGCTGGACTGGAAGAGGGGCAACCAGGACAGAACCTGGTGCCTCAACCGAGACTAGAACCTGGGGTGCCAGCGCCGCAGACAGAGGATTAGCCAAGTGAGCTACAGCACCGGCCAGCATGCTTGATTTTAAAAGTCAGAAAATTGGGTGCTAGTGTTGTGGTATAGTTGGTTAAGCTGCTGCTTTTGATTCCAACATCCCATACCAGAGAGCCGGTTTGAGTCCCAGCTACTCTGTTTCCTGCTAATGTACCTGGAAAGCAGCAAGATGATGGCTCAAGTGCTTGGGTTCCTGCCACCTATGTGGGATATCTGGGTGGACTTACTGTCTCCTGGATACAGCATGGCCCAGCCTTGGCTGGTGCAGACACTTGAGGAGTGAATCAATGGATGGAAGATCTCTCTCCTCTCTGTCTCTCTGCCTTTCAAATCAACCAAGTGCTCTTTAGAAAAAAAAAATAAAAACCTCACATTTATTAGTGTTACTACTAATCTCATTAGGAAAATAAAGAAACGTATTCAATGGTCAAGATTAAACAAAAATAATTTTCACTAAAAATATTCTTACATGAAACAGGCATGCATGGGTTTTGACGGTGAGTAGCATTGTTCAAGAGTAAGGAGACCACCAACACAGTTCTATACCACTGCCTTGATCTATGTGCTAAGCTCCCAGCAAATTTGACCCTCCTTTTCTCTCCCTCCATCAGTGCAATAAAAGGCAATAAAAAAAACCAGACAAACAACATGTTATTATAAAAATATTTTGCTCCCACAGACTCCCGGAAAGATCAAGGACATTCAGTAGTCCATGGGGACCACTCTTTGGGACTGACGCCCTGAGATACCGGCCTAGGAGGAAAGCTGCTGTGTCACAGATATCTGTCATCAGTCTTTACCAGACAGGCCAGCACTCTTTTCCAAAGTAGCTTCCCTAATTTATGTTCCCATCAAAGCCTCTGAGCGCTGCCATCACCCCACATTATCACCAGCGGCTAGGACACACTGCTGCTCTGCTGTGCTTCTCCTGCGTTCCCCTCGGGTACAGCAGGTCTTCATACACTTACTGGCTTCCACAGTCCCCACGTCAGGAGGTGCTTATTCACATTTTCTGTCCATTTTTTTTCTGTTGGGTTATCGGACTTTTCCATATTGTTCTGTATGAATTTTTATAGTTTTTTAAAAAAATTTTTAAAGGTCTTTCTTCTGTTGGTTCACCCCCCAAATGGCTGCCAGGATAGGCGCACTGTGCCGATCTGAAGCCAGGAGCCAGGTGCTTCTTCCTGGTCTCCATGCAGGTGAAGAGCCCAAGCACTTGGGCCATCCTCCACTGCGCTCCCGGGCCACAGCAGAGAGCTGGACCGGAAGAGGAGCAACAGGGACAGAATCCGGCGCCCTGACCGGGACTAGAACCCGGTGTGCCGGTGCCGCAGGTGGAGGATTAGCCTAGTGAGCCGTGGCGCTGACCGAATTTTTATAGGTTTTAGACTCAAGTTCTTCACTAGTTACCTCTGCAGCCAGTATCTTCTATTCTGTGGTTTGAGTCTCCCCTCTTTCAGGTATCATTTCATGAACAGAAGTTCTTTAGTGTAGTCCAATTGACCAATTTTTATGGTTTTGATTTTCATTTTATTTAAGAATTACATATATCAAAGTCATAAAAATTCTTTCATATTTTCTTTCTAAACTTTATAGTTTTTTCATTAAAAATACATCATTTATATTAACATGTAATTATTTTATTATTATTTAAAATAAATTAATAATTTAAAAATGTTTTAAAGATTTATTTAGTTGAGGGTATGGTCTGTGGTGCAGGGGGTTAAGCTCCCGTGTGCAGTGCCAGCATCCCATATGGGCAGCAATTCGAGTCCCAGATGCTCCACTTCCTGCTAATGTGCCTGGGAAAAGAGCAAAAGATGGCCCAAGAGCTTGGGCCCCTGCACCCACATGGGAGACTGGAAGAAGCTCCTGGCTCTTGGTTTCAGCCTGGCCTAGCCTGGGCCATTGGGGCCATTTGGGAAGTGAGCCCGTGGATGGAAGGTTTCTCTCTTTCTCTCTCTCTCTCTTCTCTCTGTATCTCTGCCTTTTAAATAAATAAGTCTTAATAAATTAAAAATGATTATTTAGCTGAAAGAGTTACAGAGAGGAAGAGAAAGAGAGAGAGAGAGAGAGAGAGAGAGAGAGAGAGAGAGAGAGAGAGAGAATGAGAATCTTCCATCTACTAGTTCAGTCCCCAAATGGCTACAACAGCCACAGATGCGCTAGGCCAAAGCCAGGAGCTTCTTTCAGGTCTCCCACATGGGTGCAGGGGCCCAAGCACTTGGGCTCTTTTCTGTTTTCCCAAGCCATTAGCAGGGAGCTGGATCAGGGGCAGAGCAGCAAGGTTACGAACTGGTGCGCATATCGGATGCCAGCATCACAGGCAGTGGCTTTATCGGCTGTGCAACCCAGGCCCCAATATCTAAAATTTTGAGTAGCTTTACTTTCTAATGTAGTAAATATTGATAGATACCATTAATATAAGTGAATGTTCTATAGGAACATTGCAATCATTTTAATTTTTTTACCTATTTATTTTAATTATTTGAAAGGTGAAGAGGTAGAGAGAGAAAAATAGAGAAAAAGAGAGGCAGACAGGTCCCATCAGCTGCTCACTTCCCAAATGCCAGCAACAGCAGGCACTGGGCCAGGCCAAAGCCAGGAGCTGGGAATTCAGTCCAGTGATAGCAAACGGGGGCAGGGAACCAACTCCTTGAACCACTTGGTACCTGCCGTCACCCAGTGCGCTCATTTACGGAAGCTGGAAGCAGGAGCAGAGCTGCAACTCAAACCCAAGCGCTCCGAGACAGGATGCGCTGCTGGCAGAGAGGCTGGGCACCTGCTCCAGTGAAGACACAGCCGGGCCTGGGCCTGGCTCATCAACAAGGGGCCTCGGCAGGACCCCTACCCTTTACCTTATATAGAAACTAGACCCACTCTCCTCTAGGATTGTCCACCTGGGAGCTGCAGAAAAGGCTATGACCTTCAGAGAGCAGAAGGAGGGGATGCAAGTTGCCTGCGCAAGGACTACCTGTTCAACTCCTTAACAAACACAAGCAAACGCCCAGCTAGCTAGCTAGCTCGCTCGCTCTCTCTCTCTCTCTCTCTCTCTCTCTCTGTGTGTGTGTGTGTGTGTGTGTGTGTGTCTTTATTCTTGGTTTCTTGATGTTATGCAGATAATGAATAAAAACCAATCACACAAACACAAAAAAGATATGAGATATGGGATATGGGTGCCCCAAGTGGCATCTTTACTGCTTTGTCAAACACCCACCCTGCCTATATAATTTTTAACAATGTAAAGGGGTCTCGAGACCAGTTTGAAAAACACTACTGTAGAAATAAATCCAAGAATTTTCTTAACAGCATTGTTCTGAACAGCCTGAAACTGAAACAATTCAAGTATCCCCAACAACAGAACAGATAAATACAAGGCTGGATATTGTTACAGTAGAATAATATAAGGTAGTGAAAGTGAACTAAATACACTACATCAACATGGATGAATCTAACCTAATACTGAGTAAAAGAATCAAAGTTCAAAATAATATCCATTGGATGATTCCATTAATGTAAGCTCTACAACAGGCAAAAGGAAGGACACTTGCACAACAGATCAAGTGCATATTCGCTGGAAAAGAGCAGAGCGGTAATAAAATGATTGCCGAGAGAGCCAGAGCAAAGGCGACTAGCAAGAGAGATATGGGGAGCTTAGGCTTCTGAGGAGCCGGCATGTTTTCTATCCAGGTAAGAGCACTAGTTATGAAAATGTTCATTTCATACTTATCAAACTGCACACATACATTTTATGTACCTTCCACATGTATTGCATATGCTTTATTTGAACTTCATATTCTTCAAAGAAACTTCATGTACTTTTTTAAAAAAATCTTTTGATCTTTCAGTTGCCCATGTGGTTCCTATGAGAAACCTATCTGTATTAGTCAGGGCTTCATCAGAAAAGGAAAAAAAAAAAAATCTGTACAAATTTGGTAATTGGAGAGCTTGATAAAGGGACTATGTAAAAAGGTGTGGGCAGGATGTAAGGAACTAAAAAGTGATAATAAACTGCCCTAGTATTCACAATGGGGGGTACCATTCCCCCTCACAGGCTTGAAGAAGCAAGGACAGAAACCAGGAGACAGAGCTGTGTGTACGAGCTGCTTGAGAAGAGCTATGACCTCCAGTGGAAGGATGGAGCTGGCCCATGGTACGCTGACTACAGAAAGGATGCAAGTGCCCTGCTGCTGCTCGTCTGCCTTTCTGGCTTTGATCTTCTGTCTGTGCTCCCTGTTGCTGAACCCAGCTGGAAGCCAGAAGGCCAGAGAACCTACGGATGCAGTGTGCTTAGGTCAACCTCCCAGGGAACCCAGCAGAGTGAAGAGTAGGTCTGGCATGAGGGGGACTTGACCATCTGTCCGCCTAAATCTAAAAGGGTAGCCACCTCTAGTGTTTCTCTTGTGAAGTGGGGAGTAGGGAGAGGGAGCAATGACTAGGCAATATGAAACACAGGTGGTCTATGCCTGCTTTTGTAGCTGACCACAAGGTTGAAGCTGCTTCTCAGATGACCTTCGATCTCCTTTGTCTGTTCTTCCTAGCTTGCTTTAGTGTTTCCTCTGGATATACTTTTGAAAATCCCTCTCTTGGGGCTGGCACTGTGGCGTAGCAGGCAAAGCTGCTGTCTGAGGTGCCGGCATACCACGTGGGTGCTGGTTTGAGACCCCGCTGCTCCACTTCTGATCCAGCTCTCTGCTGTGGCCTGGGAAAGCAGTAGAAGATGGCCCAAGTGCTTGGGCCCCTGCACCTGCGTGGAGACCTGGAAGAAGCTCCTGGCTCCTGGCTTTGGATCGGTGCAGCTCCTGCCACTGTGGCCATCTGGGGAGTGAACTAGTGGATGGAAAACACTCCCCACTCTGCCTCTCTGTAGCTCTGCTTTCAAATAAATAAATAAAAATCTTAAAAAAAAAAAAAAGCCCTTTGTGCCAGACAGCATGAGGAAAGATGCCTTTGCTTACTTCTCTAAAGCAGGTTTGAAGAAACCCAAACTTCACCACATGTGGCATTGTCCTTATTGGCTGCCTGTGACTTTCCATTGACCAAAAGGTTATTTATTGGATCCTTAAGTTCTAAACACAACCCTGCTTACCTCATCTCTACCATGTAGCAGTAACCTAATTACTGCTAATAAGGATATATATCGCCCCTTATCTACATATTGGTTCTGTAGCCGGAGTAATCTCTACTTCCTGGGAGAAGTCTTAGTTTCCTTTTCACTAGAACCATGCCTTTTACACTTCTGATTCTTGAGTTGATTACACTGAAGGCAAAAGAATTTGAGATATTTGCCTAAGACTGCACATTTAGTACAAGAAGTTGGACTGGATGCTCAGCCTCTTGGTTTTTGTACTAATTTGTTTCCCACATACTGCAGGAGTACATCTGTGTCTTATCACTGTAACAGGTGGATACACAGAATAGCAGTAACATAATGTTGGGCTGTGATAAAGGTGACTCAGGGGAGGGAGAAACACTTAGTAGCAGATGTCCTCTAAATATTAAGGCACTATAGGGAATAATAAGACATTTGTCATCTTGCTGTCTCATTGTGCCAAGGGACCAGAACTAGAAGTGTTTTTCTTGTGATTTTCCAAAGCAAGATCTTTTCCAAAACAATTTAGTGTGAGTACATTTTAATGTGTTTGCTAATGAATTTCCTTGGCATTGGAAAATAATACTTTTTGGGGGGGGGTAATGTTTCCTCTCCCTTTCCCCAAAGAGCTTCTATTGCTTTTATTTTTGGTCACAGAGAAGTCCATATAGTGAAGCAATTAAGAGCTCTTTCTAATCCATAAAGCACCTTCAAAATGGATATTCCAGTGTACCCACAGGAATCTCAAGACTCATGCTAGGGAAGTTTCTAAGTGACTCTGCATTCCATAGCTTTTCTGGGGCCCATTAAACCAATCTGTAAGTGGTGAGAAAAAAGGCATAATGCTGGAAGTTGGGATCAGATGAAGAAGGTACTGAAGAAAAAAAGAGGAGTTAGTCAAAGTGGAAATTCACTTGTTGACTCTTCAACCTTCTAAGCAACTTGAAGATGATAATCACTATTTTTTCACTTTCATTATCATTTTCATTACTAGACTTTAAATAGAAATCAATTGCTCTCTTAATTATTTTTTGGAAGATTTGTTTGTCTATTTTGAAAGTCAGAGGTACAAAGAGAGAGGGAGAGACAGACCGGCAGACCTTCCATCCGCTGGTACACATTCCAGATGGCCACATGGTCAAGGCTGGGCCAGGCCAAATCCAGGAGACAGGAGTTTTATCTGGGTTTTCCACATGGGAGGCAGGGGCCTAGATACTTAAGCCAATTTCTGCTGCTTTTCATAGGCCATTAGCAAGAAGCTGGATTAGAAGTGGAACAGCAAGGACTCAAACTGGTACCCATATGGGATGTCTGCACCACAAGAGGTAGCTAATAATGCCAGGCCCTCACTTGCTCTTGTGAGTTAAGTTTGATGGAATGAAGAACTTGGTCACAAAACTCTGTAAGATAGGCATGTAGGGGCTTAGCTCCATGGCTCACTTGGTTAATCCTACACCTATGGTGCCAGCATCCCATATGGGCACCGGGTTCTAGTCCCAGTTGCTCCTCTTCCAGTCCAGCTTCTGCTGTGGCCCCAGAGGACAGTGGAGGATGGCCCAGGTGCTTCAGCCCCTGCACCCACATGGGAGACCAGGAAGAAGCACCTGGATCCTGGCTTCGGATCGGCGCAGCGCTCCGGCTGTAGCAGCCATTTGGAGAGTGAACCAACAGAAGGAAGACCTTTCTTTCCATTTCTCTCTCTTACTCTAACTCTACCTGTCAAATAAATTAAAAAAAAAAAAAAGATAGGTGTGGAGATGAAGAATCAATGGTTTACAAATGTGCTCCATTATAAGGTGGATGGAGCCTGAATCTCTTGATCACAAATAGTCAATGGAGGTTGAGGTACCTTGCTAAGTAGGAAAACCACCTTCATACATTAGTGTTGTGCCAAAATAATCAATGGAAAAAATTAATGTAGCATTTTGTTTAGGTTTTTGAAAGCTGTATTTCATAGGAGAAACTAATCAGGGAGAAATTCAGTCCCTTTTTAAGTGGTAGAGAAAGATATTTTTGGATGGGAAAGCTTCTCAAACATTAGATCATGGGGCCGGCGCTGTGGCATATGCAGGTAAGGCCACTATCTGCAGTGCTGGCATCCCATATGGGCGCCAGCTCGAGATCCGGCTGCTCCACTTCCCATCCAGCTCTCTGCTATGGCCTGGGAAAGCAGTAGAAGGTGGCTCAAGTCCTTGGGCCCCTGCACCCATGTGGGAGACCTAGAAGAAGCTCCTGGCTCCTGGCTTCAGATCTGCTTAGCTCTGGTCGTTGCCACCAATTGGGGAGTGAACCAGTGGATGGAAGACCTTTCTCTTTCTTTTTCTTTTTATTTTATTTTATTTTATTTTATTTATTTATTTATTTTTTGACAGGCAGAGTGGACAGTGAGAGAGAGAGACAGAGAGAAAGGTCTTCCTTTGCCGTTGGTTCACCCTCCAATGGCTGCCGCGGACGGTGCGCTGCGGCCGGCACAGCACGCTCATCCGATGGCAGGAGCCAGGTGCTAGGTGCTTTTTCCTGGTCTCCCATGGGGTGCAGGGCCCAAGCACTTGGGCCATCCTCCACTGCACTCCCGGGCCACAGCAGAGGGCTGGACTGGAAGAGGGGCAACCGGGACAGAATCCGGCGCCCCGACCGGGACTAGAACCCGGTGTGCCGGCGCCGCAAGGCGGAGGATTAGCCTGCTGAGCCACGGCGCCGGCAGACCTTTCTCTTTCTCTGCCTCTCCTCTCTCTGTGTAACTCTGACTTTCAAATAAATAAATAAATCTTTTTTTAAAAGTTCTAGAAATTTCCTTTCCTCTCTTCTCCCTTCTTTCTTCTGAGACAATCACTTTCTAACTTTATCTCCACAGTTGGGTCATGCTACATACAAGACTTATGGAAATGCAATAAATAATCTTATTTGGGTATAAAAATTGAAATCATTGCATTGTTTTTTCATAATAACTATTTTTCATGGACTTTTTGAGGACCTACCATATATTATTTTCTGTTCTTTCACTTTTCTAGTTCATTCATACTTTTGTGCATATCAGTAGCTCATTCCTTTTATCCTGAGTAGTACTCTTTTGTGTGAATATATCAAAATGTGTTTATCCACTCTGTGAATGAGCATTTGAATTTTTATTTTTAGTTATTATGAATACAATCCTATGAGCATTCTTGTATAATATATGGATATGTATTTTCATTTCTCTTGAGCATATACCTAATAGAATTGCTGATCACATGGTAAGTCTAAATTTAAATATGTGAGGAACTGCCAAACTATTTTGCAAAGGAATTGTGTGATTTTTACATCTCTACCAGCAATGTACAAGGATTCCAATTTCTCCATACTCTTGCCAATACTTTCTATTGTCCATACTTTTGATTATAGCCATCCTAGAGGATGTGAAGCCTCATTGTGGCTTTGATGTGCATTTCCCTAACGATTAATAATGCTGAGCATCTTTGGGGTACCGCTTGTGACACCAGCATCCCATATCAAAGTGCCAGTTGGAGTCCCAGATGCTCCACTTCGATGGCCTAACCTTGGCCACAGGGGTCATTTGGGAAATGAACTAGCAGATGGATGATACCACTTTCTCTTTCTCTCTCTCTCTCTCTCTTTCTCTCTCCCTCTATCATTCTGCCTTTCAAATAAATAAGAAATCTTTTTAAAATTAATTTATTTATTTGAAAGGCAGACTTAACAGAGAGTCAGAGGCAGAGAGAGAGAGAGAGAGAGAGAAAGAGAGAGGTCTTCCATCTGCTGGTTCACTCCCCAGATGGCTACAATGGCTAGAGCTATGTCGATCTGAAGCCAGGAGCCAGAAGCCTCTTCTGGGTCTCCCACGTGGGTACAGGGGCCCAAGCACTTGAGCCATCTTCTACTGCTTTCCCAGGCCATAGCAGAGAGCTGGATTGGAAGTGGAGCAGCTGGGACTCGAACCGGCGTCCATATGGGATGCCAACGCTACAGACTGTGGCTTTAACCCTGCTGTGCCACAGAGTCGGCCCCAATAATAAATCTTTCTTTAAAATGTTGAACATATTTTCAAGAGCTTATTGATCATTTGTACATATTCTTTGGAGAAATGTCTGCTCTAATGCTTTGTTCATTTTTAATGGAGTTACTGGTCTTTTTGCTGTTCAGTCTGATATGATTTGTTAAAATTACCTGTTTGAGAGGCAAATAGACACAGAGAGCTCCTTTCTGCTGGTTCATTTCTTAAATGTTGGCAACAGCTGGGAGTGGGCCAGGCTACACATAGGAGGTAGAAACTCAATCTGAATTTTCCACGTGAGTTGCAGGAACCAAATTACTTGAGCCATCATCTGCTGCCTCCCAGAGTTCCCACTGACAGGAAGCTAGAATCAGGAACTGGAGCTAGGAAACAAACCCAGGCACTTCAATGTGGAATGGGGGAGTATTGGTCAGTATCTTAACCTCTAGGCCAAAGGCCCGCCCCCTAACGTAACCAGTGTTGGACTGAGGTCTATTGTATCACATAATCCCCTTTCAGTTGAAAATAATAGAAAATTAACACAGGGGCTGTCACTGTGGTATAGCAGGTTAAGCTATGTAGACTGTGGCACCGTAATCCCATATGGGCACAGGTTTGAGTTCTGGCTGCTCCACCTCCAACCCAGCTCCCTGCTAATGTGCCTGAGAAAGCAGCAAAGGATGGCTCAAGTGCTTCAGACCCTGCACCTACATGCAAGACCTGGAAGAAGCTGCTGGCCCAACCCTGGCCATTGTGGCCAATTGAGGAGTGAAGTAGCAGATGGAAGACCTGTCTCTCTCTGAGTCTATAACTCGTTTTTTCTTTTTAAAATTTACTTATTTATTTGAAGGGAAGAGTTATAGAGAGGAGAGGGGAGAGACAGAGAGATCTTCCATCTGCTGGTTCACTCCCCAAATGGCCGCAATGGCCAGGGCTGGGCCAGGCTGAAACCAGGACCCATGAGCTTCCTCCTATGTGAGTGCCCCAGGTTCAAACACTTGAGGCATCTTCCATTGCTCTTCCAGATCATTAGCAGGGAGCTGGATCAGAAGTGGAGTAACCAGGGACCTGAACTGGCACCAATATGGGATGCCAGCATTGTAGGTTGTGGCTTTACCCACTATGTAACTCTTTCAACTAAATAAAATAAATTTATTTTTAAAAAATATTTATTTTATATAGTTGAAAGAGTTACAGAGAGAGGTGGAGACAGAGAGAGACCAGGGCTTTAACCCGTTGTGCCACAGTGCCGACCCCAAATAAATCTTTTTTTTTTTTTTTTTTGACAGGCAGAGTTAGACAGTGAGAGAGAGAGAAAGGTCTTCCTTCCATTGGTTCACCTCCCAAATGGACACTGCGGCCATCACTGCACCAATCCAAAGCCAGGAGCCAGATGCCTCCTCCTGGTCTCCAATGTGAGTGCAGGGGCCCAAGCACTGCCTTCCCGGGCCACAGCAGAGAGCTGGACTGGAAGAGGAGCAACTGGGACAAGATCCAGCCCCCCAACTGGCACTAGAACCCAGGGTGCCAGAGCCGCAAGCGGAGGATTAGCCAAGTGAGCTGTGGTGCCAGCCAATAAATCTATTTTTTTTTTAAAAGGTGGGGCTGGCGCTGTGGTATAGCTGGTAAAGCTGCTGCCTGCAGTGCCGGCATCCCATCTGGGCACTAGTTTGAGTCCTGGCAGTTCCACTTCCCATCCAGCTCTCTGCTATGGCCTGGGAAAGCAGTAGAAGATGGCCCAAGTCCTTGGGCCCCTGCACCCATGTGGGAGACCTAGAAGAAGCTCCTGACTCCTGGCTTTGGATCAGTGGCCATCTAGGGAGTGAACCAGTGGATGGAAGACCTCTCTCCCTCTCTCCCTCTCTCCCTCCCTCTCTCTCTCTCTCTCTGCCTCTCTGTAACTATGCCTTTCAACTAAATAAATCTTTAAAAAAAAAAAAATGGACTGCAGGTGAGGAGGAGGAATTTTCCAGAAGGAAATTAAAATGTTTTAAAAAAAAAAAAAGGAGGAAAATGGACGCTGGGATGCCAAAAACTAGCCAATATCCACTACAGTGCTTCCCAACCACGGACTCCCTAAAAGTTGACAGAATTTTTTTCTAGTCATCTAGGTAAGGAAATAGAGCCACAAGGTAAAATATTATCACTGACACAGGCATTTGGATAAAGGTGAGAGAAGAGTTATCCAGCATTGTGAACAATCACTAAGTTTAGAGTCAGAAGATTTGGTCTGAATTCTTTCTTTGCTACTTGCTAGTACTATGATCTTGGAAAAATCACTTAACTTCCAAAACCACATTTTTAAAGCCCATAAAACCAGAATTACCTTAAAGCATAATTCCAGCATTGTACGTTGGCTCTAGAAATGCAAGCACATGAATATGCCTGGCACAGAGAAGAAACTCACTCTGAAATCCTGGGCCATAACGTTTTCTACCTGCCTTCCATGTGACCCCACCTGAGAGCTATTTCCTTTCTGGCCAGTGCTTGCTTTCCAGATGGGATTTTGGAGAATTCCCCAGAAAATCTTTGGAATAATTGCCTTATTGAGCCCGAAACTGTATGTTCAACTACGTGATCCAAGCCTGATTCTCTCAACTTTGCAAATGGTTTCCGGTTAGACTGTCACTGGAGCACAGTGAACCAGGTGCAGGCAGTGGCCTTGGAACATAGCTTGTGGAGGAAGAGAGATGCTTACCTCAGTTGGGGGCCCAGAAAAAAGCACTGGAGCCCACAGATTCCCATGATTTGACTTCCAGGAGTGGAAATGAGTGCCAACTTCCCCCTTCTCCCAACACATGCTACCCTTCTGGATTCTAGTTTGGTTACTAAGCAACAGGCCCTTCAATCTTCAGGTCTTGATTTAGGATTTGGAACTGCTACACTAGAAACTCCAGAAGTTTTACATATAGAAACGTTGAGGGACAGCAATCTGCCAGAAATTAGTACCTAGAGGAATTGTTTTTGAAGCTGTGTTTTTAAGGAAGAAGTGTCCCTTCCATTGCATTCTATGTCCATTGCATTTGGGATGAGGCTGATGGTGATTCTCCACCAACTTTGATGACCCCTTGACACCACCACGGACTATCCTCTGTCCATCTGTGTGGCTCTGTACCTGATTTACATAGGCAGCAGAGGCAGAGCAAATTTCCTCACATGTACTTGTATTCCGCCCGTCGGCTGGGTCCTTTAGGAAGCAGACATACACCCTGATGGGGTGAGCAGTGTGAGCAGTTCACTGGAGGTCATCTTGAGGCCAGGGAGAGTTTTTGAACCATGAGCAGGTCTGATACTTGGGAAAGGGGAAGAAAAAGGAGGATGACTAAGTATGTAGAGCCTTGGACTGTGATGTACTGTCATGGAATGAGAAGGCCATCTTAAGATGGCTGCTGGCAAGCGAGCGTCAGTTACTCAGGAATGGCTTCGGAACCCACCTGGCAAAGGAGCCTTCCTGCAACAGGCAGTGATTGGTTAGGGAATAAACTGCCCCTTGACCGGATTGGCTGCCTCAGCTATATAAGTTGCTGTACCAACTGAAATAAACGAGTCTGCGGGCTGCTCACCTCTGGCCCACTTTCACCTGACTCCCGGGGTCTGTGTCATAACTCCATGCCTTTTGCCCCCACTGTGCTCCTCCTCTCAGAACAAATCCATAGCAACAATGTACCACTCCCGTGAATGGATTAAAGCTGTTACTGCAAGGCTTGGCTGCTTATAAAAGGGGGGTGCTGGGCCTCCTTTTCCTCTCTGTCTCTCACCAAGTAATGCCTTCCACCATGCTATTCTACAACAAGAAGGCCCTGGCCAGATGTGGCCATCAATCTTGGACTTTTCCTGTCTCCAAATTCATGGGCCAAATAAACTTCTGTTGTTTATAATTCACCCAGTCTGTGGTATTCTGTGATAGCAGCAGAAAACAGACTAAGGCAGCAAGCCAAGAAAACAAAAAAAAACAAAACCAAGTTGTAGGACCTTCCACAAAATAACTGCCCTATAGTTTTTAACAACAACAAAACAAATGTTGTTAGCTAATGTCAAAGCCTGGGGAACTGTTCCAGATAAAAGATGAAAGAGAAATGACAACTGACTGCAATGCATGGTCTGACACTGTATTCTGAGCTATAAGGGACATTCTAGGGACAATCAATGGACTTTGCACATGGAACACGTATTAGACAACAGTGTTAGACCAATGTTGGATTTCTGGTTTTGATCATTTTACTACAGTTATATAAAAGAAGGTCCTGGCCAGCGCCGTGGCTCACTAGGCTAATCCTCCACCTTGTGGCGCTGGCACACCGGGTTCTAGTCCTGGTTGGGGTGCCGGATTCTGTCCCGGTTGCCCCTCTTCCAGGCCAGCTCTCTGCTGTGGCCCCGGAGTGCAGTGGAGGATGGCCCAAGTGCTTGGGCCCTGCACCCCATGGGAGACCAGGAGAAGCACCTGACTCCTGCCATCGGATCAGCGTGGTGTGCCGGCCGTGGCGGCCATTGGAGGGTGAACATTGGTTCAAAGGAACAAAGGAAGACCTTTCTCTCTGTCTCTCTCACTGTCCACTCTGCCTGTCAAAAAAAAAAAAAAAAAAAAAAAAAAAAAACAAGGTCCTTCTCTCAGCAAATATTCTGAAGCATAGGAATAGGATTGCCTCAGATTTATTCTCAAAAGTTTCAGGAAAAAAAATGTGCACACACATAAAGGAAGAGATAAAACCAACAAGCCAAATTGTAAACAACTGGTGTTCCTGGATCAAGGGCACACAGAATGTGAAACCTCACCAACATTTAAAATCACAGAAATGGGCTTTTAATGCCAAATAAGACCTTCTTTTGATGTTAATCTGGGGGCTGGGTAACCATTTCAGATAATTACTATAGATTTTTCTTTTATGAATTTCAATTATTTTTCAAACCAACATGATAATCTCAGGAGAGTTCCAGCGATGTGCAGCACTAATTTCTATGGGAAATGGATTCTCACCCTTTTCTCTAAGTGCTCTTCGGGTATTGCCTGAGTCCTAGTCATTCTGTCTGAGGCGCTGGTTTACAGCGAGTCCTTTTGCAGAACAGAACATTTTATGATGCTGGTTTCATAAATGGAAATTAAATGTGTGCAAAGCATAAAGACGGAAGGAAACAGCAGATCTACACAAAATGATTTTCTCCATCTTGATGTTAATTTTATAATTGTTCTGAATGGCGGGAAATCAGTGGGTATTTTCTTATGAGGTACTTATGAGTCTCTTCAGTTTATTTCTCCACTGTCTAAATTACATTTGTCTTCTCTCCATTTCTCTATAGTATACTACTTGCCAGTGTTATGGGGCACTAAGAGGTATTATCAAAATATAAGAGAAGATGGAGGCATGGGTCTCTTTGAAAGACTCCACTACTCAGCACGCACAGTCAGATGAGTCAGCATATTCACAGGAAATATTTCCCAGCCTTCCTTGCAAGTGTGATAACCACTGAACTAGAAATAGTAGCTTTAGCGTCAGGTTTCTAGAAAAGATGTCTAAAAAATCTGCTGAGAGACCTACCTTTTCCCTTTTCCTTCTTGCTAGGAACATAAATACAATGACTAGACTTCCAGCAGCCATCCTGTAAATATGAGGGTAAGACCCACAGCTGGGAAAGACAGGGGACTTGCTCAAAGAGGGTAGGACTGCGATGCTATTATAAGGACCACATTATCACCCCTGGCTTGCCTTGCTCTGGACTCCTTTTGAATGAGAGGAAATTAAATCCTGTCTTATTTGAGCCATCTTACTTTGATCTCTGGAACCAGCAGTGAATGTAAATCTTAAACTATGTAGTCCTTGATTTCAAGAAGTGATTAGGAAGGCATTGTGGCGCAGCTGGTTAAGGCACCCCTTGAGGTGTCTGCATCCCGTACGGGAGTACCAGTTCAAGTCCCGGCTACTCCACTTCCAATCCAAATCCTGTTAACACATCCTCAGAAGTGCTTGGGCCCCTACCACCCATATGGGAGACCTGGATGGAGTTCTAGCCTCTTGAATTCAGCCTGGCCCAGCCCTGGCTATGGTGGACATTTGGGGAGTGAACCAGTGGATGGAAGATCTCTCTCTCTCTCTCCCTCTCTTCCCCCCGCCCCACTCTGTCTTTCAAGCAGATTGAAATAAACAACAACAACAACAATAAAAAACTAATTGAGGAACGTGTGATCTTGGCCAAATGATCTAATATTTCTGAATCTCATTCTCTATTTTATAAAATAAGATGATAATAATTACCTTGTGAAGTTGTACTGTGGAGTAAAGACAAGAAGCTTGGCACTTAAGACGTGTCCAACAATCGATAGTAATTTGTAAGTTAGACAAACTTGGGGAAGGAAGAAGTTGTCAGGAAAATTTACAGAATAAACTGGATTTTGTTTGCTGTGAAGTGTGAAAATTCTCAGAATTGATGAAGGGGAAATGTGTTCCACATGAGTAAAAGCACGGCTAAGAGCATGCGGACTGACTGAATATGACATATTGGAGGGTCACAGAGAACGGAACACATCCAGTACTGCAGAACTGAGGAAGCAAGAGTGGCAGATATAGGGGGACATGGCGGGGCATGGAGGAGGTGGGACCAGGTCGAAAGTCAGAGAGAAGATAACGGGCGCGAGGCAACTGCGTTTTATACAAAAGGAATGACCAAGTTGTGCATAATGAAAACTTGTTATATTGAGGGCTTCAGATACCCCAAGGGATGTTCTTTTAGAAAGAGAGGCAAATGGAAGGTGGGTGTCTAATCAAAAGGGTAGCCATTAATTTAATGGGCAGACGGCTTAATGCAAGCATTAGTCTGGTTGTTAGGTGCTATGGGGTAGCTTTCTTCCTGTGATTTTTGTATAAAATGAAGACTTTTGGCATTTGGCAAAGGTGTTTTTCACTTAAAAAAAAAAAAAGTAATCAAGCCAATCAGGCAAAGTATGTTTCATTGCCCAAACCATAAAACATCAGCAAAAACTCATCCTTTTTTTTTCTAATGGAATCTTTTTCTCCATCTCATCTTAAAAATGCTCTTAGTCATGCCATTTGCTTCCAGCAAATACTTTAAAACTTTCTTATAAGGTAAAAGTTAGGAGGTCATGATCCATCCCTCCACTCTGATATTCACAAAACCTCTACATTGTACACTCAAGTTTCTTTACGATGACATTTCCTAAACTATGAGATGAAAATTAATTAACTGAATCAGACAACAGACTTCTTGTAGGCCTGTAATTCTAAGATACAGCCTACCCACACATTCCAATTTGAGAATCTTCCTACTCATAATCTAAAATAAAGTATATAAACAAGTGGATGTGGGGCGGATGGTGTGGTGCCTGGGGTGAGCCGCCACCTCTGCCACAGCGTCCCATATCGAGTCCCAGCTGCTCTATTTCCAATCCAGCTGCCTGCTAATGCTCCAGGGAAGGAAGCACGCACGGCTCAAGTACGTGGGCCCTTGCTACACATGTGAGAGACCCAGATGGAGTTCCCGGCTCCTGGCTTCAGCTTGGCCCAGTCCTGGCCATTGTAGCCACTTGGGAAGTCAACAGCAGATGAAAAATCTCTCTCTCTCGCTTTCACTCCATCTTTAGAATAAAATAAAATAAAATAAAATACGGGCTGACATGGTACCATAGTAGGTTAAACCTCTACCTCTTGAATTCAGCATTTCAAATGGTCACTGGTTTGAATCCGGCTGCTCCACTTTTTTTTTTAATAGATTTATTTTATTTATTTGAAAGATAGAGTTATAGAGAGAGGTAGACAGAGAGAGGTCTTCCATCTGCTGGTTCAACCCCAGATGACCACAACACCTGGAGCTCACTAGTCCAAGTGATCAATTTAAGTTCACAATTGATCATAATGATAGGACTAAGAGCCAAGGGGATCACATAAACAAGACTAGTGTCTGCAAATACTAACTGATAGAATAAAAAAGGGAGAGAATGATCCAACATGGGAGGCGAGATGCACAGCAGATTCATAGAATGGCAGATGCCCTAAACAGCACTCTGGCCTCAGAATCAGCCCTTAAGGCATGCAGATCTGGCTGAAAAGCCCATGAGAGTATTTCAGGCATGGAAAGCCAAGACACTCTGGCAAAAAAAAAAAAAAAAAACACCTAAATGAAAAATCTCCATGAGTGAGATCCCAGTGGAAAGAACAAGTTATCAAAGAAGGAGGTACCTTTCTCTGAAGGGAGGAGAGAACTTCCACTTTGACTATGACCTTGTCTAAATATGATCAGAGTCGATGAACTCAAAAGGCTTCCATAGCCTTGGCAACTCATGACAAGAGCCTAGGGTGATTACTGATGCCATAACAAGAGTGTCAATTTGTTAAGTCAACAATAGGAGTCACTGTGCACTTGCTCCTCATCTAGGATCTCTGTCCTTAATGTGCTATACATTGTGATTTAATGCTATAACTAATACTCAAACAGTATTTTTCACTTTGTATTTCTATGTGGGTGAAAACTGTTGAAATCTTTACTTAACATATGCTAAACTGATCTTCTGTATATAAAGATAATTGAAAATGAATCTTGCCGGCACCGCGGCTCACTAGGCTAATCCTCCGCCTTGCGGCGCTGGCACACTGGGTTTTAGTTCTGGTCGGGGTGCCGGATTCTGTCCCCGTTGCCCCTCTTCCAGGCCAGCTCTCTGCTGTGGCCCGGGAGTGCAGTGGAGGATGGCCCAAGTGCTTGGGTCCTGCACCCCATGGGAGACCAGGAGAAGCACCTGGCTCCTGCCATCGGATCCGCGCAGCGCGCCGGCCGCAGCAGCCATTGGAGGGTTAACCAACAGTAGAGGAAGACCTTTCTCTCTGTCTCTCTCTCTCACTGTCCACTCTGCCTGTCAAAAAAGAAAAGAAAAGAAAAGAAAATGAATCTTGATGTGAATGGAAGGGGAGAGGGAGTGGGAAAGGGGAGGGTTGCAGGTGGGAGGGAAGTTATGGGAGGGGAAGCCATTGTAATCCATAAGCTGTACTTTGGAAATTTATATTCATTAAATAAAAGTTAAAAAAAAATTTGAAATCAAACCAAATCCACAAGAGCAAATTCCTATTAAGTACTCCTTATCTACCCATCTCATAATCCTTGATGAGAATTCTTTTATTTCATATTAGATCTCAGGATTATTCTCATTTTATGGAAGCACACATACAGACGCACATAAGCTAAGTAACTGACTGCACATCAACTAAGTGGTAGAATTATATATATATATATATGGGTGGCAGGGGCCCAAGCACACGGACTATCTTCTGCTGCTTTTCCCAGGCCATTAGCAGGGAACTGGACTGGAAGTGGAGCAGCTAGGACTTGAACTGGTGCCCATATAGGATAGCAGCACTACATACAGTAGCTTAACCTGCTTCACCACACTGCAGGCCCCAGGTGGTTCTTATACACGGTGTTCCTCTCCCATGGAGTCTTTGCTTCTAATATTGAAACCGAGCTCCTATCCATAACATCCCAATGTCAGCTTTATCAGGTCTCAGACTCTCTCCCTAAGTTTGCACTTCTTCTGCCTCCATTTTTACTTTAAAATATTAATCCTGTTTATTTTTTCAATTTTATTTATAATTTTTTGAGATAATATATTTTTAGTTTACATTTTAGTCAAAGGCCTAATGACTCCACTAAACAGACTTCAACAATTAAAAAGTCCAACATAGCCCAGCAGGAAAAGAGGCAAAGGCTGTAAACAATAACCAACTGAGACGCTGTTCAACTTCACTCACACACATTTTTTCACTTTGATGATTCCAAGTCAACTTCTCACTAAAGATTAACTCATTAAATTAAGGGATTGGTGCAAGGGTTAGGCTGGCCTCACCAGATCCCAAGTCACAAGACTGAGCATTCAGTCACCTCCATAGTTACTATCCTAACGCCAGACCCAATTTTGAGATGCTTCACAGGAATCCCAGGCCCTGAGCAAACCACGTATTAACCTTCTACCTGTGGCTTCCAGAGACTGGAGCACACTTTGTCAATGCAGCATCTTTACAAGAACATGCCAGCCTCCCGTTACTGATGAAACAAAGGCAGGCCGTGAGCACTGTGGGCCAGCCAGATCTTGCCCTGCCCAGCTCTGGAAGACTGACCACCCTTAACTCTTGAGGAGTCTAGGAGTTGAGGGAGAGCTGCCTGTACTCCTTGCTCTGTGTGTTGCAAAATAAACACCTACTTTCTTCTACCATCCTGATGTCAGTGTTTGGCAAGCTGTTTGTCAGGTGGGCAAATCTGGCAACTCAATTATATGAGCCATCCCAGGATCTGCATTAGCAAGAGGCTGCATTTAGGAAACAGAGCTGCATGTTAAAGGGGCCAGTGCTATGGGAAGCAGCTTAATGCCTTGGCCTGAGGTGCCGGCATCCTATATTTGCGCCTGTCTGAGATCTGCTGCTCCACTTTGTGTTATTTTGTTTTATTTTATTTTATTTTTTTTGACAGGCAGAGTGGACAGTGAGAGAAACAGAGAGAAAGGTCTTCCTTTACCATTGGTTCACCCTGCAATGGCCACCGCAGCCGGCGTACTGTGGCCGGCGCACCACGCTGATCCGAAGGCAGGAGCCAGGTGCTTCTCCTGGTCTCCCATGGGGTGCAGGGCCCAAGCACTTGGGCCATCCTCCACTGCACTCCCGGGCCACAGCAGTGAGCTGGCCTGGAAGAGGGGCAACAGGGACAGAATCCGGCACCCCAACCGGGACTAGAACCTGGTGTGCTGGCACCACAAGTGGAGGATTAGCCTATTGAGCTGTGGCATCAGCCCTGCTGCTCCACTTTGAATCCAGCTCTCTGCTGTGGCCTGGGAAGGCAGTAGAGGATGGCCCAAGTCCTTGGGCCCCTGCACCCGCATGGGAGACCTGGAGGAAGCTCCTGGCTCCTGACTTCAGATCGGCACAGCTCTGGCTGTTGCAGCCATTTGGGGAGTGAACCAGTGGATGGAAGACCTCTCTCTCTCTCTCTCTCTCTCTCTCTCTCTCTCTGTCTGTCTCTACCTCTCTCTGTAACTCTGTCTTTCAAATAAATAAAAATAAATTTAAAAAAAAAAAAGGAGGGGCTGGCGCTGTGGCTCACTTGGTTAATCCTCCGCCTGCGGCACCGGCATCCCATATGGGCACCAGGTTCTAGTCTCAGCTGCTCCTCTTCCAGTCCAGCTCTCTGCTGTGGCCCAGGAAGGCAGTGGAGAATGGCCCAAGTGCTTGGACCCCTGCACCTGCATCGGAGACCAGGAAGAAGCACCTGGCTCCTGGCTTTGGATTGGTGTAGCTCTGGCCATAGCGGCCATTTGGAGGGTGAACCAACATTTCTTTCTGTCTCTCTCTCTTACTAACTCTATCTGTCAAATAAATAATTAAAAAAAAAAAAAAAAGGAGAAGTGGAGCAGCCAGGTCCCAAATCAGCACCCAAATGGGTTGTTGGCAGTGCTGACAGCGCTTTTGTCTGTTACTCCACAGGCTGGCCCTGGTGTAATTTTTTTTCTTCAACCTCAGCATTTTGTGTGATGAGGCATTCTCCACCATCCAGCATAAAGCACCTGCCAAGTGGCTACCCACTGGCAGCTTGAACATGCAGAGGAAAAAATACCCAAGTTGCATCTCTCTTTAATTGACTGATCTGAAAAGCAGAGATAGAGACCAAGAGACTCTCATCCACTAGTTCACCCCCAAACGCCCACAACAGCTAGCACTGGGTCAGACTGGATCCAGGAGCCAAAGACACAATTCTGGTCTCTCGCATGTGTGGCAGGGACACAAGTGCCTGAGCTATCACCTTCTGTCTACCAGGCTCTGCACTGGCAGAAGCTGGAGTTAGGAGCCAGAGCTGGGAATCAAACTCATTACTCTCATATGAGACATGGGCATCTTAACTGTACACTGAGTGCCTGTTCCTGTTCCTCTCTGACTGGCTTATTACAAAGCTCTCCCTTATGTCTGCAGTTCTTCCCCTCAGTGCTAGTTCTCTCTGTTGAGGTCAAGTCCCTCTTCTTACATGGTAACATTCAGGGCCAGCTTTGTGAATGTGCAACCTGTACAACAGGGCACAGAGCTCAGAAGGGCCCCAAGCTTGGGTTAATTCTGGGTTTGGCCATTTTTAAGTTCTTAATGCTTTCTTGAATAAGGGAACCTACTTTCTCAGTTTGTATCAGGCTTTACAAATTATTCAGTCCTGAAAATATTTCAAGTAGCTTTATATCAAACCTCACCATTCCTCTGCACATTCTTCTTATATAACTTGATTCTGAGCCATCCTGATTGCTCTTCTCTTTGTTCCCAGAACTCACCAGAGTCATATGATCATGTGTGTATGTGTGTGTATGCATGTAATATTTGTGTAACAGATATCATTCATTCAGAGTCTTCTATGTGGGATGTCACATCTGGTACTTAATCCTTATCACAATCCTTCTGGCTAAGAAAACATATTTCTCTCCAGTTTGCAAGATAGGAAACTGGGTTGAAAGGTCACATAAGAGTGTGCAGTCAGCACGTGGCAGAGAGGAGCTCAAGGTAGGCCTCCCTGGCTCCTTCACACTCGGTTCTACTACATTTTCTCCACATTGTTAGAGGCACGCGCTGCAAGGGAAGGCTGGCTGTTAACCTACTCTGATCCTTTGGTCCACTAATTGTGATCTTGGTGACTGTGTAGGGGAGGCCCTTCAGCATGCTGACTGAGCTGCTCCCACGGGGCCATTTCCTTTTCCAGGCTGATGTGCTCTGGCAGGTTCTCTCCTGAGGCTTCCCTAGGCTCAGCTTTTAGATTAGTTTCAGGTATCCAACTGCTGCCTCCAATGGTCAAAACCTAAGTAATAGAGAGAAATCCTCCCAAGATTAAAGTTTACTGGGGAGCAGCAGTGCCGTGGACATAGGCGTGTCACAGTAACATGTGCATATTCAAACACATTGAGGCAAGAGGAAACTTTTACTTTGTTCTTTACTGTATTTGAAAGGCAGAGGGACAGACAGAGAGAGAATCTCCTATCCACTGGTTTACTCCTCAAATGGTTACAACAGCTGATGCTGGGCCAGGCTGAAGCCAGGAGCCTGGAACTCCATCCATGAGGGTGGCAGGGCCCAAGTACCTGAACCATCACCTGCTGCCTCAGGGTGCACACTGGCAGAAATCTGGGAGCAGAGCTGGGACTTAACTGAATCCAGGCACTCTGATATGGGATGTAGGCATCCCAAACAATGCCTTAAATGCTGTACCACACGCCTGCTAGAAAGGGAAGCAGGTTTTTTTTTTTTTTTAAACGATTTATGTATTTATTTGAAAGGCAGAGTTTACAGAGAGGGAGGGAGGGAGGAGAGGAGAGAAATCTTCCATCTGCTGGTTCAGTCCCCAAATGGCTACAACATCCGGGGCTGAGCCAGGCTGAAGCCAGGAGCCAAGAGCCAAGAGCTTCTTCCCAGTCTTCCATGTGGGTGCAGGGGCCCAAGAACTTGGGCCATCTTCTGCTGCTTTCCCAGGCACATTAGCAGGGAGCCGGATTGAAGTGGACCAGCTGGGACTTGAACCAGCACCTGAATGGGATGCTGGCATTGCAGGTGGTGGCTTCATCAGAACATCTCTGTTCTGATGTCAGGTGTCCCTTACCCTTAAATGCCAGGGCCCAAAGTGACCCCACCTCATTTTAGGGTTGAGGGGATGGCCAGCAGCAGCCAGCGGGAGCTGGGTGGGAGCAGGTGGCCCCTGCGGAGGGGGAAGGCGAGGCTCATCCCAGAGGGTGATCTTATCTCCCCAATCTGAACTTGACCTAACAGAAGTTTTCTTTCCAAAGTTGAAAAGGGTTGAAAAAGTGCTTGAAAAACACATTAAAAGGTAGCTTACTTACTTCTGCTCTGCATTTCCAACATGGAACTTGAGGCAGGAACCAGCATGTTTTAAATTTTCATGACTTATATTTGTTGTAAACATGGGCCCTGACTGTGCCTGGTGACTGATCTTCGTTCTTACCTGATGGCCACTTTGTAACCTTTATCAGCAGACCTCACTCTGTCATCTGGGCGTGTATTCCCCCTGGCACAGACCATTCATGGGAACCGTGAGTATCTTGTTTCCAGCTCTGTCCTGAACTCTACTGTCTGCTTCCAGAAAACACAAGCAAATCCATACACACATGCATGTACACACATACACACATGCATACATGCACAAATACACACATACATATGTGTGTATTCATGCAGAATTTGAGCATCCCTACTCTGAAAATCTGAAATCCAAAATCCCCCAAATCCGAAACATTTTGCGTACCAATGTGAAGTCACAAATGGAAAATTCCACACCATGACACTTTGTTTCACTTGCAAAATTATTAAAAATAAGGGGTCAGTATTGTGGCATAGAAGGTTAAGTTGCTGTCTGCAGCACCAACACCCCATACGGACACTGGTCTGAGTCCTGGCTGCTCCACTTCTTGTCCAGCTCCCTGCTAATGCACCTGGGAAAGCAGCAGAAGATGGACTGAGTGCTTGGGCTCCTGCATCCATGTGGGAGACCCGGGAGATGCTCCTGGCTCCTGGCTTCAGACTAGGTCAGCCACAGCTGTTGCAGCCATTTGAGGAGTGAACCAGTGGATTGAAGATTCTCTCTCTGTAACCCAGCCTTTAAAATAAATAAAACAAATTCTTAAAAACATTATTAAAATATTGTATGAATTACTTTCAGGCTATGAGTACAAGAAATATAAATCAATTTCCTGTTTATAACCAGATCCTATCCTCAAGATACCTCATTACAACATGCAAATAGTTAAAATCAAAAACTTCTGAAGTCTGAAATACTTCCAGTCTCAAGCATAAGCATTTTACACTGGGATTCTCTTATTTTACATACACACACATGCCAGAAATTTCTTTGCTCTGTGACACATGGCCACGAACCTATGGAGAGGAGATTGAATTTGTATTAAAATAGGTGACTTTGTGAAGCAACCCATTTTTTATGTAAGGTCAAGGGCTTTCCTGGCCATTGAACGTGGCTCCTTGTAACAACCTCTTGGAACAGCTGTCTTCAATGCACATACAATAAGCTCCAAGTGCCTGTCAAATCCACAATCTCCTTCTGAGAACGCTGACTGAACAAATGGGCACTTCTTATTTTTCACTGTGTGGAGTAAAGTGATTTCTGCTTTGGGTCTAGAAAGCACTAAATGAGGCATCAGTTACACTTTCGGCTATTAGTGCCTTATCTGCTAGGTCAGCCTCAGCCTGCACTTCTCTACGACTGGGTGGCTCTGACCGGTGGCAGACGGAGAAGTTTATAGACTGTCCAGTGATTCTGCCAGAGTACCCCACGTGGAGACACCACCTGCGAGGTGCTGGCTGTGGACCATTGGCAACTCCTCTGTTCACAGAATGAATGTCAGTTCCTCACAGAAAAGGTGGATCACTGAATCTAATGTTTTTCCCTTCAAACAATGTGCAAGATCTGCCCATGTATCCCAATCCTGGAAATACTGGGACTTGGAATTACACAGTGGCTAAAGAAAGTCACTGTCTTTCATTACTGCAGCACACCTCTATTAATAAAGGAAATATAATACAGAGGCTCATTCTTGTACCTATTCTAAAGGTAAGGAGGTAAGAGGATACTAAGCAATTCACAAGGTCTCCTGGCTAGAGAGTGGCACAGCTACCCTCTGTAATCCTGGTCACAGACCTTGGTAAATATACAAACTTAAAAACCAACTAATGGGGCCAGCGCCGTGGCTCACTTGGTTAATCTTCTGCCTGCGGCACCGGCATCCCATATGGGTACTAGGTTCTAGTCCTGTTTGCTCCTCTTCCAGTCCAGCTCTCTGCTGTGGCCTGGGAAGGCAATGGAGGATGGCCCAAGTGTTTGGGCCCTGCACCCACATGAGAGACCAGGAAGAGGTACCTGGCTCCTGGCTTTCGGATTGGCGCAGTGCCGGCAGTAGCAGCCATTTGGGGGGTGAACCGACGGAAGAAAGACCTTTCTCTCTCTCTCTCTCTCTCTCTCTCTCACTAACTCTGTCAAATTAAAAAAAGAAGAAGAAAAAAGAAAAAACACCACTAAAACTACAGTGAAACTTTTAAAACTAAACACATGGACTTTAGATAATAAAACCTATACCATGACTTGGAAGAATCTAAGGGAAACAGATTGTGTAGGGGAAAAATGTCCATTCCAAAATGTTACATATTGTATAATTCTATTTATATTCTTTTTGTTTGTTTGACAGGCAGAGTGGACAGTGAGAGAGAGAGACAGAGAGAAAGGTCTTCCTCTACCGTTGGTTAACCCTCCAATGGCCACCACGGCCTGCGTGCTGCGCTGATCCAAAGCCAGGAGCCAGGTGCTTCTCCTGGTCTCCCATGGGGTGCAGGGCCCAAGCACTTGGGCCATCCTCCACTGCACTCCCTGGCCACAGCAGAGAGCTGGCCTGGAAGAGGGGCAATGGGGACAGAATCCAGCACTCCGACCGGGACTAGAACCTGGTGTGCCAGCACCGCAAAGCGGAGGGTTAGCCTGTTGAGCCACAGCGCCGGCTATTCATATACTTTTTAAAAAAAGAAAAGATGTGTTTTTATTTGAAAGACAGAGTGACAGAGAGAGAGACTAAGACAGAAAGAGATCTTCCATTCACTGGTTCACTCCCCAAATGGCCACAACACCTGGGGCTGGGCCAGGCTCAACCTAGGAGCCAGGAACTTCATCCTGATCTCCCACGTGGGTATCAGGAGTCCAAGTGCTTGAGCCATCTTTGCCTGCTTTGCTGGGTGCATCACAGGGACTGGATCAGAAGCAGACCAGCTAGACTCAAAGCAGTGCTTGGACATGGGATGCAGGCGTCACAAGAAGTGGCTTAACCTGCTGTGCCACAAGCCAGCCCCTACATGTATTTCTGATATAAAAACATTTTAGAAAGAGGATAGATTGGTATGGGGTGAGGGTAGGGCTTGCAGGCTTGGATTCAACTGTGAGCTGAGCTCATAGGCAAAGGGCAAAGCAAGGCTGCCACAGGTAAGCCCTTGCTTCCAGGGCCATTTATCAGCTTATCACCTGCCCTAGAGAAAGTCAGGTGAAGCTGCAAGTTTTCCCTAAGGGTCCGTGTAACTTTAGGATTAATACATAGTACTTGCCTGGGGGTGGAGAGAGGTTTTAGGGCAGCTGGACATTCAAGTGCAGGTGGACATTAGTGACAGCCTGCACACTGTCACACCTGTGCTGTGGAAAGCCAGGACAACCAGATGGCTTGGGAACTGGAGCCTGAACAGGGCAGTTCCTGCTTGGTCTCACTCCATTTCTTCTGAGCTGGTGACTGCTCATAGCCAGTAAGCCAATGGCAAGGGCACAGAGGAACAAGCAGCCTAGGGGACAGCTCAGGAGAGGGATGCAGGGAAAAGGAACCACTGACAGCAAGCACAACAGGGTAGTGAACTTCCACTCAGCCTTTATTGGCAAGTTGTTGGGAGGACTAAGGGAATAAAGTAAGTGAAAAGTACTTTGTGAGCATTTACTCTCTATGCAATGCAAATATTAGTAAAGTAATTAGATAGGATTCTTCCCAGTGGCCCCTAACGGATTTCTCTACCAATCATCTGGAAAGTGAATTCAGCCCGAAGCTGGTGGGTCCTAGACCTTGGGTGAGTGCTGCGAAATGATCAGGTCTCAGCGCGGCTTTTGTGCTTACCCTGCATTTACGGGTGGGGTCATATGCCTGGGGAGGCAGGAAGCGAGCAGGTCCCACCCGAGCCAAGCTCTAGTAACCTCAGCAGATTTCTTCCTGTGCTTCCAGGAATGATCCTTGGCCCAAAGCTCAGCCAACAGGAAGTCTAGGGAACGAATGCTCATCTGATCTGGCCAGGGTTTTTTCTCCATTTCGATTTAGGTAATGTGTTAAGTCACCAAGATTGGAAGCAGTGGTGGCCGGCGCTGTGGTATGGTGGGTTAAGCCATAGCTTGTGATGTTGGCATCCCCTATCCGAGCGCCGGTCTGAATCCCAGCTGTACCACTTCCCATCCAGCTCCCTGCTAACGTGCCCGTCAGTGGAACCGGCTGTCCAGTAAGGATATGTCTCAGCAGATGATGACCCAAGTGCTGAGGCCTGGCTGAGCCCCAGCTGTCGCAGCTATTTGGGGAGTGAAGCAGCAGATGGAAGATCTCTGTCACTTTGCCTTTCAAATAAAAAAAAAAAAATCTTAAAAAAAAAATTGGAAGCAGCAGACAGGAGCGGGAAGGCTATCACAGTGGGTAGCAGTCTAGCTTGACACCCTCTGGGAGGGAGGCAGTTTGAGTGGAACTGGAAAACCTCTGAGAAATGGCATTGTGTGATACAAAGTGTGTTGGCTCTGGTGCCAGGTGGCCGTAGGAATAAATTAGTTTTATCCTCTCAGAGCCATGGTTCCTTGACCTGTATAATGGTAACAAGGACAATGCCCTCCTTGTAGAACTGTTTGGGGAACAGATGAGATAAACAGGAGCATGTGGCAAAGTAGGAGGACACTAAAGTGAATCCTTTCTCTTTTCCTTCTTCCAAGCATAGGAAGAAGATGCCTTTAAAGTATCTTGCTTTGCACGTTTTCCAGAGAGAACGAAAGGAGAAACCTTGGATAGCTCAGTTTATCCTCTTTGTAGCTCCCAGAGGTACATCTTATCAAGCTCAGGATCTGGAGTTAGACGACCTAGATTCATATCCAAGCTCCATCAATTATAAGCCAGGTTTTTTTTTTTTTTTTTTTTTTTTTTGAGAGAGACAGACACAGACAAGCGAGAGACAGACACTCCTCAATGCCTACAATGGTCAGGGCTAGGCTGGGGCCAAAGTCAAGAGCTGGGAACTCAATCCAGGTCTTCTACGTGGCTGGCAGGGATTCAATCATTTGAGCCATCACTGTTGTCTTCCAAGGTCTGCATTAGCAAGAAGTTAGAGTTAGGAGCCAGGGCCAGAGATGCAACTCAAGTACATTAATGTGGTATGTGGGTATCTTATTAACCAATATTTTAATTCCTAGGCCAGACAGCTGCCCAAAACTATGTGATCTTAACCACATCAGTCAATATCTCCAATTTCAGTCTTTTCAAGAGTAAAATAGAGTTAAAGGTCTCTTGACTATGGTTGTTTAGAAACTAAGATCGGGGGCCGGTGCTGTGGTACAGATTAAGCCTCTGCCTGCAGCACTGGCATCCCTTATGGGCACCGGTTCAAATCCTGGCTGTTTCACTTCTGACCCAGCTCCCTGCTAATGGCCTGGGAAAGCTGTGGAAGATGGCCCAAGTCCTTGGGCCCCTGCACCTGGAAGAAGCTCCTGGCTCCTGGCTTTGGATTGGCCCAGCTCCTGCCATTGCAGCCATCTGGGGAATGAATCAGCAGATGCAAGACCTCTCTGGCTGTCTTTCCCTCTCTCTGTCTGTAACTCTGTCTCTCAAGTAAATAAATCAATCTTAAAAAAAAAAAGAAAGAAAGTAAAATGGGCAGCTTACATGGAGCATATAGGATGGATATCTCACATACAGGCAGAATTCATTCAATAAATGTTCATTCTTGTGCTGTCTTGGTGTGGCAGATGGAGTCTGGAAAGAACTGAAGCATAAGAGTGTCTGGAGACAACATTATTTTTCACAATCAACCAAGCAACCCTTGGCTCCATCTGTATGGTGCATTCTTCCCACTACAGTTCAGCAATAATCCACACTAAGACTCCAGGAATGTGGATGAGCTGACAGGATTGCACAGTTGCCAAAAACAATGCATTCACCCCAATACCACAATAGGAGAAATGGATGAGGCCTTGAAATTGAACACTGAACAAGCTGGAAGGAGCAAGCAGGATGGGAAAATGGTTGGAAAGATCACATACAAAGAATGTCTGAGGAACCAAGACAAGAGAAATCCAAGAATAAGTATAAATGAGCCAGTATTTGAAGAGTTGATATGTGAAAGGATGATTTCATTTATTCTTTCATTCCATGGAGGGCAGAACTTGGTTGATGGGTAGCAGTTAGCTTGAGAAAAATTTTAGGCCCATACAAAGAATTTTCCAGTAACACCACCATTCAGTGACAAAGCAGCCATCCATCAGTGGAACTGGATGTCCAGCTGAAGTATCTGAACCTCAGACTCTGGCGCCAGAGGAATAGGTTGGTCATTCAGGCAAACCTTCACCATGTAAGAAACACTGGGGGCAGCATGAGAGGGCAGAACACAACTGTATCCTGGTAACTACAGCCAACACTATACATGAGTATAAATGAATGTATTTAACAAACACACTATATACCTTTTCATTTTTAAAAAGGATTTATTTATTTAAAAGGCAGGGTTAAAGTGAGAGAGGGGAGAGAAGAGAGAAGAGAGGAGAGAGGGCAGAGGGCAGAGGGAGAGAGGAAGGGAGAGGGATCTTCTATCCTTGGTTCATTCACAGATAGCCACAACAGCCAGGGATGGGACAGGTCAAAACCAGGAGCTTAGAACTCAATCTGTGTCTCCAACACGGGAGGTAGGGACCCAAGCATTTGGAACATTTTCTGCTGCTTTACCAGGTACATTAGCAAGGATTAGGATTGGAAGTGGAGAAGCTGGGATTTGAATTGGTAATCATATGGGATGGTGCTGCACCACAATGCTGGCCCCACTCTTTATCTTTTCTAAGGAGGATATCTGAGGTGTCAAACCAGTCTATTTTTAGTGTGCATTCCAACAATACAATGCAGAAAGGAATAGTGTTAATACTGAAATTTAAAACCCTATTTTGAAGTTAAAAATAACAACTTCCACATGTAAGCACATCTTAAAAATGGTTTCTTTTATAATTATTTGAAAAACACAGAAATCTCCCATACACTGGTTCACTCTAAATGAACCTGGAATTCAATCTGGGTCTCCCGCACGGGTGGCATAGACCCAAGTACTTGAGCCATCACCCACTGTCTCCTAGGGTGCACATTAGCAGGAACCTGGAATTGGAAATGGTGCTGGGACTCGAATCCAGGCACTCAACATAGGATGCATGTGTCTCAAGTGGCATCTCAACAACTTGCCAGACACCTCAAGAACATTATTTAATTCCAAAAACCTCATTCTTTACCTGTAAATGAGAATGATACTCACCTATAAGTGGTATTTGCCTGTAGGGACTGTTCATTAATCCAAAAAACATTTGAGCACCTTGGTTCTACCTGCTGTATACTTATATCATTGAACTAAAAAGCCATGAAGCTTACACTCTAGTGGGATCTCGAAGCATATACACAGTAAGAAAACTGAAATATGGGATTGGGAACATAATATCTGAAAGTACTGTAGAAAGTCAGGAAAAGGTATAGGTTTCTGTGAATGGATTAAGTAAGATAATGCAGGTAAAAATCATTGACAGGCCCTCTGGTTTAGTGGGCACTGGTTCAAGAACCCATTGCTCCACTTATGATCTAGAACTCTGCTTTGGCCTGAGAAAGCAGAAGATAGCTCAAGTCCTTGGGCCCCTGCACTCACGTGGGAGACCTGGAATAAGCTCCTGGCTCTGGATCATCACAGTTCCAGCTGTTGTGGCCATCTGGGGAGTGAACTAGCAGGTAGAAGATCTCTCTCTCTCTTTGCCTCTGCCTCTAACTCTGCCTTTCAAACAAATAAATAAATCTTAAAAAAAAAAAAATCATTGCTAGGCAAGTGCAGTAGAAAGTCCTCAATCAATGTTAGCTATTATTACCATGTGGGGACTTGGGGACCTCTGACTTTGCAGTATCCACAGCTAAATGCATCATCTCACTTCTGAATTATTGAATAATGTGGATTCAAGGTCAAAAACCAAAAGAAAGTAGATGTTCACAGGGTTTGTAGGTGGAAGAAAGGAATCAATGAAAATATCATGATTCTGGGGTTCTGGCGTTGCTCTGTGTGGGTAAGGATGCTTGTAGGAGTCTGTAGGGAACGTACATACAGAAACCTGGGAGTGAACTGAGTCACTACAGTGTGGGTGTTAGTTTGGATACTGAGAGTCTACCAAGGGCCTATGTGTTAAAGGTTTGGTCTCCAAAGTCTTCTTTTTTTTTTTTTTTTTTTAATTTACTTACTTATTTGAAAGGCAGTTACAAAGAGGGAGAGGTAGAAGCAGAGAGAGAAGTCTTCCATCTGCTGGTTCCCTCCTCAAATGGCCACAATAGCCAGGGATGGGCCAGATAGAAGCCAGGAGCCAGGAGCTTCATATGGGTCTCCCACATGGGTGCAGGGGTCCAAGCTCTGGGACCATCTTCTGCTGCTTCGCTAGGCACTTTGGCAAGGGGCTAGATTGGAAATGGGACAGCTGGGACTTGAACTGATGCCCATATGGGATACTGGCACCGCAGAGAGTTTTAACCTGCAATGCCACAGCGCTGGCCCCCAAAGTCTTATTTTCATGGTATTAAAAAGGCAGAAGCATGAAATAATTATGGTATTTGGAGTAGGGTTTTTGGGAGACGACAGAACTGGACTGGGCCATTACAGTGGAGCCCAACGATTAAACACTAATTAAACACATAGACACAGATGAGCACACTCCCCGTCTCTCTTTTTCCTGGCTCAAGATGGGATCATTCCTCTGCACACTCTCCACCATTGCTATCCACTACAGCACTAAACCTGCCTGGTCTTGGACTTGAACCTCCAGAACTGTGAGCTAAATAAAACTTTTCTCAGGGCTAGCATTATGGCACAGCAGGTTAAGTCACCGCCAGCTATGCTGGCATCCCATATGTGCACTGGTGCAGGTCCCAACTGCTCTACTTCTGATCCATCTCCTTGTTAATGCGCCAGGGAAAGCAGCAGATGGCCGAAGTGCTTGGGCTCCTGCCACCCACATGGCAGACCCCAGTGAAGCTCCTGGCTCCTGACTTTGGCCTAGTCCAGTCCCAGCCCCAGCCCCAGCCCCAACCCTAGCCACTGTGGCCATTTGGGGAATAAACCAGTGGATGGAAGATCTCTCTGACTTTCCCTCTCTGTAACTCTACCTTTCAAATAAACAAATAAAAAATAGTTCCCCTTATGTATTTTGGTGCGAGAATGAAGTTAGTTTAGTTATGTGTCACTTCATGACAGGGCTAGGTTCTGAGAACTCCATCCTTAGGTGATTCCATCACGTGTGAACATGGTACTGGCACAAAGTCATTACAACATCACCAGGTGATGGGACCATGGCTCCAAATGTCTCCCATTTTTCACCAAAACATTATACGTTGGATGACTGCACAAGGGAAAGGTGACCTAGATTTTCTAAGACTTAATTTTGCCCATATTTGACCAGGGTTGTTGTGACACTTAGTGATGACTTATGTAAAATACCAGGCACACAGCAGGTACAGCTGGCTTATATTGTCACCATCATCCAAACACACACTTCTGATTTTTCAGAGATTTTTCAGTGTGCTCAGGATGAAAAACTATGCAGTAATTCTCAGGAGGGCGCATTCCACAATCATGTGTTACTAGGAGTTGGCCTAAGGTCACTTGTTATGAGAACAAACCAGGAAAACATAAGGAAGTATTCAACTGATTAAACACTCAATCCAATTCTCAGCGTTGCTAACTCGTTGGCTGTAGTCCTCAGAATTCCAAAAGATGCAAACAAAGACACTGAAAACAGCTCTTAGTACAAATCTGAGGACTTAGCCAAAAAGTGATCCAAATGGATTTAGGAGGTATACTTCCCTCCACAGGGCCTGGCTACTTTCCACACACCTGATTTTCCCACAGGCCTCTGTAGCATCATCCCTCTGCTTCCTACGGCTCCAGTTGAGAGTCTTGGGCAATGAGGATTTAATTTGTTCTCCTGGGGGAAGCTTTAGAAGGAAGCAGCTCTTTCTGCTTTCCCAGCAGAAAGCATATCTCCATCTCTTCTTCTACTTCTGCAAGGTCAAAGCTAATTGAAAGTTTTGGGGTATTTGCTGGTGTTAGTGCCTTGTCCACCAGCCATCCTCAAGACACAAGGAGTTCTGTCTAGAGTCTCCCCTATTTTCTATACAGTACACAGTATCCCCTTTGCTGTCCCTTCCAGGGCTCACTGTGACCACTTAGCACCTCACTAGAGTAAAGGAACACCACAGGACAAAGTTGTGTGTGGGATTTGCTGGGTCGAAGTCAGTGCTTCTTGAACTGTTTGGTGGAGGATCACTTTGTCCTTATTTCTAATCCATCATAGACTGACAGAAAATAGGAGCCAAAGCTGTGACATAGTGAGCGAAGCTTCCACCTGCAGCACCAGCATCCCATATGGGTGCCAGTTCAAGTCCCGCCTGCTCCATTTCTGATCCAGCGCTCTGCTGTGACCTGAGAAAGCAGTGGAAAATGGCCCAAGTGCTTGGGCCCCTGCACCTGCAATGGGAGCCCTAGAAGAAGATCATTCCTCTTGGCTTCGGATCAGCATAGCTCCAGGCATTGTGGCCATTTGGGGAGTGAACCAGCAGATGGAAGACTTTCTGTCTCTCTGCCTCTGCCTCTCTGTAATTCTGCCTTTCGAATAAATAAATAAATCTTAAAAGGGGGGGGGTAGCATCCTATATGGGCAGTGGGTTTATGATCCAGCTGCTCTACTTCCGATCCATCTTTCTGCTATGGCATGGGAAATAAGTAGAAGATGGCCTAAGTCGTTGGGTCCCTGCACCCCCATGGGAGACCTGTAAGAAGCTCCTGGCTCTTGGCTTTGGATTGGTGTAGCTCTGGCCATTGCAGCCAATTGGGGAGTGAACCAAGAGATGGAAGACCTCTCTTTCTCTGACTCTTCTTCTCTCTGTGTGTAACTCTTTCAAATAAATAAATTTTTTAAAAAAGAATATAGTATTTAGATCAGTAGTTCACCTGTAGTGAAAACTATATTTGTGCCTCAGAACACAAACTGTCAAACTTATACACAGGTAGTCAACTGCAGGGCCTCACCAAACAGTAACATTACCACATGCTACACTCTCTGAAATTTTCTATCCTTGCTTTTTTAAAATGATGGTCAAGAGGCATTTAGTTAAATTTAACTCAAGAGTTGAAAACCCCAGAGCAAAAGATTTCTAAGTTTCCCATCCTGACAGTGTCTTAATGGGATTAACAACTAGTAGGCTGAATCATTTACAACTTGATTTTTTTAAAAAAGACTTTTCTATTTAGTTGAAAGAGTTAGAGATAGGGAGAGATCAAAAGAGATCTAGCATCTGTTGGTTCACTCTGCAAGTGGCTTCAAAACTAGGGCTGAATCAAGCCAAAGCCAGGAGCCAGGAGCCTCATCTGGGTCTCCATGGGGGTACAGGGGCCCAAGAGCTTGGGCCATCTTGTGCTGCTTTCCCGGTGCATTAGCAGGGGGCTGGATCAGAAGTGGCGCAGCTGGGACATGAGTCAGTGCTCATATAGGATGCCAGTGTCACAGGCAGTGGCTTTATCCACTATGTCACAATACTGGCCTCACAACTTGACTTCTGAGTAGGATTGAGATTAAAGACAGGTGCATCTTAAAAGCTGTGTTTTTGTTTTAGCTACATTGTCACATTCTTAATGAATCTACTATTCACAAGAAAGGATCAAAGATGTGGGTATCTTGCACCCATGCAGGTAGATAACAGCCTGAAGATATCAGTAAGTATATCCCTACCTACTCTCACACAGTTTCCTATAGGGAAATTCTGTTGTCTTGGAGAGGAGACAGTGGTGAGAGCTCACAGGCCACAGAAGTGTGAGCACTGAGTCGGAACTCCCATTCCTTCCCCTATTAGTAGCAGTGGGTGAGGAGATTTCCTGGGAGAAGAACAAACTACAGGCAACCTTTTGTCTAAACGGATACTTTGCAGTCTTTATCCCTTTAACATACAATTTATGGCACTGGCACTGTAGCAGGTAAAGCTGTCCCCTCACTGTGGTATAGCAGGTAAAGCCACCTGCAGTGCCAGCATCCCATATAGGCACCAGTTCAAGTCCTAGTTGCTGCACTTCCAATCCAGCACCCTGCTAATGACTTGGGAGAGCCACAAAAGATGGCCCAAGTGCTTGGGCTCCTACACCCATCAGGGAGTCCCAGAGGAAGCTCCTGGCTACTGATTTCAGATGAGTCCAGCTCCAGCTGTTGAGGCCACTTGGGGAGTGAAACAGCAATGGAAGAGTTCTCTGTAACTGCCTTTCAAATAAATAAATAATCTTTAAGAAAAAATCACACTGCTTTTAGTTTTATTTATCTGAGAGGCAAAAAGAGAGAGAGAGAAAGCTGGTTTACTCCCCCAACCTCTAGGAGCCTGGAACTCAATCCTGGTTTCCCACGTGGATGGCAGGGACTCAAGTTCTTGAGCCATCACCTGCTGCCTCCCAGGGTGTGCCAGGGAACTGGAGTTCGGAGCTGGAGCCAGGAAACAAATCCAAGCACTCTGATGTGGGGTGCAGGCATCTTAATCACTCGGTTAAACACCCATTCCCAAAAGATAATTTTTAATTTCAATTCAGTAAAAAATAAACAACTTGTTTCCAGTAACTTCATGCCTGTCTCAATCCTCCTTTTCTCTTGAGTAATAGCACCATTTCAAACTGGCCTCTTCCCAATTTCAGCTGCCAAGTTTCATTTTGAATTATAATTCATTTACATACTGTAATTTCATTTCAGTAGGAGCTGGGTCCCTCTCTCCAGCTGAGGTGGCCTGAGGCTCAAGTGGCAGGAGTGGGGGGGGGGGATGTGCCCTCACCATCTCCTCACCCCTCCATGAGCTGATTCCCTGGGTTGCTCCTTTCCATGGCTATTCGCAGTTTATCAGAGCTTTCAGAAAAGCCTGCAGGAAAATGCTGACCCCCTCCCCACCCCGTGAAGTTCGTGATGAACCACCTTATTTGGGTGCAGTGAGTTTTGACTGGCCACAGGCCCCTCCCCTGGTTTCCATTCATATTCTGGCTCACTCCAGGAAATCTGTTAGCTCTTTGTTAAGAGGCCCTGCCAGGGTCCACATTAGGGTTGCTGGGAGGTTGAGGGGTACTCTCACGTGGGATCTGACAAGAAAGCTTAAGTCTCACGGCAGGCATTGAACACAGTGCTCGTAACACTGCTTCAGATGTCTCCATCCCACATCGCAGTGCCTGGGTTTGACTCCTGGCTCCATTCCCAATTCCAACTTCCTATTAACGTACACCCTGGAGGGCAGTAGCTGATGGCTCCAGTACTTAGGTTCTTGCTACCCACAGGGGTGATCTGGATGGAATTCCTGGATTATTGCTTTAGCCTGGTCCAGCCCCAGCTTTTGTAGGAATTCAAGGTATGAATCAGTACATGAGAAAGATGTCTCTCGGCCTTTCAAATAAATTTAAAAAGATATTTTAATGGAAGCTCAAGTTCTAAGGCATCTTCTTCTTAAGATTTATTTATTTGAAAGGTAGAGTTACAAAGAGAGAAAGGCGAGACAGAGAGAGTTCCTTCATCCACTGGTTCATTCTCCAAATGGCTGTACAGCCAAGGCTGTGACAGGCTGAAGCCAGGAGCCAGGAGCTTCTTCCAGGTCTCCCATGTGAGTGCACATCTTCCACTGCTTTCCCAGGCACAATAGCGGGGAGTTGGATGGAAGTGGAACAGTCCAGGACTCAAACCAACATGCATATGAGATGTTGGCACTGCAGGCCACGGCTTAAACCAACGCACCACAGTGCTCGCCCTCCAAGCCATCTTCTGTGGATTCACTGGAAACCCTGATAGCCAAAGATTCACATATCCTTGACCTACTAAATGCACATTTTTCTGGCTCCTCCTTCTTTCACCCTGCTTAGCTTTACTGGGCCCAGGCTAGGGAAGGTCTTTCTGGGATAGTGGCTTGGTGATTTTCAGTTGTGTGATGATCAAGTTGCATGGTTCCCCACCTCCCAACCTATAAGACAGGTTCTCCCCAAAACACAACACCTCCCACCCTCTGACTGTCTTCTATACACGTGAGGGATGAGGTGATGTGAGAGCTGGTTCTGTGGAAACACCTGTGGAATAAGCTCTGTGGGAAAAATGATGACCAGAGAGCTACAGTTCTCTGAACACAGAAGGTAGATTTTGTAAAAGTTTTATTCATTTTGTTTTATTTATTTGAAAAAGAGAAGTGGAAGGCAAAAAGGGAGCTGGAGGGAGAAATCTTCCATCCACTAGTTTACTCCCCAAATGCCCGAAACAGCCAAGGCTGGGCCAGGCCAAAGCCAGAGTCCTGAACTCCATCTCCATCCAGGTCTCCCACACGGATGGCAGGAGCCCAAGCACCTGAGCCACCACCTGCTGTCTCCCAGGATGAGCACTGGCAGGAAGCTGGAATGGGAAGTGCAGTCAGCACTGGAATCCAGGAACTCTGACACCGGATGCAGGTCTCCAAAGCAGCATCTTAACCACTGTGCCAAATGCTTGCACTGAAAGTGGAATTTTAGGCACCTGTGGTCTCATCACATCCATTCTTTGAAACCAGGAAAGATTCCACTCTCATGTCAGACCTATTTCTGCTGTAAGCCACGTGTCAGGCTCAATGCCAGGCACTACAAACGCAGCAGTGCACAGAGCCATGGTCCTTGCTCTCACAGAACTCACAATCTACTGAGGCATTAAAATAAAGCACAAAGTGGCCGGCATTGAGGCGTAGTGGGTAAAGCTGCCACCTGCAGTGCTGGCATCCCACATGGGCGCTGGTTCAAATCCTGGCCGCTCCACTTCCGATCCAGCTCTCTGCTATTGCCTGGGAAAGCAGTAGAAGATGGCCCAAGTCCTTGGGCCCCAGCACCCATGTGGTAGACCAGAAAGAAGCTCCTGGCTCCTGGCTTTGGATCAGCCCAGCTCCAGACATTGTGGTCATCTGTGGAGTGAACCAGTGGATGGAAGACCCTCTCTCTGCCTCTCTAAAAAATAAATAAATCTTTTAAAAAATAATGCATAAAGAAACCACACATACATCAATACCGTGCATGCACGTGAGCACGCACACACACACACACACACACCCCTGTGTAATGCAGTTAAGACAAGTGCCCTGAAGAAAGGGCAGAGTGCCATGAGACTAGAAACAGTCAGGGGTCTTGGGAAGGGTTTCTGAGGCATCAGCCAGAAACTGAAGGGTAAGAGACAGCAGGGGAAGCGGCTGGTAAGAGCATCCCTCGCAGAAGGAAAGGCACCTGGCATGGAAAAGGTCTCCATGCCCTGGAGAGAGGACAGCCCAATCAAGTGGGTGGCCAGAGGTGGAACCAGAGGGAAGATTAGGAACCAGACTGCTGGGGACCTCATGGGGCATGCCAAGAGGAGAGGAAGTCATCAGAAAGCTTTTAAGCAAAAGTATTTGAATTTGCATGTTAAAAACGCTAACTCCAGGAGTAGGCTTTGTAGCTCTGCAGGGTAAGCTGCTGCCTGGGAGGCCTGGCCTCCACATCCATGCAGCTTCCTGTTGATGTGCACCCTGGAGGCAGTGGGAGATGGTGCAAGTATTTGGGTCTCTGCCTCCCACAAGGTGGAGCTCTAAGCTCCAGGCTTCAGCCTGGCCCAACTCTGGCTGTTGTAGGTGTTTGGAGAGTGAATCCACGGATAAATGATCACTCTGCCTTTTCAAATAAAATAAACTTAAGAGGGCTGCAAGGGTATCTGCCCTGGAACTCCAACAAAACAATAACTACAGTTCCCACAGTTGTATCTTCTGCTTCAGGATGCTTCCTGTGGTCAGAAATGCACTAAGTCGCCTCTATGTTGGAAGCATTCAACAAACAATGGCAAGGCAGAGCCACTAGAAACGTACATCTGATTTTCATGACAACTATGGTAATGTTGTATTAGCTGGTGGAGCCACATTCTGTTTTGCTATGTGGACATACACAGCAAAACAAATTGGAACAGAATGGAACCTGTCTCCTGTTGGCAGTCACCCCTAAGGAATGGAGAAATCAGTAATCATCCCAGCTGGTGTAATACTGAATTGTTTCAAAACTAAGTCACAAGTGATGCCAAGTAAATGCACTGTACCAATCAAAATACTGCATTATTGAGGAAATAAAGTACATTTGAAACCTTAAAAGAATAAATAAATGAACTTAAGCAAGTAACTCCAGCTGAACAGTAGAAGGCATCAGAAAAAGACATAAGCGGACAGGAAGGTGCACATGCCAGCCTAACTCCATTCCAAAGCTTCACCTTCTAAACAACATTGAAAAGTGAAGTTACTACTTTTATGAACTGAAATTCTTTCATGGGTTTTGGATCACACACTTTATGGCATGGGGACCCCCTATGTCTCTTCCAGTGCTACAATCATGAAATGTGGAGGATTACAGTGAGGCTGAAATCAGCGCCTGGTACACAGACACGCAAGTGACACTGATTCAACTCAATCCATTAATCCTGAAGCCAGGAGCCAGAAGATTCCTCTGGGTCTCCAATGAGGGTGCCGGAGCCCAATGACTTGGGCCGTCTTTTACTGCTTTCCCAGGCTGTAGTGGAGAGCTGGATGGGAAGTAGAGCAGCTGGGACTCGAATGGGCACCCACATGGGATGCCAGCACAGCAGGCAGTGGCTTTACCTGCTATGCCACAGCGCCTGCCACCTTGATATCCTCTCAAGAGCTGCCTCCTGGGTCAGCACTGTGGCACAGGTTAATCCTCTCCCTGCAATGCCAGGATCCCAAATGGAGACCAGGTTCTAGTCCTGACTGTTCCACATCCGATCCAGCTCTTTGCTATGGACTGGGAAAGCAAAGGAAGATGGCCCAAGTCCTTGGGTCTCTGCACCCATGTGGGAGACCCAGAAGAAGCTCCTGGCTCCTGGCTTCAGATCAGCTCAGCTCTGGCCATTGTGGCCATTTGGGCAGTGAACCAGTAGATGGAAGACCTTACTCTCTGTCTCTCCCTCTCATTGTCTGTAACTCTCTTAAATATATAAATAAAATCTTAACAAACAAACAAAAAACCAGGGCTGCCTCCAAATTTGAATCCGGAAGGTCATTAGAGTAAGTTTAAAAAACACACAGCTTTTTAGATTTTCTGTACATATGCTAAGAATTCACTGTGCTGTAGCAGGCTAATCTGCTGCCTGCAACACTGGTAGGCAATATGGGCAATAATTCGAGTACCAGCTACTCCATTTCTGATCTACCTCTCTGCTAACACGCCTAGGAAAGCAGCAGAGGATAGCCCAAGGCCCTGGACCCCTGCACCCTTGAGGGAAACCTAGAAGCAGCTTCTGTCTCCTGGCTTTGGTCTCTCCCAGCCCCCAGCCATGCTGTTGCAGCCATTTGGGAAGTGAAGCAGTAAACTGAGGTGTGCTTGCTCTAACTCTGCCTTTCAAATAATCCGTTTTTTAAAAACTGTGTACAAACTGAAATGTGTACTGACTCTCAACACCAATAAAATATCAGCTGTCAATGAAAAAAATAAGACTTCTTCCAGCTACTAGATCCAATTACTTAAAACAAAATTCTCCACATATAAATTATGCAAGAGATTAACCAAAATGCATTTATTGGGGCCAGTGCTGTGGCGCCATAGGTTAAGCCACAGCATGCAGCACTGGCATCCAATATGCACTGGTTTGAATCCTGGCTGTTCCACTTCTGATCCAATTCCCTGCGATTGCTCCTGGGAAAGCAGCGGAGGATGGCCCAAGTGCTTGGGTCCCTGCATTCACATGGGAGACCCAGAGGCAGCTCCCAGTTCATGGCTCCAGTCCGGCACAGCCTGTCATTGTGGCCATTTGGGGAGTGAACCAGTGGATGGAAGACATCTGTTTCTCCTCTAACTTTGTCTTTCAAATAAATAATAACCAAAATGCATTTATAAAAGAGTGACAACTCCATGGTGTTAGAACAGTGGTATCACAATCACACACCTGATAGGTATGTTGGGATTGTTCTTACAGAAATCAGCAAGTGACAGTAAGTGGAAAGGATTGTTGTCTAGATATTACAGGTTTTATATTATAAATCCAGGGCAGGCATTGTAGTGCAGGTCACGCTGCCCTTGGGACACCAGCATACCATATCAGAGTGCCTGGTGCGAGTCCCTACTACTCCATTCCTGATCCAGTGTCCTGCTAATGCACACCCTGGGAGGCAGCAGGTGATAACTTACCTACTGGGGTTCCTGCCACCCACGTGGGAGACCTGGAAGTCCTAGCTCCCAGCTTTGCCTGGCCCAGCCCTGGCTGCTGTGGGCTTCTGTGGAGTGAGACAGCAAATGGATGATGTGTCACACTTTCAAATAACTAGAATTTTAAGCATATGTGCTCACACGTGCGTGCACGCACACACACACAGCCAGAACTGTATCTGGGGGCCAGTGCTGTGGTGTAACAGGTAAAGCCATTGCCTGCAGTGCCAGCATCACGTATAGGCACAGGTTCAGGTCCTGGCTGCTCCACTTCTGATCCAGCTCTCTACTACGGCCTGGGAAAGCAGAAGATGGCCCAAGTACTTAGGCCCCTGCACCCATGTGGGAGACCCAAAGAAGCTCCTGGCTCCTGGCTTCAGATAGACACAGCTCTAGCCATTGTGGCCACATGGAGAGTGAACCAGCAGATGGGAGATCTCTCTCTCTCTCTGCCTTTGCCTCTCTGTAACTCTTTCATATAAACAAATCTTAAAAAAAAGGGGGGGGTGGTGGTGGTGGTGGTATCTGCATATCCAATGGCATAGCTTCCCAGAAATCTAGTCCTTATCATAAATTTCAGTTTCTGTCTTCCCAAACACCTAAGTCTCTACCTCAACCCATTGCTGTATAATCTAGAAGGGGCCAGCAAAGCAGCACTGCCCCTGACCTGCTGCCCACGGCAGACGCTGCAGGTGACCACAGGGAGACCTGGCTGAGGCTGGGAGCCTTTCTCCCTGAGAAGTCCAGATACAGCTTTAGCACCTCTAAGCAAGGCAGCAACCTCCCAATGACCCCAAGATATTCTGGTGTGAAAATACACATTTTCTAAGTAGGAGGGAAAAAAATCAAGTAATAAGAGTCGAAGTAATTTCTCTGGAATTTCATTTACAGTGGTAGTAGCAGACAATGAAAACACATTTCCTACTTACTAAATTGGAACACTACTTTCCCTCACCTCTCATTATTCTACATCGCCTCATAATCTCATGGAAAACAAAAAGTACAGTCGTGGTCCAAATGCATACAGCAAGACATAATCAGCTTACTTTAGTCCGTTACAATGGTGTCGATTCTATTTAACACAGTTTATGTTAGAGGCATGTGCTACAACTCAGAAACCTTGCCAACAAATTAAGGATCCCAGTTGAGAGTGTTTCGGACATACTTGCTGGTACATGGCTGTTGTACCTGAGCGAGTACAGAGGAGCACCACACGCTGATAAAATGTGATGGTCCTTTACTGCTGGCAGTGGAGAGTGGGCTCATGCCCCAAAGAACTCTCAACCCCAAAGCAACAGGGTTTATAAAGGCAAAACCCACAAAATTGGGAGAATACATGGTTGCTAGAATCGGGGGAACACATGGTTATCGGGGTCAAGCTAACCTAAAGCCTATGTGAAACTAATATCAATTATAATCTTGACAATACCAGTTACAATCTTAACAATTTCAATTATAATCTTGACATTAATCCAGGTATTGGCCTAAATCATATGTAGGACATTGACAAATTACAATTGACTCTTTAATCCAGGGTCAGCCTGTTTTTAAGCTTGAGCGATCATACTAGGGGGTTTCCATGCTTTGCAAAGCGTGATGCAGGTTGCCAAGTGTGATGTAGGGGACTGCTATTATCTGAGTGTTTTAGATCATAGTTTCAGCCCAGAGTCTCATGGTATGGGAGTATTTCCTCAACAAAGAGTCTCAAGTGCTCTAAAATGGAGTTCCCTACTGTCCTGGTGTTGTTTCATGTATACTCTTCCAATGGGAAGTTTCACAGTCATATATTAGATACCAAAGAAAAACACAAGGTAGACTCGGGTGTCTCCTTTGACATTGCTCATGCTTAATGAACTCACGCAGTGAAAAACACACTTGCTTGGTAGAGGTGAAGGAACAATGCTTGAAGACAACAGACTGTGCAAATACAAATGTGGAGTTTAGGAAGCAAATTTTAGGGGGTAAAAAGTCCTCTACATAAAGCACAGAAATTAAGAAGCTGTAGCCGGCGCTGTGGCATAGCGGGTAAAGCTGCCGCCTGCAGTGCCGGCATCCCATTTGGGCACCGGTTCGAGTCCTGGCTGCTCCACTTCCAATCCAGCTCTCTGCTGTGCCTGGGAAAGCTATGGAAGATGGCCCAAGTCCTTGGGCCCCTGCACTCACACGGAAGATCCAGAAGACTCTCCTGGCTTCAGATCGGCGCAGCTCTGGCCGCTGCAGCCAACTTGGGGAGTGAACCATCGGATGGAAGACAGCTCTCTCTCTGCCTCTACTTCTCTCTCTGTGTAGCTCTGACTTTCTAATAAATAAATAAATCTTAAAAAAAGAAACTAAGAAGCTTATTTCAAGGCCAAGAAGTCAGTTCATTTAAGCATATAGACACTCTCCCACCTGTTACAACCAGCTGACTACTCAAAAAAGCTACAAGCATAGTAGGTATAGCAAAATGTCTGAAACTAGAGTGGTAGGCATAAGAGCGAGCCTGCTCCAAATACAATCCAGTTTTCCTACAACTAAAATCTGATTTGCAAAGCACGACCCCAATGAGAACTTTGTGGTCAAATAAACGAGGTTCACAAGTAAATGGATGCCTTTTACCCACAGATTCTACGACATGTGGCCCCTAAGAGAAGGTTACTGCCACTCCTTGTCTCTGTGGTTTTCCTCTACGCATTTTCAAATTTAAACATATCGCAAACAGGAAAACGTCTGTGATGGCAAGCTACAGAGTGCTCCTTCAACAAAGCTGGTAATATTTGAGTTGCCAGACTTCTTAGAATAGCTTTACAACTTTGATTTACCCAAGAGTATTAATACTATTGTCTTATTTCAGACATTCCATGTTTATATTTTAAGAAATAACATGACACATTTGAATGCCACTTTAATCATCAAAATAATCTCATATGCACATCACTTCATCTTGACAACTCCAAACAGGTAGGCAGATGAAGCAACTGGAGTAAGACAAGGACCCATGAGTTGCCCAATTTCACCAGAAAAAGCAAGAAACCAGCAAGAGTTGCCACGTGGCTGACATCGCCAAGCCTTTCTCATCCTGCTGATTTCAGTACCTCCTTCGTTACTACATTTTGTTCCCCTTACATTTCACAAAATGTTAAAGCTATGCTAACCCTTGGGATTTTAGAATGTCTCAGTATGCCTAAGGACATGGCAATTGCACTTTAGTATCTTACTTACTTGAATGCAATAGCAGTTGTCTTCACTCTGAAAACTGAGGCAGAGAGCAGAAGAATCAACTCAACTTTGCTGTTGACAACAGGGTTATTAGGCTCACCTTGAGTGTGGCAAAATACACGTGACACAATTTAACCATTTGCAGAGATACAGTTCTGTGGTATCAAGTACAGTCACACCGTTGTATACTCATCACCATTCATCTCCAGAAATTTTTCTTCTTCTCCATATAAAACTTTGTTTTCATTAAATACTCACTCGTCATTGCCCTCTCACTCCAGGGTTCTGCTTTCCCGCTCTATGAATTTGGCTTCTTTGGGAAGCTCAGGAGCAGAATTGTACAATGTCTGCCCTTTGGTGTCTAGCTCAGTTCACTTGGTCTACCTTCGAAGTCCATCCATGCTGCAGCAGTCTCTGAATTTCACTCCTTTTAAAGACAGAGTATTTCACTGCATGCACATTCCACATGTGATCAGTCCATTTTTCTATCCACCCATGGACACAGAGGTTGTCTCTACCATTTGACTATTGCGAGTAATGCTGCTATGGACACAGGTAAATAGCTAACTATTTGAGAAATTCACTTCTTTGGGGTATATACCCACAAGTGGAATTTCGTCATCAGATGGTACATCTACGCTACTTCCATTTTCCCCAGTATCACACACTGACCACACACTCATGGTGTTTTCATTAAGGCAGGGTTGCAACTCCATCCCCTTGCTCCTTGGTCCCTTCTATCCCTCAGCTGGAACACCTGACACGGAAGAACTGCAAGCTTCCGGGGCTGCTGCTCACAGAACAGGACACAACACAGCTCCAAGTGCAGGGACTCTGCAAATGTGAATCCAGCGTCAGGGCTGGGCACAAACAAAGCCGGAGGAGTTGTTATAAAACCAGTACTGGGGAAAACAGGAAGATCAGGGAAGGTGGTGAACGCCTCAGCAAGGCCAACGACTGCACAACCCATCACTCGCTGAAGCACTTTTTCCACCTGCTGAAACACTAAAAATCGGGAGTGTTTCAAAGTCCTGGAGGATTCACCAATCCCAGAACTTTCTCTTCTTGGAAAGTTCTTCCAGGGTTTTTGTCAGAAATTCCACTTCTGCTTGAGAAAAACTCCAAGGAATTCCAGGAGTGCTGCGGTGAACAGCCAAGCGGGCAGAGCCACCCCTGCAATAAGCAGCCGTCGACATAGCCGACTTCATGGCTTAGGGGAACTGCGGGCGCACGAGGGCATGTGAAGGTACTGGCCGCCTGTAGGGGCAGTCAGTGGGCCGGGAAAACACCTCCACGGCTCCTTGGATTACTACAGGGCACAATTCCTCTCAGGGTGGAGAGGTAAAGAGAGGTTGCAAAGACTGCAAACAATGAGGGAACAGACATGGGGGTCTTCTGAGGACCCTCTCTCTCCAGGGACTACCCCCTTCTAGGTCCCTGTTTCTCATTCTGTCCTGGCGGAGGACTTGATAATGTAACCGGCCCAGGTCCAAGTCATTCAGTAGATGGCACTGCCTGCGTGGTTCCCGTCCAGGGCCTTTTTGTCCCTATGCTGAGGTCGTTCTAACACGCTCTGACTTCTCTGAGTCCACGCACACTGGCCATGGCACTGGTTCCTACAGAGTCAGCCATGCACTGGATGATGAAGTTCTCAGACACAGACCTGAGCCCAGAAAGGGGCAGCAGGTCCCCACTTAGTCTCGGAAGCTAACACACATGTTACTGGCAAGGGTCTTGCAGGGGACTGTGATCCAACTCACGAAAGTCACGTACTCTGAGTCTTGTCTGCTATCATTCCACGTGCACAGTGAGTCCTAAGGGGTCTGGAAGGAAGGAGGACTGGCGGAGGGGATGTGGGCCCCCATGGCGGTAACCCCACCTCCCACCGCAGCCTGCCACCTGGAAGAAGATGCAGGTTGAAGACGCGTCGTCGTGCTTCTTAGTCTTGCACGAGAACGTGACACCGGCTTCGTTATTTATAGCTGCATGTCCCTGAAATCAGTTTGTGCCACATAGTATTGCAGGGTGGTCTTTTTTATTTGATAGAAATAATTTACATTTCATTTTTGTGAAAAGGTGACCGCAACTTCAATAGCATGCACACTCAACACTTGTTTTCTGCTCAGACTAGATCTATATATCCTGAGGGACATGTGACATGTTGCTCTCCGTTCCGTACAAAGATGCAATTTTATTCATGCAACATCATCCATACTGTCCAACATGCAGGATGCTTTTCCTCCCTGCTGCAACCGGTCAGGTTACCTTTCACTTCTAAACACCAGAAATGCTAATTCGTGTGAGTCCTTGCTTAACACCAGTCTCCTCCAGGCTCCAACACCCAAAGATCTTAAGATTTAAGTTGCCTCAGCAACAGCATTCTTCATGCTACTGTGCTGCCTACTGTGTGTTTCAGCCTCACACAGAACAAGGCGCAGGAGCTGGAGGTCACGGTCTCCACCTGCTAGGGGGCGACCACACAGGCACACAGCCCCGGCCACCTGTTCCACGCGCCTCCTTGTCCGTCTTTCTTTCCTCTCTTCTGGGACACCAGGCGGCTCCTCGGACGGAAGGCGGCAAGATGGCTGCCATCCTTCAGTTATCACAGTACTGTACCTTTAGAATGGACAGCATCAGCACTGTGATAACTGAGCCAGGGCAGCCCGTCAGTCACCAGGTCGGGCAGAAGCATCCTTTTGGGGCCGGTGCAGGACTCCCTCCAAAGGCTGCCCTTCTGGCTGGAGACGGGAGGAGTTGGAGCCCAGCAAGTGGTGAGGCTGAAACATCAAAAGGCCCAGGTGAATTACCTTAGAATGAAAGATGGAACACACGAGTGACATATATCAGTGAGGAGGGACAGCCGTGCCACGAGGCTTTTGCTCCGTAAGAGATCACACACACAGCGAGCATCCCACTCTGTCTCCCTCCGCGCCATTGCTGTTTACTGAAGAACTACTATGTTCCAAGATCGCCTTGAGACGTTCAGGAAACGATGTGTGTCCTCCGTGGGCTCACAACCCGGCAACGATACTTCCCAGCTGTCTGACAGGCCCCATTTTCTATGTGCTTTCTCATTTGGCTTTCCTAAGAACTCTATGGGGCTGGTGATGAATTATTCATCAAAAAAGGATTCTGGAATAGATTCACTATCAGTTCCCCCAATTTATAACTAGGAAAAGAAAAAAACCTAAGAGAGGGTAAGTGACTCATCTGAGCTCCTATAGTCAAGCTATGGTGAACTCAGGCCCAAATCCAGGTTGCAGGACTGAACCGAGCACTTCCTCCCCCATCCTGGCTACCAAACTCCATCAAATGGGTATTTAGTTTACACAAACAGAATGCTTTCTGAAAATATCCTCTTTTTGCTTGAGATATTTAGGTTTCTTCAGTAACTCAGACATGGAGCAGAAACTCGTCAGGTTTTTACGCTCCAAGAAGACACTGACATCAGCAAAAAGATCCTCACTGCTCTTGCTGAGTACCAAGAATGTACTCAACTGGGCGGCACTGATGGTGAGTGAGTGTCTGGCACACCTGTGGGATTTTTTCACTATAGCTAATGTCAACTCCACAGCTATAGTGGTACTTACAAGAATCAATGACAACCATGAAAGCCTATTTGGGAAAAAAAAAAATCAAAATAGACACATCACTTTCTCCAAAACTATCTATATGTTTAAGTATCCTGAAGTCACTCTGGGGATGATTCTTTCAACAAAAGGTTTAAAAAAAAACCTGTGAAATTGGCATTCCTGCATCAGAATATCAGCTTATTAAAATCGTGAATCACTTGGGTTTTTTTCCACATCAGCCATATGAGTGAAACTTGACAGATATTTTTGAGAAATAATTATGTTTTCAATTAGGTGCTTGCTCAATTTCAAAGACTCATTATATGCAGATTAGATATTAGCACTATACTTCAAATAAGTCACACAGATGAATCAATTCTTTAGATTAGCAGAAGTAAAAAAATCAAGAGTACAGGAATCTGGCTCAAGCATTAACTTTAGGTACTAAGAACTAACCTTACCTTCAGACAAGTAATATGTAACGAGATAATCCACCTACATGCCAATTCAAAACATCGTCTAAAGTGTAAAAATACCTAACAGTAAAGAACGTCATTACCGAGGTCTCAGCCAACTGATGTAATACAGACTTGAAACACGAGAGGGCAACGAAGATTTAAAAAAAAAAATCACAGTTGGCTCCCATAACCTAAGGTTCCTGGAAATAGTTGCGTATTTTCACCCAAATTATAAACATCTGTTAGACGAACAAAGACGTTGCGATGATTCTAGAATAAAAATTCAGGTAGCTGATCCTTCCAAAGGGATGAAAAGATTCCCACTCAGCACTGCTCAACTACAGATTCCGTCAGCTTGGGGAAAGAGAAACATTTAGACTGAAATACCGCGGGCTGGATAAGCATGAGGACAAATAAGTAGCCCTGACGTAGAAGCAGTTACTGAACTGTTATTCATACGCTCTGAGTATGGGTGCAACTGGCTGTGTCTACATTAAGAATAATAAGGCAAATTTAATGTGTGTCATGTAGCACAAAGGTGAAATTCACTGTATTAGCATCAACAAAAACCACACACCCACTAAACATTTTGGCATACTTAAGTATATTTCTTTTTCAACATATTTCTCTCATTTCCTTTTTTTCTATCTAAATCAGAAAAAAAGCCAGGCATAATAAAAAGCTAAGTGTTATCATTTTTTGAAATTACTTACATTAATATTCTCAGACTAATCTTAAAGCAGTTTCAAAGAAAACAGATTCTAAGAATGGTATTATATAAACAAATGCTTCAAAAGTGTAAGTTTTGTTTCTTCTTAACAATTACTCTTTATAGATGTGCATTTGAAAAAACAATCTGAATCAGAAGTATTTTTTTTGATACACTTTTCTTGTGTGTGTGTGTGTGTGTGTGTGTTTTAACAGGCAGAGTGGACAGAGAGAGAGACAGAGAGAAACGTCTTCCTTTTGCCATTGGTTCACCCTCCAATGGCCACCACGGCTGGTGCACTGTGGCCAGCGCACCACGCTGATCCGATGGCAGGAACCAGGTGCTTCTCCTGGTCTCCCATGGGGTGCAGGGCCCAAGCACTTGGGCCATCCTCCACTGCACTCCCTGGCCACAGCAGAGAGCTGGCCTGGAAGAGGGGCAACCGGGACAGAATCTGGCGCCCAAACCGGGACTAGAACCCGGTGTGCCGGCGCCACAAGGTGGAGGATTAGCCTAGTGAGCCACAGCGCCGGCTTGATACACTTTTCTTGTAAGGATTAGTTTTAACTTAAAACCAAGTGACTGCAGATACTTATGCTACAGTAAGAAAATATACTACAGAGGGGCCAGCGCTGTGGCATAGCGGGTAAAGCCGCTGCCTGCAGCGCCAGCATCCCATATGGGCAGCGGTTGAGTCCTGGTTGAGCTGCTCCTCTTCTGATCTGGCTCTCTGCTATAGCCTGGGAAAGCAGTGGAAGATGGCCCAAATCCTTGGGTCCCTGCATCGGCGTGGGAGACCTGGAGGAAGCTCCTGGCTCCTGGCTTCAGACAGGTACAGCTCCAGCCGTTGCAGCCAGTGGACAGAAGACTCACTCACTCTCTCTGCCTTTCGGTCTTTCTCTGTGTAACTCTGACTTTTAAATAAATAAATATTAAAAAAAATAAAAGGAAGCATACAAAATTTTAAGGAAGGGAGAAAGAATGATGATATAAAATGCTTCCTCCAGAGATCAGAATGATTTCAAGCTCAGTGCTTCTGTTAAAAATGAAAAAAAAAAAAAAAAAAAAAAACAGGGGCTGGTGTTGTGGCATAGCAGGTAAAGCCACTGCATGCAATGCCAGCAACCTTTACGGGCACTGGTTCAAATCCCAGCTGCTCCACTTTCGATCCAGCTTCCTGCTATGGCCTGGGAAAACAACAGATGATAGCCCAAGTTCATGGGCCCGAGTACCCACAAGGGAACCCAGAAGAAGCTCCTGGCTCCTTGCTTTGGAACAGCCCAGCTTTGGCCGCTGCAGCCAACTGGGGAGTGAACCAGAGGATGGAAGACCTGTCTCTGTCCCTCCCTCTCCTTCTGTAACTCTGCCTTTCAAGTAAACTTAAATAAATCTTTTTTTAAAAATGAAAGACAACGATTTCTTCATGATGCTTGCATTAAATGTAATCCCAAAATTCAGGTACTTGTAGAACACTAGCAGAACAAAGAATCTGCTTTTAAATAATGTAGGATACAAAGGTTCATACAAAAACCATGTCATATGTCAGATTTCTCTGATCTACAAACTGCAAATGAAAATATTGAGTCTAAATCTTTAACTTCAATGTCTGATTATATTTTATTAGGAAGGAGCATACAACAAGTGGCTAGCAATGCAAAACATTCAAAAATATTTCTAAACTGCAATTTAGTTTAACTTAGTCCATGGGGCTTTTAAATAAAGTGACTTTCCCCCCAGCTTAAAAACCACAATCTTAGGCCGGCGCCATGGCTCACTTGGCTAATCCTCTGCCTGCGGCGCATGCACTCCGGGTTCTAGTCCCAGTTGGGGTGCTGGTTCTGTCCCAGTTGCTCTTCTTCCAGTCCAGTTCTCTGATGTGGCCTGGGAGGACAGCGAGGATGGCCCGAGTGCTTAGGTCCCTGCACCCGCATGGGAGACCAGGAGGAAGCACCTGGCTCCTGGCTTTGGATCAATCAGCGCAGTGTGCCGGCCATAGCGGCCATTTAGGGGGTGAACCAACGGAAGAAAGACCTTTCTCTCTGTCTAACTCTGCCTGTCAAAACAAACAAAAAAAAAAACCATAATCTTACGACATTATAAAATGTACAAATCTGACCACACTGTGATGTTATTAAAAATGTACCGTAGGGGCCAGCACTCTGGCTTAACAGGTAAAGCCGCCCCTTGTAGCGCCAGCATCTCTTATGGTGCCAATTCAAGTCCGGATTCTCCACTTCCGATCCAGCTCTCTGCTGTGGCCTGGGAAAGCAGAAGATGGCCCAAGCCCTTGGGTGTCTGCACCCATGTGGGAGACCCGGAAGAAGCTCCAGGCTCCTGGCTTCGGATTGGCCCGGCTCCGGCATTGCAGCCATCAGATGGAAGACCCCTCTCTCTCTGCCTCTACCTCTCTATAACTGTGCCTTTCAAATAAAATACATAAATCTTTAAAGTAAGTAAAAAATAAAAATGTACTGTAAGCAAAGGATGTTCAAATGTCAACTGAAGAATACAGAATGTGTACTTGCATATTATTGCAAAGCTTTGCTGAGTTCTAAAAATTTCTTTAAAAAAATGTATTTATCTATTTGAAAGGCTGAGTTAGGGAAAGAGAGAGAGAGATCTTCCACCCACTGACTCAGTCCTCAACTGGCTGCAACAGCCAGGGCTCGGCCAGGCCAAAGCCAGGAGCCAGGAACTCCATCCAGGTTTCCTACATGGGTGCAAAGGCCCAAGCACTTGGGTCATCTTCCGCTGTTTTTCCTAGGTGCATTAACAGGAAACAGGATCAGGACTCTTGTGGGATGCTGGCATCACAGTACCAGCCACTTGTTGGGTAGTCAACTGACTGTCTACCCACTCTTTAATTTGTAAAACGTATTTATTTGAAAGGTAGAAAGACACAGAGGGATCTTCCACACTCTGATTCACTCCCCAAATGCCTGCAACACTCAGGGTTGGGCCAGGCCAAAGCCAGAAGACAGGAATTCAACGTGGGTCTCTCACTTAGGTGGTAGAGACCCAAGTACTTGGGCCATCCTGCTGCCTCCCAGGGTGCACATTTGCAGGAAAAGAAGAGCTAGAACTCAAGCCAGGCACTTGGATTAGGCTGTGGGCACAGTAAGCAGTGCCTTAACCGCTGGGCCAGACGCCTGCTCTGAGTGCCCTTTTGAGGGAGAAAGAAACTGGTTAAAAAAGAAAGCATCAGTGACCACTGCCCAGCCCTGCATTCTCAAAGCACAGCATTCCCTGGGAGTTAACAAGGGTGTGACTGCCCTACCTGCTTCCAGCAGTACAGCAACAGGCTCATGCTGCAGGAGCTTAGCAATAAGGAGGGGGAAATCTACCAGGGCACTTCCAAAAGTTTGTGGAAAATGGAGTTAAAAGATGTTTCTTTGCGTGCAAAAAATGCTTTTGAAATCATACAGTTTTTCATAATACACATCTTTCATGAACTTTCTGAACATTCCTGGAATGCATGGATCTCAAAAAATGTTTGCACCCAAAAAACTTGTCTTTGAATCGCACTTTTCTACAAACTCTGGGAAGTACCCTTGTATCTTAGAAGACGAGTGCATAGAAATGCAGGGAGCCACTGACTTCTCCCTTATACTAACCAAAGAGTTCAGTCCAAAAAGCTCCAGGTTTACAAATAAATGGGTCAATCCATATTTTCTACAGGCCTTTCCCCTTCCAATTCTCCCTGGGCACAGGTTTTTAGTCCAACTGTCAACTCCTCCATTACTTTGCTTTCTCAGTTTTCCTCTACGTTGCCTTTTCCTCCATTGCCTTAGACTTTATAGTTTGCTCACAAGTCAGTTTTACTCTGAGTTCACCTATGAATTGTATCATTTTAGAAAAGCTAGTCCAAATTAACCAGGTAACTTCAAAATGACCTACCCCTGACTACCCATCCCCAGAAAAACCCTGCTGGTCTCCAATTGGTCTCTGCTTTTCTCATTACTGCAGCACTGCCATGCTGGGTCTCAGATTTTCAAATTCCCTTAAAGGACTGCTTGGGAGAAGGGGGTGCCGAGAGCAAAGATGTGCACTGACCTGCAATTCTAGAGCTTTGGGCTGTTCCAGGACCCACAGTCACACCCTCTAAGCTTATGCCCACCTCTGTGAAATGAAGAAACGCAACCCTGGTGGCACAGCACTCGCTAAGAGCTGCATAGCACATCTTGGCACTGTGTGTTATTTTATTTGCTCAAGTCAAGGGAGTGCTTCCTGAACGCAGAAACTTTTCTTCACATCCCTGCACAACACTTCCCAGTCATTTCCACAACATGCAAACAAATAGTTGATGAATGAATGAACCTCTTCATTTCTCAGAGAGACCTTCTCAACAGGTTATTAACAAAAGCGTATGTTTCACCCCAGCCTGTTAGATCCTTACATCCCTTTTTAGAGTCTGTCATCTACAAAAACACAGACAGCATTAAATGGCCCCCAAATCCCCTCCAGTACAAAACCAAACCCCACCAGCAGCATGCTCGCGATTCATGGCAGCACTGTGCTGTTTTTGGAGGAAAGGAGTCAGCAACCTTGTGGACCCAATTACCACCAGTAGAGACCAGTGAGTGGCAGAAAGCAGATGAGGAAAAGAGAGAAGACAAATGGAGGAGAATAATGGACAGGGGAAACCACCAAAAATACCAGCAGGTGTCACAATTGTTACTGTGCCACGCATTGTTTTCTGGTACATTTTGGCATCTTCAGGATCCTTTTACAAAAGCAGGTACAGCCAGAGGTGTGCGCATCCAAATCTTCCTGGGACACCCCTGCTAGCCCCTTCTGGTAGCCTGGATGTTTTTACTGACTTCTGTGGGTAGGGCATGGATCCTACACAGAACTCCCCAGAGCAGGTGCTAGGAGACCGCACTCTGTCCCAGGAATACTGTAATAAACCTGGGCTGCCCACAGCTGTACATGAAACATGGCATTGGAAAGTGAACCCCAGTCACCTCTTCTGAAATTAATCCAGGGCCAAGGAGTGATATTGTAGGCCAGAGCTGTATAACAGACATGGAATGCAAATGACATTTATAATTTTAAATTCTCTACTTTTGAAAATAAACGGACAGGGGCCGGTGCCACGGCACAGTAGTTTAATCCTCTGCCTGCGGTACCAGCATCCCATATGGGCACTGGTTCTAGTCCCAGCTGCTCCTCTTCCAATCCAGCTCTCTGCTATGGCCTGGGAAAGCAGTAGAAGATGGCCCAAGTCCTTGTGCCCCTGCACCCGCATGGGAGACCCAAAGAAGCTCCTGGCTTCAGATTGGCCCAGATATGGCCGTTGCAGCCATCTGGGAAGTGAACCAGCAGATGGAAGACCTCTCTCTGTCTCTGCCTCTCTGAAACTCTGCCTTTCAAATAAATAAATAAATAAATCTTTAAAAAAATAAATGGATGAAACTACCTTTAACAATATATTTATATTTAGCTCAATAGATCTAAAACATCAGACCACATAATCCACATGAAACTTTTTAATAAGTTACTTTTTCCCTTGTACTAAGGCTTTAAAACCTGAAACGTACTTCACACTTAACATATCCCAACTCCAACACTAGATTTTCACTGCAAATACTTAATCTGTGTTTAGATTTCACAAAATTTACAGTTTACAAAGCAAATGCATATGCTCCAGTAGGTTTCCAATAATAGAACTCAGTATCAACTTTAAAACTTAGCAAAATCCAAACCTTAGCTCACTTCCCTAGCCAGACGTCCTGTGATTGTTAATGACATGTGGCTAGTGGCTACCATACTACTGCACCCACAGACAGTCCTGTCTGTCACCTGGATTCTGTTAATCCTGAACCAGAGTAAAACATGTTACCCTACCAAGCGCTCAGGGTATGCCAAGTATTTTCACTCCTGCTTCTAATGTGTTAATACTGCAGGGGTGACCCTTAACTAAGCAGCCCTTCCCAAATACTACATAACTTTTAGCTCAGAGAGAAAGGCACATCACAATTCAGGGACAGATGGAGATATCAGCATTCAAAGAGCTGGAGTTGATTTCCAAGGTAAAGATGGAACATTCTGACACCCATCCTTCTCTGCCCAGGATATTAGTCACCCGGAAAAGTTACCATCGTTGTTGAAGAGCAGCGTCTCTCCACTGACACACTCAGCACCGGTCACTGCACCCTCCGCTTCTCTGCCCTCCCTCTTAGCTACCCAACCACCTTCTCCAGTCTCAGCCCAGGCTGCAGAGCACATTCCAGGAGCCCCCTTTTGCACGCATTCTGCGAAGTGCCTGTTAGCATTGCCACCCTGAAGCATCTGAATACTGCAATAAATGAACCTCGAATCATTCTATTAACCAGTCATCGGTCCACGTACCCACATCTGCTTTGAGGGAGGCTTTTCTGCAGCAAACGGCAGAAAAGGAGCCAGTGGCAAACACAACAGCTTTCTCTTCCTTCTCACTGCCTGTGTCAAAGTTCCCCGTGTTCCTCCCGCAGCTGACTTAAAAGTTGATCTTTGAAAGGAGCTGGATTCCTAAGGTAGTTCTATTTTGAGCCTTCTTCCTGTTCTGAAGCTAAAGTTGGAAGGGCTTGGGCGGTGATGTCATGGAAGGCAGACCATGGGCTTTCACAGAAGGGTCTTCTCTGGCAAGTCTGGGGACACAGATGGGGGAAACCGAGCACGGCCCCTTCTCATCTGCTCTCCCTCCTTCCCTGTAGGATCCCAGCTAGCTAACAGCCAGCACAGAAAACAAGTTCCAATCAGCCAGCAAGCACTTTCCTATTTTACCGGCTAAACAGCTCACACATGGAAAGACTGGAAAGAAAGGAGATGCCCCACTCTAGCCCCCAGCAACTATCCTAGGCCAGGGCAAAGAGGGTGGGAGAGCCCACTGCTAAGAATGAGATGATACACCCGGGAGGCTTGAAGAGGGAGCCGGTGTGGGGGTATTCGAGCCCCCTCTCTTTTCCATTTCCTCCTCCGTTTGGGAACCCTTGGGGTTGGGTGTGCCTTCTTCTCCGGAGGCCTGGAGAACCAAGAGGGGTCAGGGTGGGGCCGCGGAAAGCAAGCCAGAGACCGGCTGCTCAGGCCTGGCTCCGGGCTAAGCTCAAGAGAAGAAAGCGGGCTGTGGCAGGGCAGAAGGCAGCCTGGAAAAGCCCAAGGGAGATTTCCAAACAACGGCGCCCCGGCCCGGGACGGTCACCGCACTGCTCTCCGCCGCTGGTCGGCAGGGACAGCTCCAGGGCTATGGGGAAACCCCAACACATCTGGCACAACTGGCCGGGGTGGGTGGGTGCGGGGGGACAGCCGTGCCCACCGCCTCCAGCAGGTGAAAGCAGCACTTTGGGGCCAATTCCAGGGTGCTGCAGCGAGCGCCGGCGAGCAGGGGATTCCCTGGGTGTCCGCCTCACCTCTATTCCGGAGCGCGACGGAGCAGAGGTGCGGTCTTTCTCCAGGAGGGTGGCAGCTGGCGCGCAGGCAGCGAAGCGCAGGAGAGGCTTCCTCGCCCGGGAAGGCAGGGAGAAGCCCAGGGGTCAGCTCCGGCCAGGAGCCGCTGGGCTCCTCCAAGTCCCCTCCCCCTACTTGAAAACCGACCTGGCCCAGCATAAATTACAGCAGCGCAACCCGCCCCCGCCCCCCCCACCCCGCTTCCCCAATAACGTTTCTAATAAAAGACACTGCCTCCCCCTGCCTACAGAAAACCGCGAGCTCCGCGTGATGGAAATAAACAGGTGAGCCCAGCGAGAAGCGGGAAAGGGACTGGGAACCCGAGAATACGGAGTGGGGGGAAGGCGTTCCCGAGCTGCGGGCAGGGAAATCGAAGCTTCCCCGCCCTCCCACCACACTCCCTCTCTCGGCCCGGGAGAATCTGCGTGGCAGGGTGCGAGCTAAAAATGCCAGCCCTACTGCGCCCCTCGCCGCCCCGCGCCTACTCGCCCTCCTACCCAGGGCTCCAGCGGCCCGGCCTCGTGGCGGTGCCCAGTCCCGGGGCGCCGAGCGGGAATCGTCCTCACCCTTGGCCGCTGCGCCGCCGCCGCCGAGGGGACTCCGGTCTTTCTCCTCCCTCCCCGCCTCCTCCTCTTCTTCCTCCTCCTCCTCCTCCTCCTCCGCCGCCGCCGCCTCCTCGCAGACTCCTCCCGCCGGATCCTTCATGTAAACAACGTCCAGGCTCTATTTACAGTCGCCGCCGGACGGCGAGGGACCCACGCCAGCACCCTGGCCCAGGCGGGGGTGGGGAAAAGCGAGTGCGCAACATTTACACACGGCCGCCCCGCCCCTGCGCGCCGCCGCCGCCCCTCGGGGGGCTCCCCGCGCCCTCGGCCGGGACCGGGGGCCCTGACACTACAGCGCGGGCCCCAGGAAACCGCGGGAATGCCCAGGGGCGCGGCCGCCCCTCAGGAAAAATACCACAACCCGACAACAACAGCAAGCCCAGCCCGGGGGCACCCTCGCCGGCCGCCCGGGCCCCGCCGCCCCCGCGCCCCCTGCCTACCCGGAGCTGGCGAGCTGCGAGCGGTCCTCGACGCGGCTACAGGCGGGCGCCCAGCCCCGCCGCCCGGCCGGCCCCCGCCCCCCGCGCGCGCGCGCGCCGAGTGGCCGAGCCCCGCGGCTGCGTGTGCGTGTGCGTGTGCGCGCCCGGCCTCGCCGGCACCTCTCTCTGCGCCCCGGCAGCTGCCCGCGGCCCCGGGCCGCCTCCCGCGCGCAGCGGCCAGCACTCCTTGGCGGCGCATGGGCGCGCACTCGGATGCCGCTACCAGGAGCCTCGAGCCCCGCGCGGCCGCACGCCTCCCGCCTCCGCGGGCGCAGGGCCCCGCGCGTGGCCCGCCACCCCCGCGCCTGGCTGGCCGGCCCCACACCCACCTGCGCCCCTGGGGGGTCCCGGGCCCCCCTTCCTTTGTTCTTGCCGCGATTTGCATGAAGATTATCTAATGACGCAGCAAGGCTCGCCACAACGTGACCGTCGCCATTTTTCTGTTTTTATTCTATCTCTGCCATGTGATAGATTGAGGGGGGTTGGGGGATTGGAAAAGGGAGAGAGAGACAGGATTAAAAAAAAAAAAAAACTTCCGGGTCTCATGACCGGGAAGGGAGAAAAACAAAAGGGAGACGAGACCCAACTCCAGGGGAAGGGTGTGCGCGCGCGCGCATGTGCGCGCCCCCTGCCCTCTTCGCCGCGGGCGGCGGGGAGGCACCAGCATCCTCCGGCGCTAGCGAGTCCCTGGTCGGGGTAGCTCCTTGTCCCACTCTCTCTCCAAGGGGTCTCCTACCCTGGCCCCCATTCGCCTCCCAAGCCCGAGGAAGCTGTCAGCCTGGCCCCTTTCTCCGGCTGCCTCCGGTGGCCCGTGCGCCCCGCAGCTCGCCCTCAGGCTCCCGGCGGCTGTGGCGCTGCGGGTTGGGGAGCCGAGAAGTCGCACTATGGCCGGGAAGGGGAATGACAGCCTTGAAAGGCCACCGTGTTTCCCAAGTTTTAAAACAGTTTGCCCGACGAAGTTGTTTATGACAACCGCATGGCAACTCCGGGAGCAGCGTCCAGGGTCGCTTTGGGTCCTGCTTCTCCTGCTACTCGCTCTTCCCAAGGCGGGACCCGTCCTTAGGTGGAGTTCGGTGGCGATCGATTTTGTCGGGGGCGGACCGCTCATCGTAAATTGATTGATTTGGGGGGGAAACCTGAAACAATTGTGGTTCAGGGTTAGGGGGCGGTGGCTTCCGAAGACCGCTGCGCGGAGCCGGGTGGATTCACCAAGAACCCACCTTGGGAGGGCGCGGCGGACTCCCAAGTTCGCGGTGGCTGGGGAAGAAAAATCCCAAAATATTTGCGAATGCAGCCGGCCACGTTTTCCAGGGGAAAGACAGAATTCTGCGCTCTTTTGGATTCGTGGTGTTTCCTTTGGGCACTTTCACTTTTGTTTCTCTTTAGGTTTCCGTTCTGTTTGGGGTTTTTGTGTTTTTTTTATCCCATGTGTCAGAATTCAGAGCCGAAAGGGACAGCGGCGTCGGCTGGTGTCCTGAGCCGAGGCCTGAGCAGCGGTGGAGACTGCTCCGTCACACATTTCCTTAGCGCCCGGCTGGGACGGAGCCCCGCTCTCACCTGACAAGAGGGGTTGCGGGGTACGGGGTGGTGGGTGGGGGCGGTGCGGGGCAGGAATTCCGCTTTGTACTGTTCCCGTCCCGGCGGTTAAAGATGGAGAGCGCTCAAGAGGCCAGGCCCGTCCCGGCACTGGTGTGGGATTGCTTGCCTTGCTAACACCCCCTTACTTGAGTGTTGACTGAATTCACCTTGGGCTTCACCTTTCCCTGGGAGAGTGAGTCGTTTCTCACGGAGCTACGACGACCATCGCGCCTTGAGGCTTGTGTGGATGGCTTCTCAGAGACTCACAGAGTTGACCCTGTGTGTCCGCTGTGTCCTTTTTCTAACTATTCCGTGGTGCCTACGAACAGTAGTGGTGTTGCCTTCTGCGCTGGGTAGTCTGGAGAGCGAGGGCCATACCATATCCATTTTCTGTGGCCCGGATTTAGGATGCCTGGCAATGAACGAAGCCCTGAAGAGGCTCTGTTCCCTGATGCCATCCTAGCCAGCTTCGAGAAATTGCTCTCGTGTTTCCAGCGAAGGTAGAACACTGAAGGTGCTTGTTGAGCCCTACACCTTTGCAGGTCATTTTTGGCAGCTTCCTTTAGTTACAGAGCCAGGCATAACATATTTTGCTTAATTTTTTTTTTAACCAACTGCTTCCCCCTCCTTTTTTTAAAAACCATATTTGGTTTCTTGTCTGTAAATTCTTTCTAATTCGTATAAATAAGTTAGTTATGCCAACCCTTGCCTTTTGGGAGTTGCTTTTGCTTGCACAGACTCTGAAAGTTTGGTGAAGTTTAAGTTGTAATTTAACCCTGCTGGAAGCAAATCATCATGGTTAATGAGCTCTCCAGATTGTTCCTGGGATCCAGGGAGATGGGTGGGGAGGCTGGCACGGAGCAAGCTAAAGAGGGCTGCCCGGAAAGATGTTAGCATCAGTACGAAAAGTGCACAGCTACAACTTTAAGACTAGAGAGTAACTGATGTAGTACTTATATTTGCAGCTCAAAAGGGTCCAGATTGTTACAAATGAGTTCATTTACATCTAGACTGGCATGGTTCTAGTTTATAGTTTGGGTTTTTTGTTTATTTTTTATTTATTTGAAAGGCAGGGTTACAGACAGAGAGGGAGAGATAGAAAGAGAAACAAATCTTCCATCCACTAGTTCACTCCCCAAATGGCCACAAGGGAAGCCAAAAGCCCGAAGCTTCTTGGAGTTCTCCAGTGTGGGTGCAGGGGCCCAAGTAATTGGACCATCTTCCTCTGCTCTCCCAGGTACAACCTCAGAGAGCTGGATTGGAAGTGGAGCAGCTGAGACTCAAACCGGTGCCTCAATGCCGGACCAAGTTTCTTGTTTTTTTAGCCAACTGCCTGTATTCCTTTGCATGGGGTAGATGAAGTTGGTGTGACTGATACTAACATCAAAAGCACCTGTGTTTCATGCCAGATAACAACAGAGTGTTAATAATTAAGTATAATAATATAAACTTCCAGCAAGGTGGAAATGGAGCCTAATTTTTATTTATATAGTCAGTTGTTCCCATACATACAAAGCTGAATGAAGAGAAAAAGGTCATAGCTCAAAAGATATGGGAGATACCTCCACTCACATGCACTCACACATCATCTTAAAGAAGATCAAATATGACTCCTCTGGAGTATTACCATAGCTGCTGATTAAAAACAGCTTTTCTGGGTACCCCTGACCATCTGCCATCTTTCTTTCTTTCTTTTTAAAAAATATCTATTTACTTATTTGAAAGGCGGATTTACAGAGAGGCATAGGCAGAGAGAGAGAGAGAGAGAGGTCTTCCGTTGGCTGGTTCACTCCCCAGATGGCCGCAATGGTCAGAGCTGCGCTGATCTGAAGCCAGGAGCTTCTTCTGAGTCTCCCTCATGCGTGCAGGGGCCCAAGGACCTGGAACATCTTCTGCTTTCACAGGCCACAGCAGAGAGCTGGACCAAAAGCTGAACCAGTGCCCATAAGGGATGTTGGCACTGCAGGCGGTGGCTTCACCCCCTACACCACAGCACCAGCCCCATCTTCCATCTTTCTTTCTTTTTTTTTTTTTGACAGGCAGAGTGGACAGTGAGAGAGAGAGACAGAGAGAAAGGTCTTCCTTTTGCCGTTGGTTCACCCTCCAATGGCTGCCGTGGACGGCGCGCTGCGGCCGGCACACTGTGCTTATCTGATGGCAGGAGCCAGGTGCTAGGTGCTTTTCCTGGTCTCCCATGGGGTGCAGGGCCCAAGCACTTGGGCCATCCTCCACTGCACTCCCGGGCCACAGCAGAGGGCTGGCCTGGAAGAGGGGCAACCGGGACAGAATCCGGCGCCCCGACCGGGACTAGAACCCGGTGTGCCGGCGCCGCAAGGCGGAGGATTAGCCTGTTGAGCCACGGCGCCGGCCCCATCTTCCATCTTTCTAACACAAACTTGAAAAATGGTAATTTCTTGGGATAAGCGTTTGGTGTAGTACTTACATTACTGCTTGGATGCCTGCATCCTCTATTGGAATGCCTGTGTCCAAGAACCAGCTCAACTCCTGATCCCAGCTTCCTGCTAATGTGCACCTGGGAATCAGCAGCAATGGCCAAAATACTTGAATCCCCGCCACCCACGTGGGAGACCCAGACTGAGTCCCAGGCTCTGGCTCTGGCTTTGGCCTGCGCCAGCCCTACCTGTTGTAGCCATTTTGGGAGTGAACCAGTTGATGGGAGCCCTGTCTTTTTTCTCTCTCTACCATTCAGATAACTAATGAAATAATTTTTGAAAAGCAAGCCACTAGTTTTAAATGTCACTGGACAATACTTTTTTTTTTTTTAAATGACAATTCTTAGAGTCATGAAGCAAGGACTTTGGAGCCAGTATTAATCTCAGCTCTGCCAATCTGCTGTGTCATCCCGTGTCAGTCCGTTACTTTTCACTTGTGATTGTCAGCTTCTTTATCCATAATAACACCTAGAAAGAAGAGTTTTCAGTTCTGATAGTTAATAGAATATATTTAAAGTGCCAGCATGATACTTGGAACATAATCTAAAATAAAAGGTAGCTGTAATAATTTTTTGAAACTGCATTTGTATGGATCTCACACATGTTCTCGAAAATTCAACAAACCTATGATTAGTGAAAGTTCTGTAACCCTGAAGAGAAGCAGAAGAGGCCCACCCCTCAGGAAGTTCACACTTTAGCTTTGGAGAAGGCTGTAACAGGACTGACCCTGGTGGGCTGGAGAGCTCGTATTCGCAGCATTTCTTGATGATCTACCTGAGATGTATATAGTGAAGGTCCGGATTTAGAATATCTATGTAATGACAAGAGTTATGGAAGAGTTAGAAAAATGCACCTCAAAAATGTCAAATTTTCACATACACGAGAAATATCACCTTTAAATTTCCATCTTGGGACAGGCATTTAGCAAAGTGGTTAAGATGCCAGTATCCCATATCAGAGTGCCTGGGTTCCAGTCCCAGTCTGCTTCTGATTCCAGCTTCCTATCAATGCAGACCCTGGGAGGCAGCAAGTGATGGCTCAAGTGGTTGGGTCCCTGTCACCCGTGTAGAAGATCTGATTGAGTACCAGTCTCCTAGCTTTGGTGTGGCCCGGTCCCAGCTGTTGTGGACATTTGGAAGAATGAGCCAAAGGATAGAGATCTCTGTATTCTCTCTCTTCTACTGTGTTCCCAGGCCATAACAGAGAGCTGGATGGAAGTGGAGCAGCCAGGTCTTAAACTAGTGCCCATATGGGATGCCAGCACTGCAGGCGGCGGCTTTACCTGCTACACCATGGAGCTGGCCCCTAATAGAAGCACTTCTGATGCTTAATTAATTATACCACTTTAATCAAGGGCTACAGATTTTTTTTAAGATTTATTTATTTTACTTGAAAGTCACAGTTACACAAAGAGAGAAGGAGAGGGAGAGGGAGAGAGAGAGAGAGAGAGAGAGAAGTCTTCCATCTGCTAGTTCATTCCCCAATTGGCCCCAACAGCCAGAGCTATGTCAATCTGAAGCCAGGAGCCAGGAGCTTCTTCAAGTCTCCCACATAAGTGCAGGGGCCCAAAGATTTGGGCCATCCCAGGCCATAGCAGAGAGCTGGATCAGAAGTGGAGCAGCCAGGACTCACACTGGCACCCATATGGGATCCTGGCACTGCAGGTGGTGGCTTTATCCACTACGCCACAGCGCCAGCCCCAAGAGCTATAGTGTTTTCTGAGAAACTTATTCCCTGCCTTGGATCAGATACTAAAAAAATGAACATGATAAAGACATAGACTTTTTCCTCAAGGAACTCATAATTTAATAGTACTTCATTCAACAAATGTTTATTGATTACTTATTGGAGAGTCAGTGGTGAATGAGACCTTGGGATTGGTCTATTGAGAGATTGATATCTACACACGCCTTTCTGGTTTCCTGCAGAAATGTGTGATTGTTGGGATACCCGCACCCTATATTAGTTCAAGTCTCAGCCTCTCTGCTTCCAGTCCAGCTTCCTGTTAATGGACACCCTTGAAGGCAGAAGATGAAGGCTCAGTTACTTGGGTCCCTGTCACCCACATGGGAGACCCCAGTTGAGTTCAGAGCTCTTGGCTTCAGCCACTGCTCTCACGGCATGGCTGTTGCAGGCTTTTGGGGAGGGAACACAGTGAATAGAAGATCTCTTGCTCTTGCTCTCCCCCCGCCCTTTGTCTTTTGAATTAATAAAAGTAAATAAACATTTTTTAAAAGATGTATGTGATTGATACAAGATTTGGGCAAAATGAAATCTATACAAACATACAATAGGTGCATGTGTTTGTATATATCCCCATACCCAGGACTTTCTTGTTCCGTGAAACAAAGAGTGGCTCTTGAAAGAATAGTTTGTGTCTACAATCCAAGGGACCCTAGTGTCTCACTAACATTAGACAGGATTGTGGAGTGAGTGAATTTATCTTCAGTTCCCTCCCAACTCTGCACTGGCTAAACAGCTTTCTGGTCTTTCAATTCCTGTCCTCCTGAACTCTTTTGTTCTCTACAGGGCTATTACATGATGATTCTAAAATGCAAACCTGATTATATTCTTCCCCTGTTTAAAAACTTTCATGGCTTCCCATTGTCTGCCAGGCATGGCACACAAAAGCCTTTGTGATCTTGCTCTGCCAAGCCTCCCAGCCTCATCCTCCATACCACCCGGGTAGAGTTGCCAGATTTAGCAGAGAAAAGTACAAGATGCCCAGTTAAGTAAAATGTCACATCAATAATAATTTCTTGATGTTCCAAATACTGCAGGGCATTTACATATACTAAAATCTAGGTACTGTTTATCTGAAATCCAAATAGAAGTAGGCATCTTGTATTTTATCTGGCAACCCTACTCGTGCCAGTCTGATTGATTAACTTGCCTCTCCCCTGTCTCTCTTCCTGCCTTTGTGTTTGATAAACCTCTCTGCCCTGTCCCTGATCCACATGAAAACTCCTTGCTACTTCTTCAAAAGCCAGCCATGGAGCTCTGGAGCTCTGCAGGTATGAATTTGGATTGCAGTGTGCTTGAGGATGGGCCTGGCCACCCATGTGCCTCGTTTAATATCTGGGCTTCTGCCCCAGTTCCTGTTCATTCTTTCCATTATTCTCTCCTGGAACTGGAGCTCTGCCCTGAGCCCCAGATTAGTTGGCTGGAACCTACATAAGAATTTCACCCTTGCCAGCTCTCTCTCCTGGGCTGTGGGCAAGATCGTTTTTCCCAGCTGCCGGCTGGCCTCCTGATCTAAACTGAATGGATCACAGAATTTGCCACACAGCTGCCACCTTTCTGTCTTGCCTCCTGCAAAAGATGGACAAGAAATGCAAATGAATCAAGTCTGAGAAAGTGGTTCACAAAGTGTGAAGCCTCCATTATGGTAATTTAATTTAGAGACAGATTTTAAACTCTTCTTCCTGGTATTCTGTGCAAAAGCCCCTCTCTAAGGGACCCTGGATTTCCTGTTTCTGCGCACATCTGGTGACATATGATGCTGAAAATGGTGTGGAAATTTTCCAAATGTCCTCCAACATTGATTAGTTCATTCTGCCTGCACTGGTTGTTGCATTATGAATGGATCTAGACGAGTGCCTTCAATTTTTGGAATTCTAATTTTCTGGGGCAGGCATTGGGCTTAGTGGTTAAGCCACTGCATGGGACACCTGCATCCCAAAGTGGAAAGCCTGGGTTCCCATTCTGATCTTAACTCTGCATCCCAGTTCCTGCTTATGTATAACCTGGAGGCAGCCCATGATGGCTCAAGTACTTGGATATCTGCCATCTACCAGGAAGATTCGGATTAAGTTCCTGGTTCCTGGCTTCCACCTGACCCAGCCCTGGCTGTTGAGGGCATTTGGGGAGTGAACCAGCAGATGGGAGATCTCTGTCTTTCTGTATCTCTGCCTTTCAAATAAAATAAATAAATTTTTTTAAAAATAAATTTTATTATATGATTCACATCAAATCTCTTTACCAAGAGAAACCAAAATGTCATGAATTATGTCTTACTCAGAGTATGCATAATACATACTCAGACTGAAGGACCCCAAAATCGGGAATCCCACATGCTCGGGTGATCGCTCAAAGACCCAAACTCCAGACCAAGTTGATGCAAGAACACGAGGATTTATTAAGCATTTGCACAAATGGGCTCCCTCTGGCAATGGCGAAGAGAGGCCCCGAGCAGCAGTCTACAGCAGTTTTTAAAGAAAGGAACCACAAGATTAACATATTTTGCGTGCTTTGGTTTGATTGGCCAGTTTGAAGGTTACCAAGAGTACTCATTGGATCCTTTAGATGGGGGGCGTGGCTATCCCAGGCGGGCGCCTGGGCAGGAGTTACAACCAGTTTTTTTTTCTGGGGAAACCGGAACTGGGGAGTGGCTAACCTGGGGGGGGGGGGAGTTTCTCGGGTTTTTCAAGACATACTCTGATAATTTATACTCTATTCTTTTTTATTTCATTTTGTCAAAATTGGGCCCAACAGGTTAAGCATGTGATGCTGGCATCCCATATGAGCACTGGTTTGTGTCCCAGCTGCTCCACTTCCAATCCAGCTCTCTGCTGTGGCCTGGGAAAGCAGTAGAAGATGGCCCAAGTCCTTGGCCCCTGCACCCATGTGGGAAACCTGAAGGAGGTTCCAGTCGCCTGGCTCAGATTGGCCCAGCTCTGGCCATTGTGGCCATTTTGGGAGTGAACCAGCAGATGGAAGACCTCTCTCTCTCAATCTCTTTCTCTCCCCACCCCACCCACCACAGCTCCACCTTTCAAATAAATAAATAAATCCTTAAAAAAAAAAAAAAAAAGAGGAAAGAGTGACAGAACATGCAGAAAAGGAGGGAAGTAGAGAGATGAGAGGGAGAGTGAGCTTCTATCTGCTGAGTCACTCCCCAGATACTTCCAACAGCAAGGGCTGGACAGGCTGAAGCCAGAAAACCTGAACTTGATCTGGGGTTCCCATGTGGGCTGCAGGGGACCAAGCACTTAGGCCATCATCTGCTGCCTCCCAGGACACATGAGCAGGAAGCTGAATCAGAATAGCTGGGACTTGAACCAGCACTCAGACAAAGGGATGTGGTGGTCCCAGGTGATGGCTTAACCTGCTATGCCACAATGCCTGCCCCTGCAGTCAGATTCTTAATGCTCTCCAAGGTACATATAAAATGCCTGGCAGGCCAGCTATAAAAATGGGTAACTCCAAAATTACCCAACACAGCAACTACATTCATTTAGAATAGAGGGATATTGTTTGGGTGAAATTCTTTCTCAGACTCTTTAACTTATTTCTGTTTGGGGTAAAGAGACTTTTAGGTTTTTGAGGTTTTACATTGTTTTCAGAGGTAAGAAAACATAGAATTAAAGCTCTCTCACTGCTATGATTTTGTTTTACTCCTCTTTCCCCTCAATCAGATTAGTCTGACGTTCAGATTCCACTCTAACAGCCTGCTTTTAGGAGCTGGCCAATAGTGGATGCCAGAGATAATGAGAAAAGTACATGGGTAGTAAAAGTGGTCCAAATGGAGTAGAAAGGGGGCAATTATGTAGGAATTCTTATGATACAGGTAGTCAGTCTAATTGCAATAATTCAGCATCCCTTCTCTACCCCAACTTCTTCCCTTACTTGAGGCTGTCTCACTCTTCTTTATGATAGGATCTGAATTTTATTTATTTTATTGGCCTTGAAAAGACCAGTTTTAGCTCAATTTTTATTGTAAAGAATTTCAGAGAGAATAGGAAAAGAGGAATGAGAGGCAGCAGCTAGTGCAGACAATTGACTACAGAGATCCAGGGTGTTAAGATGATAACCAATAACAGAAGCAGAGTCAAGAGAAGATTTTTTGTTTTTGTTTTTACAATAGTTAAAAGGACAGCATGATTGTATATGAATAGAAATGGCCCAGTAGAGGCAACACTGATGATGTGTGATAGAGAGGGAGGATGTGCTAGCTTGGTGTTCTTGAGTTTTCAAGAGTGGTGGGATCGAATGCACAAGTGGAGGTTTTTGCATAGGAGCACCAGTCCTGTGCGACAGGTGAGGCCAAGCCTGATGGGGTACACCTGTATGGATGCATGGATGTAATAAGAGTCCATGGGAGTTCTCTTCTGATTCTTCAGCTGTCTCTATGAGGCATAGGCTAAGCAAAGGGTGAGGATGAGGGAGAGGTGAATAGGGTAAAACAGTCCCAAGTGGTGGCTTAACCTTCACTGCAGTAGGAAAGGGATTGGAACAGGGAAATTAAGACAGACAAACAGTAAAGTCTGCTTAAGTCCTAGGGACAGGTTTAGAGTGAGCCCAGGCAGTGTGGTGAGTGTGTCTGCATCTGTTTTCCACCTGTGACTTTGTGCAGGCAGAATCCAAGTGGAAAGTTGGACTCAACTTGAGTTGTGGTTTTACAAACCAGCACGGCAAAAGTAAGGTGGTAAGGGAGTTTAGGGAGTCACTGATTATATTGATTGTGCCTGAGATTTTACCTGGGTGAAGAGGGAATAGAGCTCCAAAGAGCTAGGGGCAGTTTTAAAACTAGCCTAAAATGCTTCCCCTCTGGTCTTTGTATGACTGGCTCCCTCTTGTGGTTTGGTCTTTCTGTAGAATCACCCTTTTGACTACAGAACACTTGTTTTATTACTTCTGCTTGTCTGTCTGACAGCATCAGTTTCTACCTCCTGCCATCCGTGGTCAGCTTCACACTACTGGAATATAGGCATGAGAGCAATGACCTTGTTAGTAATGTTAATTGGTTTATACCACAGCACTGACTTGGTATAGTAAAGACCACAAAGTATTTTCTAGAGGAGTGATGAATGACTGGGACATGATTTTAAGGTCTTCACCATCCTGATCATGTAATCACAGATGTGCCTCTGTTGTGCCCACTGTCTCCTTCTAACTGCCTCCAAGAAACAGATGGTCATCCCCAAATTTGGAACTGCTCACGAATCATCCACTCAAGGTTTCTCACAAGGTCATCCTAGGGTACTGGGAGGAGAAGTCAAGATGAATCTTAGCCCAGAGTTACTCAGGCACCAGATACTTCAGAGGTGAGCCAAAGCGGAGCTGCCATGAAGAAAAGTTAGGTTTCTGTTTTATCTTTTAAACTTTGTTATTGAGATTTAGTCTCCATACCTTACAAGTAACCCACTTTAAGTATAAGCTTTGTTGAATTTTTGTAAATTTATACAATGACACAGCCACCACCTCCATTCAATTTTGGAACACTTTTATCACCACAAAAGGTTCTCTCATGCCTGCTTGAAACATCCATCTCTGCTCTCACGCCTACTCCTAGGCAACCATTGATCTTTCTGTCTCTACAGTTTTGCCTTTCCTAGAATTTTCATTTACACAGATTCGTAGCATATATAATCTTTTGTGTCTGACTCGTTTTACTCATGTAATGCTTGTACTGTGAATAATATTCCACTCTATAGATACACAACATTTTGTGTATTGATTCACCAGGTGCTAGATGTTGTTTCCAGTTTGGGGAACTCATGAATAATAATTCTACAAGTGTTTGTATACTATTATTTGTGTGAACATACATTTTTATTCTTCTTGGGTAGATACATAGGATTGAAGATTTGAATTGCTAATTTCAGTGGTGAGTGGATGTTCAGTATTTTTTTTATTTTTATTTTTAACTTATTTGTTTGAAAGGCAGAATTACAGAGAGGCAGAGAAAGAGAGAGAGAATGTCTTCCATCTGCTGGTTTGCTCCCCAAATGGGCGCAATGGCTAGAGCTGGGCCGATCTGAAGCCAGGAGCCAGGAGCTTCTTCCAGGTTTCCTCATGGGTACAGGGGCCCAAGGACTTAAGTGGGCTTACCCACTACAACATAGAGCTGGCCCTTGTTCATACTCTTAAAAGGCGGAATGATAGAGAGAGAGAGACAGAGAGAGATACCTGCCAGCTGCTGATTCTCTCCCTAGATGCCCACAAAAGCTAGGGCTGGGCCAGGCCATAACCAGGAGCCTGGAATGTATCCCACATAGATGGCAAGGACTCAAACACTTGAACCATCATCTACTGCCTCCCAGTATGCATTAGCAAGGAGCTGGATTAGAAGCAGCACAGCCAGAACTCTACTGGCACTCCAATATGGGATGTATGTGTCCCAAGTGGTGGCTTAACCTGACGTGCAACAATGTCTGCCCCTGTTTAACCTTTTTAACAGTGCCAAACAGTTTTCAAAGTAGCTGTACTAATTTACAACCCCCTCTACCAAAGCAAAGTTTGTTTCTCCATATCCTGGCCAACACTTTGTCATGGTTTTTTGTTTTAGCTATTGTAGTAGGTGTGTGGTGGTATCACTTTTTGGTTTTCATTTGCACTTTTCTGATGATTAATATTAAGCATCTTTTCATGTGCTTATTTATCATTTATATATCTTCTTTGGTGAAGTAACTATTCAAATATTTTGCTCAATTTTATTTATTTATTTATTTATTTATTTATTTTTTTTTTTTTACAGGCAGAGTGGACAGTGAGAGAGAGAGACAGAGAGAAAGGTCTTCCTTTGCCGTTGGTTCACCCTCCAATGGCCGCCGCGGTCGGCGCGCTGCGGCCGGCGCACCGCGCTCGTCCGATGGCAGGAGCCAGGAGCCAGGTGCTTTTCCTGGTCTCCCCATGGGGTGCAGGGCCCAAGCACCTGGGCCATCCTCCACTGCACTCCTGGGCCACAGCAGAGGGCTGGCCTGGAAGAGGGGCAACCGGGACAGAATCCGGTGCCCCGACCGGGACTAGAACCCGGTGTGCCGGCGCCGCAAGGCGGAGGATTAGCCTGTTGAGCCACGGCGCCGGCCCAATTTTATTTATTTATTTAGATATTTATTTATTTATTTGAAAGGCAGATTTACAGAGAAAAAGGGAGAGAGAGAGATCTTCCTTCACTGATTATGTCCCCAAATGCCCATAACAGCCAGTGCTGGGCCAGGTCAAAGCCAGCAGCCTGGAACTCCATCCTGGTCTCCCCTGTTGGTACAGGGGCCCAAGCACTTGGACCACCTTCCACTGCTTTACCAGGCACATTAGCAGGGAGCTAAATTGTAAGTGGAGCAGCTGCATTCAAACTGGTGCCATGTAGGATCCCAACATTGTAAGCAGTGGCTTAACCTTCTATGCCACAATGGTCATTTCTTACTGGGTTATCTTATTTCTATATTTTAGAAGTTCTTCAGCCATATCCGAATGCCTTAAGGGCTGATTCTGAGGCCAGAGTGCTATTTAGGACATCTGCCATTCTATGAGTCTGCTGTATATCCCGCTTCCCATGTTGGATCATTCTCTCCCTTTTTGATTCTATCAGTTAGTATTAGCAGACACTAGTCTTGTTTGTGTGATCCCTTTGATTCTTAGACCTATCAGTGTGATCATTTGTGAACTTAAATTGATCACTTGGACTAGTGAGATGGCATTGGTACATGCAACCTTGATGGGATTGTATTGGAATCCCCTGGCACATTTCTAACTCCACCATTTGAGGCAAGACTGATTGAGCATGTCCAAAATTGTACATCTCCTCCCTCTCTTATGCCCACTCTTATATTTAACAGGGATCACTTTTCAGTTAAAATTTAAACACCTAAGGATAATTGTGTGTTAATTACTGAGTTCAACCAGTAGTACTAGAACAAAAAAATATATACTAATTCGGATATGGCCCATGAGAGTATTTTAGGCATGGAAAGCCAAGACACTCTAGAAAACAAACAAACAAAAAAACACCTAAATGAAAGATCCCTGCGAGTGAGATCCCAGTGGAAAGAACGGGGCCATCAAAGAAAGAGGTACCTTTCTCTGAAGGGAGGAGAGAACTTCCACTTTGACTATGACCCTGTCGGAATAAGATCAAAGTCAGCGAACTCAAAAGGCTTCTCTAGCCATGACAACTCATGACTAGAGCCTAGGGAGATTACTGACGCCATAAACAAGAGTGTCAAATTGTTAAGTCAACGACAGGAGTCACTGTGTACTTACTTCTCATGTGGGATCTGTCCTTAATGTGTTGTCCAATGTGAAGTAATGCTATAACTAGTACTGAAAACAGTATTTTACACTCTGTGTTTCTGTGTGGGTGCAAACTGATGAAATCTTTACTTAGTATATACTGAATCGATCTTCTGTATATAAAGAAAATTGAAAATGAATCTTGATGTGAATGGAATGGGAGAGGGAGCAGGAGATGGGAGGGGTGTGAGTGGGAGGGAAGTTATGGGGGGTAGCCATTGCAATCCATAAACTGTACTTTGGAAATTTATATTTACTAAATAAAAGTTTTAAAAAATCTACAAAAAATAAGTTCTTTATAGGTTCTAAATACAAGTTCTTTTTCAGATATATTTTTAACAAATATTTTCATGTTCTCACTGGTCCTTTGAAGAGCAAAACTTTTAATCTGTCTATCGTGTGTGATTGTTCATGCTTTTTGTGTGCATTTGGAAGAAATCTGCCTCATAGTCAGCAGTGTGGTACAGTAGGCTGAGCCTCTGCCTGCAGTGCCAGAATTCCATATGGGTGCCAAAATCCCTTATGGGCACTGGTTCGAGTCCTGGATGCTCCTCTTCTGATCCAGCTCTCTGCTATGGCCTGGGAAAGCAGTAGAAGATGGCCCAAGTGCTTGGGCCCCTGCACTCGCATGGAAGACATGGAAGAAGCTCCTGTCTCTTGGCTTCAGATTGGCTCAGCTCCGGCGATTGCAGCCACCTGGGGAGTGAACCAGCCAATAGAAGACCTTTCTCTCTGATTCTTCCTCTCTCTGTCTGTAACTCTGCCTCTCAAATACATACAATAACATCTTTAAAAACAAACAAACCAAAAACACAACTCTCATCCCACTCTTAAAAAAAAATCTGCCTCACCCAATGTTGCAAAAGATTTTGTCTTGTTTTGCTCAAGTTGTGGATGCGGTATAAGGTAAGGGTTGTTTCATTTTTTTACATATGGTTGTTCAGTTGTTCTAGTACCTTCTGTTAAAAAAACTAATCTTTCCTGATTAAATTACCTGGGATTTTTCTTAAAGATCAATTAACCATATATTTGAAGTTCTATTACTGGGATTTCTATTGTCTTTCATTAATGCTCATCTCTATCTATCCTTGATCACTGTAGCTTTGTAGTAAGTTTTAGAATCAGATAAAGTCCTCCAACTTTGTATTTCTTTTTCAGATGAGATTTGGTGTGCTCAGGGTGGCACATACAGGCTGTAGACTACATTTCTTTGTCAAAATTTTTTGCTGTTCTGGCTTCTTTGCACTTCCCTACATTTTAAGAGCAGCTTTTCATTAAAAAAAATCCTACTGGGGGCCAGACTCATGGCATAACAAGTAAAGCTGTTGCCTGTGATGCTGCACCCCATGTGGGCACAGTTCCGTGTCCCAACTGCTCCTCTTCCAATCCAGCTCCCAGTTGTTGTGCCTGGGAAAGCAGAGGCGATGGCCCTCGTGCTTGGTCCCCTGTACCCCGTTATGAGACCTTGAAGAAGCTCTGGGTTCCTGGCTTCAAGCCTGGCACAGCCCTGGCCATTGATACCATCTGGAGAGTGAACCAGTGGCTGGAATATCTCTCTGTCCCTCTCTCTGTGTAACTCTGCATTTCAAATAAATAAATTTAAAAAAATCCTTAAAAAAAAGCTTCTATCCCCTTAGTACTATCAATTTATGACTTTGGGATTTAGCCATCTGCATGAGTTTAGGAGCCCTACTCTATTCAAACTGTGCCAATACTACTATGAATCAGATTAATTTAATTAACTTTCAAATTTTTTACTGATACTTTCTAGAAATACAATTGGTTTTTGTATATTAATTTTGTCTCCTGCAAACTCATTAAACATGCTTACTAGTTCTAATACTTTTTGGTAGATTTTTTTGTATTTTTTACATTTCAGAATATGTTGGCTGAAAATTCACAATAGCTCTTGTAATTATTTGCTTACTCCATTTAAGTCAGCCTTCTCATTCCCTCTAGCACACAACACAATAGCTCAGAAATATTAAAAACACTTCTCTTCTGAGTGCAATGTGGGATGTCCTTTAATTTCTCCTAAAGATTGGAGTATTCTACAATAGTAGAGTTGATCTCCAGCCATGATAGTCTGCTGTATCCATCTCTAGTATATAGATAAATGGATCACAAGAACCAAGTGTTCATGCACCCAGGGTTATTTTTCTCCATTGCTTTTGTGATTTGCCTGTCTCTCATTTTCCTTTTATTTTCCCAGAGAAACCTTTTATTTAAGGAATACAAACTTCATGGGTTTCATAAATACAACTTTAGGAACATAGTGATTCTTCCCATCATACCCATCCTCCTATCCACACTCCCACTCCTCTTCCTCCTCCCTCTCTTATTCCCAGTCTTATTTTTCAATTAACTTTACACACAGAATGTATGAATAAAAAAAAAAAAAAACCTGTTCCTCAACAGTCAAGACAAGGGCTGTTCAAAGTCATTGTGTCTCAGCCAGCGCAGTGGCTCAATAGGCTAATCCTCTGCCTGCAGCGCCAGCACCCTGGGTTCTAGTCTCGGTCGGAGCACTGGATTCTGTCCCAGTTGCCACTCTTCCAGGCCAGCTCTCTGCTGTGGCCCAGGAGTGCAGTGGAGGATGGCCCAAGTGCTTGGGCCCTGCACCCCATGGGAGACCAGCAGAAGCACCTGGCTCCTGCCATCGGATCAGTGTGGTGCGCCAGCTGCGGCGGCCATTGGAGGGTAAACCAACGGAAAAAGGAAGACCTTTCTCTGTCTCTCTCACTGCCCACTCTGCCTGTCAAAAAAAAAAAGTCATTGTGTCTCAAAGTTGATTTCACTTTTTTTTTTAAAGCATTTTTTTTCTTGGAGAAACTTAATTAACTTTCAAGAAGAATCCAAGAATTATACATTTTTTTTTTTTTTGACAGGCAGAGTGGACAGTGAGAGAGAGAGACAGAGAGAAAGGTCTTCCTTTGCCATTGGTTCACCCTCCAATGGCCACCGTGGCTGGCGTGCTGCAGCCGGCACGCCGCACTGATCCAATGGCAGGAGCCAGGTGCTTATCCTGGTCTCCCATGGGGTGCAGGGCCCAAGCACTTGGGCCATCCTCCACTGCACTCCCTGGCCACAGCAGAGCTGGACTGGAAGAGGAGCAACCAGGACAGAATCCGGCGCCCCGACCAGGACTAGAACCCGGTGTGCCGGCGCCACAAGGCGGAGGATTAGCCTAGTGAGCCACGGCGCCGGCCCAATCAGAGGCTCTTGACATGAGCTGCCAGGGTATGGAAGCCTTTTGAATCCACAAACTCCTTCAGTATTTAGATAAGATCAGATAGCAAAGTGCAAGTTCTCTCCTCCCTTCAGAGAAAAGTACATCCTTCTTTGATGACCACTTCTTTCCACTGGGGTCTCACCCATAGAGATCTTTCATATAGGACACTTTTTGCCACCATATCTTGGCTTTCCATGCCTGAAATGCTCTCACTGGCTTTTCAGCTGGGCCAGAATGCCTTAAAGGCTGATTCTGAGGTCAGAATGCTACTTAAAGATATTATCATTCTATGTTGCCTGTCTCTTTACTCCAATTGTCAACCAACCATCTTACAGTTAACCACATTCTTCCTTTTAGATAGGTGGTCTTTTTCTGCTCTCATTCATTACTTATCTCATAAGTTTATTCTCAGACGATATTCTTATTCTGAAATTCCAAATGGTGTGTGTGTGTGTGTGCATGTGGATGTGGGGTAATGGCATTCCATTATCACTCATTTCTTGAATCACACTGTTGTAACTCTTTCACATGTGTCATTAGATCATTTAGGTTCTGATTGATCCATTTGTGCAGTTGATTTTTGGGACCCATTTAGGGCTCTGTTTCTATCACAGTTACATCTTGTTCCATGCAGCTCATTTTTCCAGATCACTGAGATATTTTTGGATCCTGATTCTGCCATCCAGCATATTTGTTAGCCCAACCAAATTCATGCTTTCTCCAATTTGGGCAGTGCATCACAGTCTTTATCCAAATATATTTTAAACCAAAAGCTCAGGCAGGGCTTAGATTCCTGCAGCATGCCCCTGGAGACCTTCCTTCTGTTCACTTTGGATCGGCAGTTAGTACTCTACAGGAATAGTTGCTCAGCTTGGTATACCTTGACTTATCAGTGCTTCTGTTTCCTCAACAATGCAGAGGATAGTGCTCACCTCACATGACTGGCATAAGGACAAAATGGCCAAGCACATGTAATGCACTGAGAATGGTGGCCACTGCACATTAGTGCTCAGGTTGTGAGGTGTCATTATTTGGAGAGGCTAAGACTTTGTAGCCAAAAGCCTGCCTGTCCTTTCCTGGCTGTGCATTCTTAGACAAGTTATTTCACTTCTTTGAAGCTTAGTTTCTTAGAGCAATGCCTTCTTTACAAGTTTTTTTATGAGGATTAAATGCCATAATGCAGGTATTTAACATGCTGCCTGACACTCGCTATTCATCACAGTGATAATTATTGACATTCATCTCATATTTGTGTTTGCATCCTCTTTCCTTTCTTCTGCCAAAATATTTCCAAAAGCTTGAGGCTCTTCACATACATTTCATCTGTAGCATTCTTCTGATCAACCTGCTTGGTCACTTAATAGCCAGTTTGTAGAATCAGGGTTCATTTAAGTCATCTTTTAAAACCCTTCTAAATCTCTAAAATGAAGCAAAAATAATCATTTAAGTGTTTAATTAACATATGTTATAACAATAATATTAAGTTTGGACTCATTTTATGATACCTAGACTTGTTTGTTATAGATGCTGCATGTGGAATTTGTAAGAGTGCCCTGGGGATTGATCCCTGGAAAATCATATTCATTTTACGGACTGCACAGCAACTTGACTATCCAAAATGGTTATGAAGGTATTTATCCCTGCTTTTTTCCTTTTTATTTGTGTGGTGCTGAGAACATAGCTCAGGCATGCAACTACCAATGATAGAGCTGTTTCTATGAGGAAGTCTGCCCCTCAGTGATCAGTGGTGGTGTAGAATCCAGGACTCATCGTGGTGACAGCCAGATAATGCTTGCCAAATCATAACACTCCTCATGTGTGTAGGAAAAGAAATCCCAACTCTTAAAGGCATTATCTTTACAAACAATGCGTAAGCTAATGCTTTATAGCATCTAAGAATCAAGGCTATTTTATGTAGCTTTTTTTTACAAAGTACTATATGTTATATGCTCTAAAAGGTGTCTGTGTGAACATAACATAAAACATTGTAAGTCAAATGCACTTGGAGTTATTCTCATTGTGTAAGGTTTTTAAAAATTGGGGTCCATTATCTATCACTTTGAACTCTATTTTGTCTTATTTTTTCTAAAATGAAGATAATAGTTACCAAAAGTGTTGTTTCCAACATGATGATGAGTGTAAAGTGCAGAGCATGGCACCTGGCTCATGGTGAGTGCTAAATAAATTCAGATTCCCCTCCATCTTTTCTCATTGTCACTGACAGCCCATTGCGAAATAGACATATGTAAGTGCCAGGACTGTGACAGAGTCCTTGCCATTGAGCTTCCCATTCGGCTTCCTGCTAATATGCCTGGGAAGGTAACAGAAGGTGGCCCAAGTGCTTGGACCCCCTACCACATGTTGGATACCTGGATGGAGTTCTGGGCTCCTGGCTTCAGCCTGGCCCATACCCAGCTGTTGTGGACATTTGGAGGTGAACAAGCAGATTGAAATCTCTCTCTCTCTCTCTCTCTTTCTGTCTTTCCCTCTTTTTCTCACTCTGTCGTTCATGAATCTTTATTCGAGAAAACTTCAAAAATTCATGGAAAATGAAATTAAAAGATGAATAAGGCACATTTTCTGTGACTCTCTTGAAGACTCCTCATGTTAAACGATGGTGCCAGAAGCAGGTAGATTTACGTACTTCTATGTCATAGATTCCATTCAGGCCCTTTTATAAGTGATGCAGGAAATTAGCATGTGCCCAACTTCTATCTTGCTGTGAACTCCCTGAAGGTGGCAACAAATCTTTTTAGAGTTTCTTAGAACAGAGCAAATGCAGCTATGTTGGGTCCTGTGTTGTGTTCTTGGTCCTCTCAGCAGTTGCTTGCTGTGGTTTCTTAGGTTATAGGTACAATTAGTGAACGAAGGCTTTTGTGTATGGGTAGAGGTTTATGATTATTATCAGCTTCAATGTGACAATGGCTTAAGTCTTATTTTTGGACTCAGTCATTACTGCCATTACTAGATATGCTGATCATTGTCCTTTTGGGGCCAAAAACAACAAAGAACCAGAAACTGAAATACTAAGGACAATACAATCAACTGTGTTATTCAGAGACTCATTAATTCAAATCCCCAATTTAGAATTTATTGGAGTTTCCTAATTGGATGTTCACTCAAGTTTAACTTCATTGCGTTAGTAGCAAAACACTTTGCAAAGCAAAATAATAAGAATGCAAGAGCAATATTCAACATACTAAAGAAAACAGTGGAATGAGAACATTGGAAACTCATTAAGGGTTTCTATATACTTAAAGAATTAGAAACATGCATATGTATATAGGCATATCAAAATATATTTGACTTTTCTATTTTCTTCTCCATCTCTTTCATTAGAGTGAGCCTTGTTGAGGAGAGGAACAATGTTCTTGTAAAGAGCAGGTACTTAATACATGTTAGCTAGCTGAATAAGTTCTTCAATACTGCACAGATGGTGTAGGTGTTAGTCATGCAGGTGCAGAACCGTCAGTGGGGTCCACTGAGCTACATTTAGGAAGGCAAGAGGTTTGTAGGAGGTAAGGCTTGTAAAGCATAAAAGGAAGGAAGAAGTGGCACTGTGTAGGAAGAGTCTCAAGTCACGTGGTAGAGCTGATGCAGTCCTAGATGACTCACTGGGAAACTATGGGTCGGATTGTTCATCAGAAAAGTCTCACACTGAGCAAAAGCAGCCAAGCCCTAGTATCTCCACTGATTTAGTCATTGTCTGGGGGATGCCCAAGAAGATCATGGCCTCAGCTCAAAAGCCCAGAAAGACCCTGAAGATGCTAACAGCTGGAGGCTGCTCTGGAACACAGCTGGCCATTCTACCTTCCTGGGGTCTCCTCTGCAGTTCCATGAGGCATTCCCCTATCAGAAGCTCCACGAGGGGTCCTAACCCTGAGGCAAAACAACTCACAGCCTCCCATCTTTCTTTTGAAATCTTGGCGGAAGCTGCCGTGACCCCATAACTCTGGCAGACAGAGCATGTTGGTGCTCACAGGTCTGAGAAAAACAGGAGGGTGAGGCAAACTCACTCCCTGCATGCGTCCATGCATGTGACCACCTCTCCAGCCGCCACGCAGAATTGCAGACCAACTCATCCAGCTGACATTCACCAGGTCTCTACTGTGGGATGGAATAGATTCTCTTTTTAAAGATTTATTTATTTAGGCCGGCGCCGTGGCTCAACAGGCTAATCCTCCGCCTTGCGGCGCCGGCACACCGGGTTCTAGTCCCGGTCGGGGCGCCGGATTCTGTCCTGGTTGCCCCTCTTCCAGGCCAGCCCTCTGCTGTGGCTCAGGAGTGCAGTGGAGGATGGCCCAAGTGCTTGGGCCCTGCACCCCATGGGAGACCAGGAAAAAGCACCTAGCACCTGGCTCCTGTCATCGGATGAGCGCAGTGCACCGGCCGCAGCGCACCGACCGCGGCAGCCATTGGAGGGTGAACCAATGGCAAAGGAAGACCTTTCTCTCTGTCTCTCTCTCTCACTGTCCACCCTGCCAGTCAAAAAAAAAAAAAAAAAGATTTATTTATTTATTTGAAAAGCAGAGTTACAGAGATGGAGAGGCAGAGATATATAGAAAGATCTACCATTCTCTGGTTCACTCCCTAAATGGCCACAATGGCTGGAGCTGGATCAGTCTACAGCCAGGAGCTTCTTCAGGTCTCCCACATGGTACAGGAGCCCAAGGACATGGACCATCCTCCACTGCTTTCCCAGGTGCACTATCAGGGAGCTGGATCGGAAGTGGAACAGCTGGATCTCCAATCTGCCCCCATACAGGATGCCGGTGCAGCTGGAGGTGGCCTAACCCATTACGCCACAGTGCCATCCCTGGAATACTTTTCTTACCCTCAAGACATTTAAGGTCTAGTGAGAGAAACAGGAAAAAAAGAAACTTTAAAATACAAGTGCATCATTACATCTACTAAAAAGTAAGAAGAAAAGGATACTATGAGGAAAAGAGGGGGTGCTTATTTGCAACGTAAATGTCAGGACATGATGAATACGTTGACATTCAAGGGAAAGGACATATAGGGATAAGAAAAAGGCTAAGGCACAATAGAGAGAGAGATTTCCTTGGGACAGGCATGATGATCTGTGAAACAAGAAATAGGTGTGAAAGGAGCAGGGCCTTGGCGTGATTGAGGCCATTGCCCTACACACACACACACACACACACACACACACACACACACTCATTGAGCACCTGTTGGCTATCAGGGGTTAGAGGCAAACAGTTGAGTAAGATGGAATCTCTACTTCCCATTAGGTCACAGCCTGGTTGAGAGTGACCCCAAAAATATCCACTGAGACCTCGCAGCCTCGCTAATTCTAGGAGCTCCCCTGCGGAGGTTCTCATTGCCCAACTCAAGCCAATTGGGTGACACCAAATGCTCCGGGTTCTCTTCAAAGAGAATTTACATCTGAAACATAAAAACTAGCCAAATAACCGAATTTATAATATTTCTTAAACGTTTTCTAGAACTTTTAGAACATACTTATAAGGTACACATATTGTTATGGACTGAAATGTGTCTTCTCCTTCAAATTCGCATGTTGAGACCTGATAAGTAGAACTTCAGAAAGTGCTGAATTTGGAGATAGGGTCTTTTAAAAAGGTAAAGAAGTTAAAAAGAAGCTATAGTATTGATCTTAATCCATTTGACAGGCGTCTTTATAAAGAGAAGTTTGGATACCCAACAAGACATGAGGGATTATATATGTACAGAGGAGGCCACGTGGGGACATGGTGAGACCGCAGCTATCTGCAGAACCAGGAGAGAGGCTTCCAGGATAAGCCAGCTCTGACGACACTTTGATCTGGACCTCCAAAGAGAAAATGCATTTCGGTTGTTGAAACCGACTACGTGGTGGTACTATGTTAGGGCAGCTCTTGTCAGCCAATACATAGGTAATCTGGCCAGATGTGTGCATGCATTTTTAAAGACACTCATATTTTTCCCTATATTCAAAAGTCTGTATTTTAATCATATAGAAATTGGCAGCCATGGAGAGTTTTTGAGGTCAAGGGATGAGAGACTGGCTCTGTGCTCTAGAAAGGGAATTCTGATGTCAGCTGGGAGGATGTGTTAGAATGGAGAGACTTCTAAGGAGAAGGCTGCTGTGCTCAGGTGGAGGCACGAATGCCCTGGCCAAAGGCATCCAGAAACATCTAGAAGGTCATACTGAGGGCAGAGATCTCTAAGTGAGTTTGGAATGGGGAAATGCTTTTGGTGCAGGTGCACTCACAGTCTTTAATTTTAAACTCACTCACGTTCTAGGTTAGCCTTGGTGACAGCACAGTTGGGGGACTCTGACTTTTTGTGTTCTGGAGTTTCCTGGAGGTTGGATGCCAATCTCTAACAAAGAGCTCCCTGCTGCTTCTTCAAATATTTGTTGTTCTTTGGTTGGTGACTGCCAGCTGAGATATCTGCCCATTGCCTAGGAAGATTTACTTCCTGGGTAGGAGGTTAGAGATTTTAAAAATCCAGCAAAAGAAGTAGTTTTGGATTTGTAATAAAGATATCAGCATTCAAACTCTGGGTGGTTTGCTATTGTTATGTCTCTGAGCCTTAATTTGCTCACCTGTAAAATACCAAGAGGAGGAAAACAGTCATTCAGTTTCATTATCTGCGGGCACTCTATCTTGATAATGTCTTTAATTAAAGGATATTTATTTTATTGACTATGCAGAATAACTGTGAAACATTGTTATCCCCATTTGAGAGATCAAAAAACTATGGAGTTCAAGGAGCCAGGATTCAAACTGCTGTCTAAAGTTCCAACTCCTATGATGCCTAAGGCTCTTTGCAATTCTAAACTGCTGTAATTCCTGTGCAGTACCTTGAACGTGCAGGCTGAATAAACTCTGATCTAATCAAGTCAAGATTGTAAAAACAAAAGATTCTTCAGTGATTGCTAAGTGGCTACGGAAGAACCACTAACCCAGCAGGGAAATAAGATTTCTCAGGAAAAGAATATAACAGGCAGAGGGAGGCCAACAATAAATCAGCAATTTCTGAACAGGAAAAGGCACTTTCTCAGGTCCAAATTAGAGGAGTCTGTGGTGTGGACTTGACTTTAACTCAAACTTTGGGTCAAGTGCTCCAGACAGAATACATGCTCCAAATCACGTTAGACCCACACTGATGGAATATCTTTTATTTGATGTTCATTTCTTTATTTTCATCTACTTCAAAGGCAGAGCAACAGAGAGACAGGGAGAGATGGAGAGAGATCTACCCACTAGTTCACTCCCCAGAAGCCTGCAACAACAGCCAGGAGCTGGGCCAGGTGGAGCCGGGAACTTCTTCTGAGTCTCCCAGGTGAGTGGCAGCAGCTGAAGTATTTGGGCCCCCATCTATTGCCTCCTTAGCGGGAAGTTCCCTTAGCGGGAAACGTAGCAGAGCAGCCAGGACTGGAACCAGACCCTCTCATATGGAATGCGGGCGTCCTAAGCCATGGCTTAATGCACTGCCCCACAAACCCCGGCTCCGTGGGACATTTTTCATGCTGCTGGCAAAAGGCTCTCCGCCGACCCTAACATGGAGCATAAGACGAATAACCCTGCCCGGTCCCCAGTTCCAAGTTCTTTCAGTGTCCACTAGGCGCTTACACTCTGCTGAGGACATAGACACCTGCCGCCCGGTCGCTGTTCATCCTGAGCACTATACGCTCAGAGTGGTGGATGGGGACACACAAATGGGGGACCGCTACTTAGCAGGAGTTGCCAGTTTGGGGGAGAGAGACAAAGAACGCATCGACCACCAGAGGGGAGCCCAGGGAGTTCTGGGTGCTGGGGTGGACTGCCGAGGTCGCCGGTAAGGATAGATTTCCTGGGAGAAGTGTTCCTGGAGTCTTGAGAGATAAGCTAGAGGCACAGAGAAAACAGAGCAGGGGCAGCGGGAAGCGCCCCTGCCCAGGCCTGGAGACAGCGCAGGCCACGCAATGCAGGGAGCGCGGACTGAAATGCACTCACGGGAGAACACGCGTGTGCCCCTGCGTGGTTCTTACACAAGCCCATGAGGGGTTAAGAGAAAGGACACATGATAAATGACAGCGATGATAATATCTTACATTTTCATAGCACTGGACAAAACACTGTCTCCTGTCTTATCTCCCAACTCCACTAGTTCATAGATAAGGCAAATGAGGGTCAAGAGGCTGTCTCGCTTTGCTTTGCCTAAGAGGCTGACTGGCTTTGCTTTGCCTTGCTGCAGGCTTACAGACTTCCAGGACGTTGGTGGCGAGACAGAGTCTGAAGCTTTGCTTCCCAGTTGGAGGGGGAGGGGCTGTCGGAGGGCCCCTGTCCAGATCCGCTGGGTTTCCTGCCTCCGACTTGCAGCTGAGCTGGCCAGGGGCTGCCTGGGGCCAGGGCGGCTCAGATTGGTCCATCCGACTGGAAGGACCTGCAGGAGGAGAGACCTGTAACAAGCCCCCAGTGTCCAGCACAGAGCACTTCCTGGAGCAGGAGGAAGAGATCTGGCCCCCAGGGGGAAGTGCTTATCTCCTAATCCCCTCCGCCTCTAATTAATAGGCACATCCAGGCTCTGGTTTCTTCACCAGTTAAAGACAATAGCAGTAACACTTCGGCCACCAACACTCTGCCCTTCCTGCTTCTTGTGCCCGGATCCCAGGCTCCGGGTGCTCACGTTCTCTCTGGGTGAGGGGCTATGAAGGTGCAAGGAAGATTAAAAAAAATTTATTTACTTGAAAAGCAGAGTTATAAAGAAAGAAAGAAGGAGAGGGAGGGGCCGGTGCTGTGGCATAGGGAGTAAAGCCGCACCTGCAGTGCCGGCATCCCATATGGGCACCGGTTTGAGTCCATCAGCACAGCTCCGGCTGTTGCGGCCATCTGGAGAGTGAACAAGAGAATAGAAGACCTCTCTCTCTCTCTCTCTCTCTCTCTCTGCCTCTCCTTCTGTCTCCTAAGTAACTCTGACTCGCACTTTCAGATAAATAAATAAACCTTTAAAAAAAAAGAGAGGGAGGGAGAAAGGGATCTTCCATCCGTTAGTTCATTCCCCAGATGGCTGTGATGGCCAGGGCTAGGCCAGACGGAAGCCAGGAGCTTCCATCTCCCAAATGGGCGGCAGGGGCCCAAGCGCTTGAGCCAACCAGGAAGATTTCTTAAAATGCAAAGGATTTCACAAATGCAAGGTAGCACTTCCATTTTTTAAAAAAAGATTATTTATTTGTTTGAAAGAGTTACATAGAATGAGGGAGAGACTGAGAGCAAGTGCGAGAGAGAGAGAGAGAGAGAGAGAGGTCTTCTATCCAATGGTTCACTCCCCAGATGGCTGCAATGGCTGGAGCTGGCCCAGGCTGAAGCTAGGAGCCAGGAGCTTCATTCGGATCTCCCACTTGAGTGGCAGTGGTCCAGACATTTGGGGCATCTTTCAGTGCTTTTCTCGGGACATTAGCAGGGAGCTGGATTGGAAGTGGAGCAGCTGGCATTGCAGTAACACCCGCCAAGCCACAATTACCAGCCCTGCAAGAGAGAGAGACAGCACTTTCATCTGTTTGGGATGGATTGTATTTAGGACTGGGAAGGGGAAAAGAGAGGGTTTGGAGCACTTCTTTCTGTGTCGGGAGTGGGAGCTGCAGGTGTTCCACCCAAGCCCCTGGCCTTCACTGCTTCTCTGGTCTCTCCTTGAAACCCACAGCCAGCTCCTGCTTCCTCTGCAACAGGGCGTTCTGTGGATGCCAGTGACGACTGTGCACTCCCCCACCGCTGTCAGGGCTCAGCTGTTGCTTAATGAGGTCTGATGGCTGAGTCCTTGCTCCTTCCTCTTCTGTGAGTAGCTACACAGATTGCCAGCATTGCCCAGATTTAGGCTCTGATTGCCATAGTGGTCACTTGATTGGACCTACAACTTTTACTGACTTCCTTTCTTTCCCTGTCTTTTTTCCCAGGATTTCCTGGGGCTACTTCCCAAACAGCTGACTTGCGCTCCATTCCTTCTGCCCGGGTTTGCTTCTGGGGAAAGTCCAAATGAGACAGCCCTTCCTTGTCTAATGAGTTCTTTGCTGCATTCGATGTTATGGAAGGGACTAGAGAGAAGAAAGGGGAAAGATTCAGATATACAATCAGTTCATTCATTCACGCATTCCTCACTCAGCGAATACTTCTTCTGCATTTATTTTATGCCAACCACTGTGCCAGGCGCTGGTTAGGAATCCCAGCACTCACTCAGATCTTAGCCCAGCACCCCCTGGATCACAGTGAAAGTGTTTCCACAGGAAGATTCATGTGAAGGGGCTGGGATGTGGACAGCAGCGGGAGAAGACACAGTTCTGGGAGCGTGTGCGAGGGGAATGACAAGAGTGAAGGCTGATGGGGATGAAAGCCACCCACGGACAACTCTGTGTGGGTGCAGATGTGTGTTCTTTGGGAACCCCTGAGTCTTTGCAGGATCAAATGCCAGAGCTTGGAGGCAGGCATTGTGGTGAGTGGGTGAAGCTGCCGCTTGGGATGTCCCGCGTCTCATATCTCTGGTTTGAGTTCTAGGATCCCTCCACTCTGACCCAATTTCCTGCTAATGCACAGCCTGGGGGGGGGGGGGGGAGCAGGTGATGACTCAGGTACTTGGGCCCCTATCACCCACTTGGAAGACTTGGATGGAGTTCTAGGCTCCTGGTTTTGGCCCTGCCCAGCCCTGGCTGTTGTGGGCATTTGGGGAGTGAACTGGCAGATGGAAGATTTCTCCCCCGCCCATCTCTCTTTCCATCTTTCATGAAAATAAATGAATAATGAGCATTCATGAAAATAAGTGAATAAACTTTTTTTAGTGCTGGATAACTGAAAAGGGCCTTTCAGCCCACAAATTACTCCTCATCTTATTTCTGAGGAAACAACCAAAGAAAACATAAAATAATTTCCTCGACCCCTTTGTGCTATGCAAGTGAATTTCTCTTGAGATCAGATAAATGTTTCTTAAACTTTTTTCATTATAATTATTTTTTCTTAATTATCATTCTCCAGTGGAATTTTCATACTGTACTTTGATTTTATTGCATTTTATTTATTTTTAAAAAATATTAATTTATTTGAAAGGCAGAGTTAGAGAGGAGGAGGAGAGACAGAGAGAGAAAGATATATCTTCCATCCACTGGTTCACTCCCCAAATGGCCACAACAGCCAAGGCTGGGCCAGGCTGAAGCCAAGAGCCTGGAACTTCATCCAGGTCTCCCACATGGATACAAAGGGCCAAGCACTTGGGCCATCTTCTGCTGTTTTCCCAGGCACATCAGCAAGGAGCTGGATTGGAAATGGAACAGCCTGGATTTCAACTGGTGCTCATATGGGATGCTAGTGTCATAGGCATTGGCTTAAACTGCTGCACCACAACACCGGCTCCAGTTTTATTCATTTTAATTTTAATTATTTCTCTGTTGTGTACAGCAGATCTATTTGTGAGCTATAGCCATAAAGAGTAAGATTGTTTTCTAAACCCAAGAGGCAATAAATATATGCCCCCTTGGAGGCGATATTGTCTTGGTTGAGAATGCATAGGCCACAGAGACCAAATGTGACCAGGTTACCAGAGCCTTAAAATTCAGAGTGGGAAAACAAATTTGGTGGAGTGATCAATAGGGAGCCATAGTAGGTTCTTGAGCTGAGGTTATGGTAAGGAAAGAGGTAAAGAATATGTGCCAGCTACTCTGCCAGTACTGCAGCTATCACTCACAACAGGCAAATGTGGCTGTCCTATGCCATTCCAGGTTGTGGAGTGAAACAGTGCTAAGTAGATGCACAATAATTTATTAGGTTGTAATGAATGCTACACCCAGCCTTATGTTTTGTTTTATTTAACCAGCATTTAGTGCTGTCATGTTCCAGATGCTATGCTAAGAGCAATATGAAGATTGGTTCACCTAATCCTGGAGACAGGTATCGTTATTATTCTCATTTTACAGATGGAGAAAACTGACACAGAAATCACCATGCCTGAAAATACACAGCTAGTAATGGTGGACCTGCAATTCAACCAGAACAGAACTCTAAAGTACTGTACCATGACATAAAAAAAATAGAAACTATTTGTGAAAACATTTATCCAGTTTGCACCCAGCACTGGATGCCAGCACAGATCCATGGACCTCTTGCAGTAACTCTAGTATAGCCAGGGGTTGCTGAAAATTGGTAGACTAGAGGATTTTTGCCATCGGTTTGGTTCTAAGATTCAAATTCCATTAGGTCTTTTTAAGCGGTGGAAGTGAAGGCTCCCTCCATCTCAGCTCATGTAACCAGAACACACCAGCTGACCTCTGGGTCCCTTCTCAGGACTGAGCAGAGGAGGCCCCCAGCCCTGTGTGCTGAGCAGACGGGATGTAGCACAGGGGCTGGGCCTCAGTTCCATATAATAAGTCCCAGTGAAATACATTCTGGGAGTTGAAACCAGAGAGGCAGTGGAGCCAAATCTTGTGCTCACACTCTACTGTTCAGCCACCTCTGCACTTCTCCGACTTTTCTACTATTACAATGAGTGGAACTGGCTTTTGTAAAGGATAATTTTAGCTTACAGAGGACTTCTATGCCTGCCATCATCTGTAATTTCTTCCTTTAGTAATAATTTTAGAAATCCCATTCTCTCTTAGTGGTCTTATTCGATTGCTCCAGAAGGGAGACCAAAATATCAGTTGGAGGCTCAATGAACTAAACCCAGAAGAAATCCATCTCCATACCTACCTTCTGTCCTGTTGCTATCTTGTCTATCCTTACTGAGCAGCTACTATCCCCCAGGCACAGTGCAAGGTGCTGGAAATTCAGAGGCTAACAAGACCCAGTTCCTGCCCTTAAGGAACTTACAGACCAGTGGGGGAGTAAGACCTGTATATATCTTTTCCTTATCACTGCAGTGCAGAGTTACATTAATACATATGCCACTTATTCCATGATGCTCTCAGCCTGTAGATTTTTGCACATGCTGTTTCCAAGGCCAGGAATATTTTCTGTTGGTTCTTTGGCAAGCTGACTCCTCTGGCATATAGCATGGTGTAAAAGACCGTAAGAGGGGGCCGGCACTGTGGCGCAGCAGGTTAAAGCCCTGGCCTGAAGCGCCCGCATCCCATATGGACACCAGTTCGAGTCCCAGCTGCTCCTCTTCTGATCCAGCTCTCTGCTATGGCCTGAGAAAGCAGTGGAAGATGACCCAAGTCCTTGGGTCCCTGCATCCACATGGGAGGCCCAGAAGAAGCTCCTGGCTCCTGGCTCCTAGCTTTAGATCAGCACAGCTCCGGCTGTTGTGGCCATCTGGGGAGTGAACCAGCAGATAGAAGACCTCTCTCTCTGTCTCTCTGTCTCTCCCTCTCTCTCTAACTCTTTCAAATATTAAAATAAATCTTTTTTTTAAATACCTTAGAAGAGAGGGACATCAGAGGAGGCTTCCTGGAGGAGGAGGAATATATAAATTGAGACTTGAAGGATGAACGTTCAGCTCAGCTCCTATGTCACTCTCTCTGGTTAGTCCTCCTACGTCATTGACTGAGTGAGATGTGCCTCCTTCATGTCTCCCCTATCAAAACCCTTATCCAATTAAAAATAAGTATTTGTGACAAGTGAATAGTGTTCATCAATATGTGACACGTGCCAATTTAACTGGGTACTCCCTCCACAGACAGTGAGCTCTCTGAAGGAAAGAAGCCTGCAGGGTTCATTTATTTATCACTGTCAATGAGGAGAGTGCCTCACTCAGGGGCTGGTGTTGTGAGTCAGTGAGTGAAGCAGTCACTTGTGTCATCAGCATCCCACTTGGGAATGCAGCTTCAAGTTCTGGCTGCTACACTTCTGATCTAGCTTCCTGCTAGTGAGTCTGGGAAGGCAGTGGAAGATGGCCCAAGTACTTGAGTTCCTGCCACCCAATGGGAAACCAGACTGGCTTCAGTCTGGCCCAGCCTCTGCTGTTGTGACCATTAAGGGAATGAACCAACAGATTGAAGATCTCTCTGTTAAATAAATATTTCTTAGAAAAAGAAGAAAAGAAAGCCAGCACTGAGTGGATAGGTGGGTGGGGAGGGGAATGGCTGGATGCTTGGGAACGTGGTGCAGAGAATAACAATGGCCAAGTGGAGGGAAGGGGGCAGATTGGGCAGGAGGATCAGTGAAACCTTCCTAGAGGCGGATTCTGAGTGGAGTCCCACCGAATCACCTAACACGGCATTTCAAGTTGTTGTGTACTTGTAAATCACTCAGGCATCTTGCTCAAATGCAGAATCCCCAGGCCCAGAGTGGGGCACTTTGTTCTGCACTTCTAGATTCAGCTTCCAAGACCAAACTTCGAGAACCCAGGATGTTTGGGGTTTGGAGACAGGGAAGAAGAAGGGAAAGAGGAAAGATGATCCGAACAGATGGCTCTATTGTGAGCTGTGCTGGCTCTGCCACGGTGTGTGCATGGGGCTCAGCAATGCAGGCTAGAGAGGAAGATGAAGGGAGAAGGGAGACAAGGACACAGGAGTGACATAGGACAGTTTTTGTGAGGGTATGGGACACAGGAAGCCAGCAGAATGTCAACAGAGCTGTGATAGTTACAGGTAGTGGAAAAAATGCATGCTTCCTGAGTATCTACACATCTCTCACTGCATCCCTATCTGTGCCTACACCAACATCTGTCTTCTGTCTCACTTCATTTTGTTCTTGCAACAGCCCTGAGGAGTAGACAGTGGAGATTCCGAAGGCTTAACTTACTTGCCATAGTCTAGCGACAGAGCTGGGATTACAGCAAGGACTAAGCAAGGTGTCAGGACCCAAACAAGGTGATAGCGCTTCAGGGAAGAGCTGTCAGCTGTGGGCAGTTCCAGTTCAGAGCCTTCCTGCAGCTGCAGAAGCTGGCTCTGCAGGTCTGTGTGTGGGAAGGCTGGAATCTGAGATTGAGCTGGGGCAGGGGCCAAGTGCTCCTAAGAGATGCAGCAAGCTTCTCAATCCCAGGCTCCCTGGCTCCAGCCAAGTTAGTGCTGAGTTCCTTGGGACTGTCCCTGTCTAGACAGTTGGAGCGCTCCGTGGTGAAACCCACAGAAGAGTTGTGCCATAGAAAGTAAGCAGGCTGGTGAAGACAGGAAGAGAGAACATTTTATGAACTTGGTAATCACAAGAGTGGGAGAATCTAGAAGTGAAGAAAGGGTCTTGTTCACATCTGACCAGATTTTCTGTTGCTTGCCATAAAATTACAACCAGGGAGTGGGAGATGAGGGGTGGTGTTGCGGTACACTGGGATAAGCCACCACTCACATAACAGGCATCCCATGTGAGCACCAATTTGAGTTCTGTCTGCTCCGTTTCTTATTTAGCTCCCTACTAATGCATCTTGGAAAGCCAGGGCAGATGGCACAAGTGTTTGGTCCCCTGAAGCCCATGTAGGAGACCTGGATGGAGTTCCAAGCTCCTGGCTTTGGCTCAACCCAGCCCTGGACATTGAAGTTGTTCAGAAACTGAACTAGTGGATGAAAGATCTGTTTTTTCCTCTCTCTCTCTCTGTCACTCTGCCTCTCAAATTAATGTATTCTTAAAAAAAAATATATATATATATAAAAATTACAGCGTGGGGTGAGAAATGAGACATGCACAGATTCTTTTAAGTTTCAATTATTTATTTTAAAGGCAGAGTGAGATCTTCCTTCTACTGGTTCACTTCCCAAATGCCTGTAACATTCAGGGCTGGGCCAGGAGCCAGGAACTTCATCTGGGTCTGCCACATTGGAATCCAAGTACATGGGCCACCATCTGCTACCTCTCTGGGTGTGCATCAGCAGGAAGTTTGCTTGGAAGCAAAGGGAGAACTGGAATGCAGGCACTTCAGTATGGGATGCAGTCATCCCAAGAGAGTCTCAACCCTTGTACCAAACACCTGTCCCATAGATTCTTTTTTTTTTTTTAAGATTTTTTTTTTGCAAGACTAAGTTACAGAGAGAAAGGGAGGAGAGAGAGAGAGAGAGAAGAGAGAGAGAGATCTTCAATCTGTTGGTTCACTCCCCAAATGGCTACAATGACCAGTGCAGGGCCAGGCCAAAGCAAAGAGCCTGGAATTCCCTCCAGATCTCCCATTGGTATGGGGCAAAACAATCAGGCTCTTGCAGCTCACCATTGGACAGTCGATTCACCAGAAGCAAGAACTGGTATGAGTTTATTTCAAGAAGCCAGTATCGAGTAAAGAGTGATATCAAGATCCAAAATGTGCTTTTTGTCACCCAACAAATTAGCAAAAAGCGTTTTTTAAGGGCAGGATAGGGGCCAGTGCTGTGGCGCAGTGAGTTAACGTCCTGGCCTGAAGCGCCAGCATCCCATATGGGTGCTGGTTCTTGTCCTGGGTGCTCCTCTTCTGATCCAGCTCTCTGCTGTGGCCTGGGAAAGCAGTGGAAGGTGGCCCAAGTCCCTGGGCCCCTGCACCCACATGGAAGACCTGGAGGAAGCTCTTGGCTCCGGCTTCAAATCGGCACAGATCCGGCCATTGCAGCCATCTAGGGAGTGAATCATCAGATGGAAGACTCCTCTCTCTCTCTAACTCTGACTTTCAAATAAATAAATAAATCTTAAAAAAAAAAAAAAAGGCAGGATAATTACAGGTTGGAAAACCCGATGAGTCCAGTCGATTGATAAAGAAGCAAATTTTCAGGCTTTGTTTTGATGGTGGTCCATCCAGAAAATCCTAATATCAGCCAGCTGGAGACTTTTTGATAATGGGGCTCTGCTGTTTGCAGTTGCTAATTGTATACTATCTCCCCAATTGGATGTGAGGTCTGCCATTCCAAGTCATCCCCTTTCACTAGGCTCCTGAAATTCTTGTACAAACATGAATATTCACTAATAACAAGTAACACAACACAAGCATCTCACTCTGCTCCACCAAAATCTGAAAAGGGAAGGGACGATGCCTTCATCACAGTTACACCATGTGGGTGGCAGGGGCCCAAGCACTCGGACCATGGTCTGCTGCTTTCCCAGGCACATCATCAGGGAGCTGGATTGGAAGTGGAGCAACCAGAATTAGAATGAGCTCTCATGTGGGATGTTGGCGCCAGCATCCCATAGATTCTTTTTGAGTTGTTCAATACAAATGCTCTCACCACCCCTACATATTCATTTAATGTGAACATTATAGGACTGCAACTTTAACTAATATCTTTGTCTTGGGAATAGAATTGACTTTCTTAATTTGTAATTAGCTATATAATTCCAATTTACAGCTTTATTATTCATTTAGTCCTTTTATCAGAAATACTGAAGACATACTCAAAAATCTGTTTTCTGTAAACAGCTCTGTATAAACTAGGAATTAGTGGGAATTCCCTAAGTAAACATACGAATAAACTGTATTCTGTTAGAAGTAGAAAATAGCAGTGTTTAAGTGCGATCCATATATAGAAATTTCCCAGCTAGGGTAGAGGATAATAAAGAGATTAGTAGACTACAAGAATCATCTATGTGAAGAAAAAGATTCCAGGAATAATGATGGGGACAGTGTTGGGAAGACATCACAGTACCCAGAGCTGAATTGGGGGCCTGTGTGTCTGGAGGTGAGTGCAACAGGAGGCTGATGGGGAGTACGGTCTGAGGCTAGGAGATTCCTTGATGGTCTTTGCAGCTCCCTAAGCACTCCTTTAATTCCTTTCATTAAGGTTTAAGTGGGGCCTGGGGCAGGCATTTGGCACGCAGTTAAGATGCTGTCTGAGACTCTGGCATTACATTCTGGAGTGCCTGTGTTTGAGTTCTGGCTCTGCTGCCTGCAGATTCCAGCTTCCCACTGATGCACACCCTGGGAGACAGCAGCTGATAGCTCCACACTTGGGTTCCAGCCACCCACGTGGGAGATCCAGACTGAATTCTGTGCTACTGGCTTAAGTCTAGCCCAGCACTGGCTGTTGCAGGCATATGGCGGAGTGAACCAGCAGATGGAAAAATCTCTTTCTTTCTCTGTCTCTCTGTCTTTCAAGCAGACAAGCATACAAATAAATGATAAAGAAATATATAGCTGAATTGGGGCATCAAAGCCCAAGTAGGTGAAAATACTTGTGCAATACCAGAATAGCAAGGAGGATGAGGACTCTATCTGCTGCATTTCAGCTCATTGCTTAATAAGCTAACATCTTTCCCCTTGTTCAAATGTAGGATTTTGGAAGCCAAGGAGTGGTTCCTCAGGTAGAGCCACCTGTCCTCTTCTACTCTGTACATAGCATTGTGTACCCATCCCTGTCTTGCATATCTCTGCTCCTGTCTTCCTCCTAGACTGCGAATAGCTTGTTGCTTATTTATTTATTATTATTCAAAAACTACGCATCTTCCTCCTTTCTGCATGAGCAGGAGCTGAGCACAGTATCTGGAATATACAAAGTGCCCCATAATGCTTATAAGTGCATTGAATCCCTGCTTCTGTCCTGATTGCTGGCTCCTTATTGTCAAGGGAGTCTGGCCTGGAGGCATCAGGATGGCACCTGCCTTAGCTGATGGCTCTCTATGCCATCAGTGCTCGTAGCAGTGGGCTGTGTGTTGCTTCTTCTGGGTTGGTACAGTGCCAGGGCAATGTCTGACTGAGGAGTCTTCTGTTGGGCATCCTTGGTCTTCTATTTATCTAGCTGTTTTAGCTCTTGTCCATCTTGTTTTCTTCGTATATTCACCAAGAGTTTCATACAGTCTTCTTTTCTCTGCTTCTCAGATCACAGTGTCCTTGAGTGCTTAAGCTGCATATACAAGGCTACTTCAAAAAGCGAATGGAAAAATGAAATCAAAAGGTAACACCCATTTTTCATGAGCTTTTAAAAAATGTTTGTTTGAAAGGCAGAGTGACAGAAAGAGAGGTGAATATGGGGTGGGGAGAAAGAGATCTTCCATTTGCTGGGTCACTCCCCAAATGCCTGCAACAGCTATGGTTGGGCCAGGTTGAAAACACAAGCCAGGAATTCCATCCAGGTCTCCCATGTCAATGGTAGAACTCAAGTACTTGAGCCATCACCTGGAGTCTTCCGGGGTGTGCATTAGCAGGAAGCTGGAGTTGGGAGCAAAGCTGGGACTTGAACCCAGGCACTCTGATGTGGGATGTGGACTTCCTGAGTGGCATCCTATCCACTGTGCCAAATATCTTTATTATATCTTTTGATCTTCAAAACATCCCAGTGGGAGAGGTGTTTCACAGATGCTGAAACTAGAGGTTCAAATGGGCTAAGTGATTGATGCAAAATTATACAGCCAGTAAATGGTAGAGCCAAGATTCTTACCCAGGTGTGTATGTGGCCAGAGATTGCACTCTTCTGACCATAGCCCATTGCCACATAACAAAAAGTTTTTTTAAACAAGCCCATTTTGCCAAAACAGGAAGGGAAGACCTGCTTGGCTATGTGCCAGTATTTCTTACCAAGTCTTGGGAGTTTGAGTGATGGTGAACTCTGGATGAGTAGTCAGTGTTGGGCGTGGTGGGAGTGGGGTTGCCAACGAAGCTAGCACTGAACTGGACTGTGTAAGCTGACTTTGAGAGTATCTGGATGAGGTGACAGGAGTCCTGCCCTTATGCCTGGGCAAGCCCTGAGAGTTTGGTGAACAAGGTAGCTACATCAACTGCCATCATGAAGCTTATGTTTGGGGAATCTTTTTTTGAGTTCTGGACATGACAGTGAAGTTGGGATGTTAACCAACTGGAGAGTGCATGGAGAAGCAGGACCAAGACTGTGAAAATACAGAAAGAAATAGTTGAAAGACCTAAGAACAGACAACAGAAAGCCTCCAGACTCGGGCTATTTAGCACTTACATGTGTAAACATCACCAGTGGCTGTGCTGGCTGTTTTCCTCATAATTAGGGATGGGCTACCTCTAAGAAGAATGAGCTCTCCATTATCAGAGGCGTCCAAGCAGAGGTTGTGATCACTTTGTATTGGTACCATAGAGAGAGGTGGGGCACCTGAGGCAAACAGCATGGCACTTCAAGGTTGATTGCCTGTTTCCATAACTTACTGCCCATCTGACCATGGGCAAATTGTTTAGCCTATTTCTGCCTCTGTGAACTGGGAACATGAAGCCCTTTCCTCAATGTTCTGGAAACTGTGTGATATGACAGAACATGTAGCTATTGTCAGCCTACAGAAAATGACATCACACATTTCCAGGATATTGGAAAAGTCACCCTTGATTTCCTCCCAGTGATCTGACTTGGGGTTTCTACACTGAATCTCTGCTCCCAAGGGAAATTTTACAAAAACAGTTTGAGTGACTATGATTCCTAGTACTCTGGTTGGGGACATGGGGCAGAAGAAGAGATAAAAAAAAGAGGACGACCTCTGGTGGGTTCTCAGATCCCCAGAGAGCGGCTCATGCATAGCTGGCTTGGAGGGCAAGAGAGGAGACACAGCTGATTCTTCTCGAGTATGTCACTTTCCTTGCTGAACCAATAGTTATTCACTTTATTTATTTCCTTATGAGAGAGGAGAGATCCCATACACTGGCTGACTCCCCAATGCCCACAATGGCTGGGTCTGGGCCAGCGCTGGAGCTTAAACCAATTCTCCCATGTGGCTGGTGGAACCCAGTGATTTGAAGCATCACCTCTGCCTCCCAGGGTCTGAATTGGAAGGAAACTGGAGTCAGGAGCGAGAGCTGGGACTTGAACCCAGGTACTCAGATGAGGGACACCAGCACCCTAATGCTGGGGTAAACACACAGCCATCCATGTTTGTCTTCCTCTGACCTCCTTTTGCGGTTATGCCAGTAACAGCCATGCATGGCACTTCTCCAGGGAGTTTGTATTTTATGGAGAAACACCTTTGACCTGGAAGGCAAAACAAAGAAAATGAGATTTCTAACAGCCAAAATCAAGGCATGACCCAACAAACACACTCCCATTATGAACCGTGAGGGCCCCAAGATCTTCCTGAATCAATAGGCCTCTGCTAGTGGGAAATGTGATCTGATTTTTCCTCTTCCTCTGCCATGGAAAAATTCCACTCCCACCGCGAGCAACTCTTTTGGCCAAAAGCCAAGAGGCAGTGAGCCTGGCTGCCTTTCTCTGCTGTTGTCTTTCCCTAGCACAGAGGGCCAGGGCCTTGCCTGAGCCTGAGCCTGAGCCTCCACAGCCTGCCCGGCCGGCCGTCCCTCAAAGACGCCTGTGGCCGGGCCAGGGGCTGTCAGCCGCCTGGCCTTCCTCTGTTTCCTCTGGGCCTGCTGTTACCACAGCCTAACCTTAGGTGGGGTTAACAGCATCCTGCTTGTTAAAGTGATTTTAACGACTTTAAGCACTAGTTGAGGGCTTTTATCACCAAAATATGTGTGTGGGGGCAGTATATTTTTAAAACTTGAGTTTTCCTTTCAAAATGCAAAAAGCCATGTTTGCTTGAAGTCACTAATCAAACAGCACCAGTCTGTGAAACATTTCGCAAAATTCCCTTCTGCTCAACCCACCCCTACTCCTCATAATCAACATGAAATTGTGTGTTCTCTTTATACCTGTGTCTATCTATGTCAGTGTAACTATATACATTCACTTATATGGAGACTTTGGTCATTGTCTTTTAGAATGGAATTTTATAAACTCATGAGAATAACCTGCTTTTTTCACCTATATTTCATTCATATTTCTCTAGGTAAATGCAAAGAGATTTAACACTACTTTTAATAATTGCATAGTATCCATAGCTTGCATACAGCATATTTTCTCCAAGTGATTTCTACAGTTTTGTCTTTTGCCACGTGAAATAATATTGCATAAAAGATGCTCGTATCTGTGTTCTTATGTATTCACATTTTTGGTTTGGTAGAGGAGATTTCCAAGTCTTCCATCCCTGGGTTCATCTGAGGATTTTGGATATTACCAGAGGGAAAGAGTCATGCCTTAGCATAGCACATAGCCCTGTGGTGACAGCTTTTTCCTCTGTGGGGAAAGAGGCCTGGAAAAATAATGTCCCTTTCTGTAATGTCCCTTTCTCTTCCTTCCCCACGCTATTATTCTTGTGCAGTAGAATGGGCAGGAATAATATATCCTTTGTAATTCAGCAAGGGATAAGAATGACCAGCGTGCTGGGTTATTAGAGGATACAAGAGAAACCCAAATTAAACTCCCTTCTATTCCTCCAGTAAGTCTTGTGCTGCTTTTCCCCTCTCATGAAAAGACAGACAATAAGGAAGAAGAGGCAAAAATTTAAAAAAAAAGAAAGATGGAATATGCATTGCTGGGTTTTAATAAACAGATAATTAATTGACAGCACCTGCAAAACCAGTGGCTTCTTCCTCACTTAGGTTCTGAATATAGCTTCCTTCTTTGCAGAGCAGGCAAGTGAGCGTGCCAGATGAGCAAAGTGATTAACTTTGAATTTTCCTGCCCCGTGGACTCATCACCAAAGCTTAAGGTTGGAGGGGGCCTTAGGTCCTCTGATCTACTTGTACTGTTGTATTGCCTTATTTGTTGCTAGTTTCTGCAGGTCTTCTGACAAGGTTGTGTTGGATTACTTATTTTTTTTCTCTTTAATCATTCAAAAGAACATTTATTGAATGCTTCCTGGGTGCCAGACACCAACCTAGGTTCTGGGGGCAAAGATGAAAGACAAACTTCTGTCCTCAAAGAGCTTAGAAAGAAGTGGCAAGACAAGTAAATAGACTTGGTTCATAAAGAAATGAGAAATGTGTGCAAATCCCAAGGCAACACAAAAGAGAGGCACCTGACATCTAACAGCCCAGGTCTATGGGCAGTGAGAGGAGGTTGGTATGATGAAGCTGTGACTTTCTGATAGAACAGATTTTGTTTTTTAAAAAAGATTTATTTATTTATTTGAAAGGCAGAGGGAGAGAGAGAGAGAGAGTCTTCTATCTGCTGGTTCATGCCCCAAATGGCCACAATGGTCTGAGCTGAGCCAACCTGAAGCCAGGAGCCAGGAGCTTCTTCCGGGCCTCCCATGCAGGTGCAGGGGCCAAGGACTTAGGCCACCTCTACCGCTTGATGGAACAGATTTTGCAAGCACTGAATGTGTGGAAGGCTCAGCATACCCAGAGCCATGGAGGTCAGTAAGAAGGTGACACAGTGAAGTTGTGATGGAAGTAGATTTGGAGTGGCGGAGATATGGTCCTTTGCCATCTATCAGTACTCCGTCAACCCCAGAATGCATAGATGACGTGGTCCTGCACGATTATAATGGAGCTGAAAATTTTCCCTTACCTAGGACGTTAGTCAACTTTCTGTCACTATGAAGAAATACCCAAAACAAACTACTCATGAAGGAAAGAGACTCACTTAGCTCACAGTTTGGGAGTTCCAAGTCCAAACAGCGTGGTGCAGGCCTTGGCTTTGACTGGGGGCCCCTGATGGATGAGAATGTGCAAGCAGAGGAGGGATCATGTGCTGAGCCAGGACACAGAGAGAGTGACTGGCACAAAGTCCGGTTTTCACGGCAACCCTCTGGTGAGAATTCTCTTCCAAGGCATGTGCCCCACTGGTCTACAGACCTCCTACCAAGTAGGGGGAAGCTGCCTCCCAAAGGAGGCAACGCCCCCAAACAGCATCCTCCTGGGGCTGGGGCCTTCCACACATGGGCATTTGGGGACATTCAACATCCAAGCTGACAGCCAGACCACAGCAACTAGAGATGCTGTAGCCATCACAATGCCACAGTGCAAGGATAAATGTTTGTAGCAATGCTGGGGTAAACAATCCTACTGTACAACCAGTTATGTAAAAGTATAACACTTGTAATTGATACCTGACAATGGTAACAAATGACTATGATACTGGCTTATATATTTACTATACTATGCTTTCTAGTCATTATTTTACTTTTTTAAAGCTTGCTTTCTTTCTCTCTCCCTTTGAAAGGCAGAGTAACAGAGAGAGGAGGAAAGACAGAGAGAGAGAGAGAGAAGAGAGAGAGAGAGAGAGAGCAAGAAAGAGATCACTGCACCTGCTCCCTCACTACTTTAAGTAACTGGATAATTAGAAACTGAAAGTGATGATAACTAGATGTTATGGTGTGTCTATTTTATGCACTAAACATCTGTTATTTGTGGTCCTGATAATGCCAGGTAGGATATAATGAAATGATGAGATTCAAACTGGGGAATGTGTATACTTCTGGGAGTAAAGACTCCAAGGAAACAATTTATTAGTTGTCTGAAGTTTGAAACTGCGAATGCCAGTTTAAGAGAATATTTTGAGAAATAGGGCACTCATATGCTTCATGGTGATGAGAACCCCACCCTTAACAAAATGTTCCAGGGCCTTTGGTTTTGTGGATTACTTTTCTATTTCAGAAATGAATGCAGCGATGTGTAACTGACCATAGAAGACAGTAGGTCCAAAGAGAGCTGTTTCTAGAAAGGATTCCCTAAAGTCGGGTGCTCATAGAACAGTGAAGAAAAGCCCCCCCCCCCAGGGGTTTTAAGAAGATACAGAATATAATTTGACAGATTCTTTTGAAAATATTGCAAGAGTTGGGGCCAGCACGTGGCTCACTTTGTTAATCCTCCACCTGGGGCGCTGGGATCCCGTATAGCCCTGGGTTCTAGTTCTGGTTGCTCCTCTTCCAGTCCAGCTCTCTGCTGTGGCCCAGGAAGGCAGTGGAGGATGGCCCAAGTGTTTGGGTGCATGCACCCGCAAGGGAGACCAGGGGGAGGTACCTGGCTCCTGGCTTCATATCGGCGCAGCGCTGGCTGTGGCAGCCATTTGGGGAGTGAACCAACGGAAGGAAGACCTTTCTCTCTGTGTGTCTCTCTCTCTCACTGTCCATAACTCTACCTGTCATATAAAAAAAAAAAATAGCAAGAAAATACTGCAAGAGTAAAGCCACAGAAGGTATGGAAGACAGGCAGAGGAGGAGAGGACTTGCATTTATAACTTTTGATGATCATGATACAAAGTTGTATTTACGAAATGCATGAATTTGCGTACCTTGAGTAAAAGATTTCTGAGGGAAAAAAATCTCTGTCTCTGTGTCTCAAATAAATAAAATATTTTAAAAGATTAATTTTAAAAAATATTAACTATGTTAGCCTTCTCTCTCTTTAGAGGGTTTGGTAGTTTTTAAAACTATAGTTTTATTAGGAATGATTATTTGAAGTAACCTAAAAAGGACCCTAGAGCAATACTTAATTTTTTAATAGAAGACTTTCATTTAATAAATATAAATTTCAAAAGTACAACTGTTGGATTATAGCGATTCTTCCTCCTAAAAGCACCCTCCCACCCGCAAACCATCCCATCTCCTACTCCCTCTCCCATCCCATTCTGAATTAAGATTCATTTTTAATTATCCTAAAGCAATACTTCTATAAAAGCATGAAAAAGCAACATGGAGACATCAAGAAATGGAAGATGGTTTAAATCAATTAACTTTCCATATGTCTTTCAACCATAAACATCTCAAAATATAAGCTTTCTTCCTTAAATATCTACTTCAGCATCCTAACAGAAGCAATATAACTCTTTCAAGAGTATATGTTCATATGGCTTAATTTTTGAAAAGTTTTTACTCACTTGCAGTCATGATTTTAGGAGGGCAAGAGGGTATTACATGATCTACTGCCCATCTGTAGGCTCTTTCTCCAACTAAAAAGCTTCCAGAAAAATCATCCTTTAAAAAATTTATGGTGTCATCTTCTACATATTCAATAAATAATATTGCAAACAAAGGAAAAAGATTATTTCTCAATAAGAAGTACAGTCTGGTGATGGTTTTTTGTTTTTTTTTTTAAAAAGATTGGCTTACACCAACAATAGATGCTGGAGAGGATGTGGGGAAAAAGGGACACTAATCCACTGTTGGTGGGAATGCAAACTGGTGAAGCCACTATGGAAGTCAGTCTGGAGATTCCTCAGAAACATGAATATAACCCTACCATTCAACCCAGCCATCCCACTCCTTGGAATTTACCCAAAGGAAATTAAATTGGCAAACAAAAAAGCCGTCTGCACAGCAATGTTTATTGCGGCTCAATTCACAATAGCTAAGACTTGGAACCAACCCAAAGGCCCATCAACAGTAGACTGGATTAGGAAATTATGGGACATGTACTCTACAGAATACTATACAGCAGTCAAAAACAATGAAATCCGGTCACTTGCAACAAAATGGAGGAATCTGGAAAACATCATGCTGAGTGAATTAAGTCAGTCCCAAAGAGACAAATATCATTTGTTTCCCTTGATTGGCGATGACTAACTGAGCACCAAAGGGGAAACCTGTAGAAGTGAAATGGACACTATGAGAAACAGTGACTCGATCAGCTCTTGTGCTGACTGTTGTTGTACAATGTAATACTTTATCCATGGTAGTATTTTTTTTTTGTTCTTTATCCTAGTACTAGTGGTTGAACTCTGTAATTAACACACAATTATTCTTAGGTGTTTAAATTTTAACTGAAAAGTGATCTCTGTGAAATATAAGAGTGGGAATAAGAGAGGGAGGAGATGTAAAACTTGGGACATGCTCAATCGGAACGGCCCCAAATGATGGAGTTAGAATTGTGCCAGGGGTTTCCAATACAATCCCATCAAGGTGGCATGTACCAAGGCCATCTCATTAGTCCAAGTGATCAATTTCAGCTCACAATTGATCACACTGATAGGTCTAAGAGTCAAAGGGATCACACAAACAAGACTAGTGTCTGCTAATACTAACTGATAGAATGAAAAAGGGAGAGAATGATCCAACATGGGAAGCAGGATACACAGCAGACTCATAGAATGGCAGATGTCCTAAATAGCACTCTGGCCTCAGAATCAGCCCTTAAGGCATTCGGATCTGGCTCAAGAGCCCATGAGAATATTTTAGGCATGGAAAGCTAAGACACTCTGGAAAAAACAGAAGACCTAAATGAAAGATCTCTGCGAGTGAGATCCCAGTGGAAAGAACGGGGCCATCAAAGAAGGAGGTACCTTTCTCTGAAGGGAGGAGAGAACTTCCACTTTGACTATGGCCCTGTGGGAATAAGATCGAAGTCGGCTAACCCTAAAGGCTTCCATAGCCTCGGCAACTCATGACCAGAGCCTAGGGAGATTACTGACGCCATAAACAAGAGTGTCAAATTGTTAAATCAACATCAGGAGTCACTGTGTACTTACGTCTCATGAGGGATCTGTCCTTAATGTGTTATCCAATGTGAAGTGATGCTATTACTAGTACTGAAACAGTATTTTTACACTTTGTGTTTCTGAGTGGGTGCAAACTGATGAAATCCTTACATAGTATATATTGAATCGATCTTCTTTATATAAAGATAATTGCAAATGATTAAAAAATCTTGGTGTTAAACTGGAAATTGCATAGACAATTAATCAATTTAAAAAAAAAATCATGTAGGATCTCTGTCCTTAATGTGCTGTACATTGTGAATTAATACTATAACTAGTACTCCAACAGTATTATCATTTTGTGTCTCTATGCGAGGGCAAACCGTTGAAATCTTTACGTAATATGTACTAAATTGATCTTCTGTGTATAAAGAGAATTGAAAATGAATCTTGATGTGAACAGAAGGGGAGAGGGAGGAGGGAGCGGGAAAGGGGAGGGTGGGGGGAGGGAGGGAAGTTGTGTGTGGGGGGGAGCCATTGTGGTCCATGAGCTGTTCTTTGGAAATTTATATTCTTTAAATAAAAGCTTTATATAAAAAAAAAAAAAGATTGGCTTACAGTCTTTTTTTTAAAGATTTTTTTAAAAAATTGATTTATTTGAGAGGTAGAGTTACAGAGAGAGGGGAACACAGAGAGAAAGGTCTTCCATCTGCTGGTTCACTCCCTAAATGGCCACAATGGCTGGAGCTGGGAGCCAGGAGCTTCTTCCAGGTCTCCCATGAGGGTGCAGGGGCCCAAGCACTTGGGCCATCTTTTACTGCTTTCCCAGGCCATAAGCTCACCCCAGTCTGGTGGATATTAAAAACATCCTGAAGGTGGATATGGCGACCTTTTATGGTTCATGGAAGAAACTTTGGAGGTGACAGAATCTTCAGCAAAAGAACAAGTTATGATGGTGGCAGTAGTGGCAGTACAGATAGTTACCAAGGACGTGATGGTGACAGCCAGGTTGGATGTGGCTCTGGTTACAGGAGTAGAGGAGGTGGTAAACCAAGACGTGGACACCAGGATGGAGGATATGGTAGCAGTGTTGGAAGATATGGTGGCGACAATGAAGGAGACAAAGTTGGCAGTGTTACAAGGGGTCTTCAAAAAAGTTCATGGAAAACACATACTATGAAAAAAACTATGCATGGATTTCAAAACATTTCCTCACCAAAATAAATTTACTTATCAATTCAATTTCCCACCATGTTTTTGAAGCACCTTTATAGTTATGGCGGTGCTGGGAAATATAATGATTGTGGTAATTAGAGTGGGTAACAGTGACCAATGTTTAGAACCATGAATGGGGTCAGTTTTGGTGGAAGACGTTCAGGAAATCCCAAATGGATATGGTAATGGATCTGGTGGAATAGGTTGTACATGTGGTACTAGAAGCTTCTACAAACTCCAGAGGAAAGAACTAGGGTTAGGATTATGAGATAAAGTGAGGATTGTCAGTAAAGCTGCAAATCACTTTGAGAGAGTTGTCCCAGCCACATTAGAGGAACCGCAAACAGCCCACCACCAAAGGACAAGGGATCATTCACAGCCAGAGAAGTTACTACAGCTTCAAACCGGATAATCTGGATCATCACAGCCATGCTTTGCAAAAGGTACAGCCATGAATAACACAATCTATTAAAGGTCACTCCTCAGTTCTCTTATTTGTAAGGGATTTTTCTTTTGATGGCATCAGGTGTCTTGCCTTGCGAACTGTAGTAGTACTGATACCAGGAATGAAAATAAAGAAGAGGTATCTTTCATCCACTGGTTCACTCCCCAAATGCATGCAACAAATCAGTGCCGGACAAGGCCAAAGACGGGAGCCTGGAACTCCATTCAGGTCTCTCGAATGGGTGGCAGGAGTCCAGTGACCGGGCCATTATATACTGCCTGCCAGGATGCATTAGTAAGAATCTGGATCAGACGCAGAAGGGCATTCTGATGAGGGAAGTGGGCATCCCAAGCAACTGTTTAACCTGTTGTACCACAATGTTCACCCCAGAAATTTTGAATTTTCAAAAATGACGTTACCATGCTTTGAAAATATCAATATTGATAATTCTCTGGAATCACAGTGATTACTTAAACTAGTGATAAAGATTTCTATATAGCAGCAAAAAAAAGGGCAAGAGGTATACAATACGCAAAATTCTTTGAGCGTATGAGCAAAGCCATTTAAAGGCCAGTGCTAAGGAGAGAAGATCATAGGCTTTGGAGTGAGGACACTTAGAGGCTGTTTCCAAGCCATGTGTTCCTTGGGCAAGTAACTTTGCCTTGTAGCTCAATTTTGTCTTCTGTCTGTGCTATCATTAAAACTAATTCAGAAATAGCACATGCTTCATAGGGAGGATTAAGCCAGATAATACACATGAAAAATCCAGAAACATGGTTGAAACTCCATAAATATTATCTCATCCTTCTTACAACAAAGTTGCAAGAAGTTATTGATTCATCTGTTCAATAGTTACTTTTAGCATCCACGTGTCCTTTGCTATTTCGGGATCTGGGAACACTGAATGAAAAAGGCAAACAAGGTCCCAGGAGGTACATAAGAGTGAGTACTTGGATCTGGGTTGCTTACCTTGAACCCTCTGCCTACTAGCTGTACAGTCATTGGCAATCCACTGACTGTTTCTTCGTAAAACGGGGATAATCATAGTATTTGGAAAGGGTTTGTGTGTTGGAATGCAAAGGACTGAACACTGCCTGGCACGTGGTAAGCACTCAGTAAATGGATGAGAATATTTGTATGCACTTTACAGGTAAAAGAACTGAAGTTCAGAGAGGTTAGGTAAACTTCCTAAGTCAAACAGGTAGCAGGGGAGGTAAGACTTTGTCCTCTGGCCCATCTGACCCCAAGGCCTACACCATGTGTTTCTGCCAAGCTGAGCAGTTTATTTCATGGCATTTTTCTAGGCCATTTCCCATTACAAAATTCTCTTGGTGAAAAATGGAGATTTTTGTTTGTTTGTTTGTTTGTTTTTTAATTTTCAACGGAAGACTTAGAAAAATCCAAGAATATAATTTATAAGGCCCCAGGGCTCTTCATCATCTCAGATTTGTACACTGCCTAGTCTAGTTTCTGTCCTTTTGGGCCAAGCAACATCTCTCAAACCATCAAACAGGTCATCTGGAAGGAACTTAAAATCAGTCTTCAGAAATACACAGTGCATGCAGGTGGCCTCTGCCTTGCAGTCAATGTCATATACACTGGTCTTTCACTTGCTTTTCATGTTGAGACTGTTCCATGTTCCAGGGCAGACAGGATGATCTGTGCCTCTTCACAGGCACTGGGGTCTTAGGATGGTGACAGTATGAAAAAACAGCAGCCAGGGTCCTGGAAAGGAGTGATGAACTTAGTCCTCGGGCCAGGCAGGCCTGCAGAAGGAGTGTAGGAAAGGTGGGCCTTGAGGGTTGAACAGGTCAGTAGTCAGAGAGGGAAGCAGCACTGGGCAGAAGGGGCTGGGACACCTGGTGGAGGGAGGAATTCCCTGGAGAGGTGGGGGAGGGGACCTCTCCTTGTTCTTGCTGATGCCTTCCTGGTGGTGCCTGGCTAATCCTCAGCAGCTGCTTGTTGGCTGATGGCGTGGTAGAACCTATCGTTTCCCTCAGAGATTTTGACTGTGGTGGTTTGGAATAGGATTTGGGAACTGATTTTTTTTTTTTTTTTGACAGGCAGAGTGGACAGTGAGAGAGAGAGACAGAGAGAAAGGTCTTCCTTTGCAGTTGGTTCACCCTCCAATGGTCGCCGTGGCCAGCGCACCGCGCTGATCCGAAGCCAGGAGCCAGGTACTTCTCCTGGTCTCCCATGCAGGTGCGGGGCCCAAGCACTTGGGCCATCCTCCACTGCACTCCTGGGACACAGCAGAGAGCTGGCCTGGAAGAGGGGCAACCGGGACAGAATCCGGCACCCCAACCGGGCCTAGAACCCGGTGTGCCAGCGCCGCAAGGTGGAGGATTAGCCTGCTGAGCCGCGGCACTGGCCCAAGGGAACTGATGTATTTTAAAAGCTCTACAGATGATACTAATGTCCTTCCAGATTTGAGACCACTGGACTCAATAAATGACTCACCAAGTACAGATGAGAACATTTGTATCTGTGGTTTCCTGCAGGTCAGAAGCCTTATTCTTTTTTTTTTTTTAATATATAGATTTATTTATTTATTTGAAAGTCAGAGTTACACAGAAAGAGGAGAGACAGAGAGAAAGAGAGAGAGAGAGACAAAGACAGAGAGAGAGAGAGAGAGAGAGAGAGAAAGAGAGGTCTTCTATCCAATGTTTCATTTCCCACTTGGCTGCAATAACCGGAGCTGTGCTGATCTGAAGCCAGGAGCCAGGAGCTTCTTCCAGGTCTCCCACGTGGGTACAGGGGCACAAGGACATGGGCCATCTTCTATTGCTTTCCCAGGCCATAGCGGAGAGCTGGATCTGAAGTGGAGCATCCAGGACTCGAACTAGTGCCCATATGAGGTGCCAGTACTGCAGGTGGTGGCCTCATCTGTTACGCCACAGCACTGGCTTCAAGCAGCCTTATTCTTTGAAAATATGTAGGATGAGGGGGCCAGCACCGTGACACAGTAGGTTAACCATCCGCCTGTGGCGCTGGCATTCCTTATGGGCGCTGGTTTTAGTCCTGGCTGCCCCTCTTCCAATCCAGCTCTCTGCTATGGTCTGGGAAAGCAGTAGAAGATGGCCCAAATCCTTGGGCCCCTGCACCTGCATGGGAGACCTGGAAGAAGCTCCTGGTTCCTGGCTTTGGATTGGCACAGCTCTGGCCATTGCGGCCATTTGGGGAGTGAACCAGCAGAAGGAAGACCTTTCCCTCTGTCTCTACCTCTAACTGTCTGTAACTCTACCTCTCAAATAAATAAATAAAAATCTTAAAAATAAAATACCTTGGATGAAAGCACACTAGTATTTTTCTATTCCATAGTGTGTGAGGAGGAGTCAGAATGTAAATGGCCTAAGATTTATTTAAAAAGAAGCCTAGCAGGTATACTAAAATATTAACAGTAGACTCTAGCTGATAGGTATACAAGTGAGCATATAAAATTATTTCAATTCAGGGTGGATATTTGTCCTAACTTTATATAAATAAATATTTTTAAAAACTTAGATGTTTAAAAAATACAAATACAACTGTTTTAAAAATACAAATACATCATTTGCTTTAATATTGTATCCAAAAGCATGAGTAGAACCAAAAGTAGATAAACATTATCACATCTGTTTACAACACCATCTAGTTCTTCATATTAACTTTACTATTCAAACAATCGAAAGTTAAGTGGCAACTTAGGGGCTGGGAAAGATAAAACCAAAAAATTAATGGAAAATGTGTATCATTTTAGAAAAAAGCATGGATTTCATTTTTTTGCATCAAAATAAATTTCTCTCTGAATTCCATTTTTCCATGAGCTTTTTGAGATCCCGTGGTATCAGGAGACAGAGAGCAGCAGAGACCCCGTCACAGAATCAGGACAGCCACCAGGCAGTAGGAGGGAAACAAATGAGACTTTCCTGTAGAAAGGCCAGTGGTGGTGGGAGTGGTTTGTCAGTCCCCAGGGCTGCAGTGAGCAGGAGGGGGCTGATTCAACTGGGTCCAAGTGAGGGTAAGCAGGAAGTTAGTAGAGTGGCTCCTTGCCCCAGTTTCCTCCTTGTTTAGCCGGAAGTCATTCGTAGCTGTTGTGGGTACCAAACTCATAGAGCCGTCGTGAGGATCCAGTGGCATAAATCAAATGCTTTTCAAAGACGTTTGCAGCACAGACTTTCCAAGAGGTGTGATGGCACGGATGATTTTAAGGGAGTTTCTGGACCTCCATTTCCATATGTGATCGTGCTGGAGAGGATGCATGTGAAGAAATGGCTAGCATTGAGGGGTGGGGCCAGGTTCCTTCCTCGGCACTCTTGTCCCCATCTTACTCTGACACCTAGAATTGAGAGTGGTGAAAGCCTTGAGGTCTCTGAAGAGATCATTCAGAAGCCTGGTGTAGGTGAAGTCTCTTCAGATCCCCGCATTATGCCCCCACATGAGGCTCCCATCCTTTCTTGCCTTATGTTAACCCTATGAAGGACACAGGTGGCATCCCATTCTGTCCCCATCAGGACGTTCTGAATTCACCTACACTATAGAGTAGGGTAGGGACATGACGACAACTTGTATTTAACAACCTCAAACTTTTCATTCCCTGCCAATTGCCAAAGACGCCATCACTTCTGATAGTCTTGTGATAGCTGAAGAAAGTGGGGGAGGGAGTTGGTAAAATATATCAGAGAGAATCATGACACTCTATTTCATTTAGGAACACATTTTCAGCCAGTCTCTCTCCCTCTCTGAATGCAGAAATGAGGCGGTTGTCATGGGGATGTGTCTTAACACGTTTATTTGAAAAGAAAAATGTAGTCAGATCTCTTCTGACAGGAAGAAAGTTTGATTTGGTCTGTTGGTTTGACAGTGAAGGCTGACTTAGCCAGTTAGGCATAAGGTGGGCATTTTCCATAAATCAAATGGGCTAAAAATACAGCTCCAAGGTTTTGAATAAAATATATCTGAATCCCATGACTTGAGAAAAATGCTTTGTCAAGAATCTTATTGCCCAAAGTGTTTTGAAATTAATAATAGTTTTATTTCTTTATGATTCTTAACCTATCAGGTTAATCAAAATGCCTCCAGATAAAAAAGCAGTAGATTACAATAATTTAATAATCACTTAATAGCTTTTGAAAAAGTCTTTTAAAAAATGATTTATTAAGAGAGGTGGCAGGGTGGAGAGCTCGAATCTGCTGGCTCACTCCAAATGCCTGCAACAGCCAACACTGGGCTGGGGCTGAGGCCAGGAGCCTGGAACACAGTCCAGGTCACCATCATAGGAGTCCGGAATCCAATTACTTAAGCCATCACTGTTGGCTTCCAAGGTTTATATTAGCAGGAAGTTGGTGTCAGGAGCCAGACCAGGTATTGAATCCAGGAATTCTGCTATGCGATTTGTGCATCTTAACTGCCAGGTTAAATACTCAACCCCAAAGATCCTTTTTTCTAAATGTCCCCAAAATCAAGGTAAATGACTCTCATGACTATACAGTAAACTCTTTTCTAAGTTAGGAGCTTTTTAATTCTTTGCTTGAACAGAACTGCTGGAAGATTGAAGTTGCAGCCAACCTATCACTAAAAAATGCATTTTAATGATAGATCACTCTGTAATATTTGGAATATAACTTGAAAGGAATTCAAATAATTGAATGACATTACTACAACAAAAGTTCTATTCCCAGGGCTGGACCAGTGCTGTGGGATAGAAGACAAAGCTGACACCTGTGGTGCCAGCATCCCATATGGGTGCCGGTTGGAGTTCTGGCTGCTCTACTTCCAATCCAGCTCCCTGGGAAAGCTACAGAAAATGGCTCAAGTGCTTGGGCCCCTACATCCATGTGGGAGACCTAGAAGAAGCTCCTGGTTCCTGGCTTCTGATTGGCCTAGCTCTGGCCACTGTGACCATTTGGGGAATGAACTCATGGATGGAAGATTTCTTTCTCTGTGCCTCTCAGTCTTTGAAACTCTGCCTTTCAAATAAATAAATTTTGGGGGGAAAAAACCCTTCTATTTTCATTCTTTGATTTGTGTGAATGAAATTTCTCAATACATATATACAAGGGTACTTCAAAAAGTTTGCAGACAATGGAATTAAAAGATAAGTCTGGGGGCCGACACTGTGGTGTAGCAGGTGGGGCCACCATCTGCAGTACTGGCATCCCATATGGGTGCTGGTTCCAGTCCTGGCTACTCACTTCTGATCCAGCTCTCATCTGTGGCCTGGGAAAGCAGTGGAAGATGGCCAAAGTCCTTAGGTCCCTGCACCCATATGGAAGACCTGTAAGAAGCTCCACGCTCCTGGCTTCGGATAGGTATATCTGTGGCCATTGCAGTCATCTGGGGAATGAACCGCTCTGCTTTTCAAGTAGATGAAAAAAATAATGCAATAAAAAAGACAAGTTTATTGAGTAAAAATTTATTTATTTATTTGTTTGTTTGTTTGTTTGTTTATTTATATTTTTGACAGGCAGAGTGGACAGTGAGAGAGAGAGACAGAGAGAAAGGTCTTCCTTTTGCCGTTGGTTCACCCTCCAATGGCTGCCACGGTCGGCGTGCTGCAGCCGGCGCACCATGCTATTCCGATGGCAGGAGCCAGGTGCAAGGTGCTTTTTCCTGGTCTCCCATGGGGTGCAGGGCCCAAGCACTTGGGCCATCCTCCACTGCACTCCTGAGCCACAGCAGAGGGCTGGCCTGGAAGAGGGGCAACCGGGACAGAATCCGGCGCCCCGACCGGGACTAGAAGCCGGTGTGCCGGCACCACAAGGCGGAGGATTAGCCTGTTGAGCCACGGCGCCGGCAGATTGAGTAAAAATTTAAATAATACATATTCCCCATAAACTTTTTGTGAAAGATTTATTTATTTGAGAGGCAGATTAGAAAGAGAGGGAGAGATCTTCTATTTGTTGGTTCACCTGTAAATGGCTGCAATGGCTGGGGCTGGACCAGTATGAAGTCAGAAGTCTGAAACTCAGTCCAAGTCTCTCTCCCATGGGGCCATCTTCTGCAGCTTTCCCAGGCACATTGGCAGAGAGCTAGATCAGACGGGGAGTAGCTGGAACCCAAACCAGTTGCAGGTGGCAGCTTAACCTGCTGTGCCACAATGCTGGCCCCTTCCAAGAACTTTTTGAAGATCCCTTGTATCTATGAAAATGGAAAATAGAATAGAATTAATGTTGAACACCATCTCAGTCAAGCAGTAATAATTTTTTAAAAGCTATTTTTAAAAAACTTTAAAAAATTTTTTTAAAGTTTTTTAAAAGTTAAAAATAATTTTTAAAAGTTATAATTTATCTTAGAAGAGACATATTTATAATAAGATTAATTTTAGGTAACTTATCAAAGCTAGTAATACATTGGTTATTGTGATCAATAGTATACTATTCATAATTACAATGACAAAAGTTCTGGAGAATTATGTTTTTTAAAAAGAAGAGCTTAATGTCACAAGAAATTAGCGAAATTAATTTCCATTTTTATACATATTTTTGTTGCTGAGTCTATGAGAATGATGAAGAAGGTTCTCCAAGATTTAAAATGTATTAAGGCCGGGGTTCTGTCCTGGTTGCCCCTCTTCCAGACCAGCTCTCTGCTGTGGCCAGGGAGTGCAGTGGAGGATGGCCCAAGTGCTTGGGCCCTGCACCCCCTGGGAGACCAGGAGAAGCACCTGGATCCTGCCTTCAGATCAGCGCTGTGTGCCGGCCATGGCAGCCGTTGGAGGGTGAACCAACGGCAAAAGGAAGACCTTTCTCTCTGTCTCTCTCTCACTGTCCACTCTGCCTGTCAAAAAAAAAAAAAATGTATTACAGCAGAACAAAAATGAGAGGAGGGGTAGGTGTTGTGGTGCAGTGTGTTAAACCACCTTCTGCATCCTTTATCAGAGTGCTGGTGCCAGGCCTAGCTACACTGCTTCCAATCCTGCTAATGCATCCTGGAGGCAGCAGATGATGGCTCAAGTATATGGGTCCCTGCCACTCTTGTGGGGACCCAGATGGAGTTCTGGGGTCCTGACTTTAGCCTGGCATAGCCCGGGCTCTTGTGGACATTTTGGGGGATAAACCTATAGGTAAAAGATCTGTCTCTGTTGCTCTTTCAAATAGATGAAAATAAGCATTTTTTTTTAAATGAGAGGAAGTGCGGTAGAGATGTTAGTTCAAGGTGAAAAAGGATTGGATGTAAAATTTCAGCTGTCAGGAGTGGAGTTGTAGCACAGCAGGTTAAGCAGCCTACAATTCCGGCATCTGATACAACACTGGTTCAAGTCCTGGCGGCTCCATTTCCAATCCCTCTCCTGCTGATGTTCCTGGGAAAGCAGTAGAAGATGACCCAAGTGCTTGGTCCCCTGCTACCCATGTGGGAGACCCAGAGGAAGCTCTTGTCTTCTGGCTTCAGCCTGAACAGCCCCAGCTGTTGTGGCTGGGTGAACTAGCAAATGGAAGATGACTCTCTGTCTCTCCCTCTCTCTCTGTAACTTTGCCTTTCAAGTAAATAAATAAATCTTTAAAAAAAAGATTTAGAAGAACTAGCTCATGTAATTTTCCAGAGGATGACAATGGCTATGAATTTGCTATGGCATTTAGATTTCATTATGCTCAATATGTGATTTAATTACAGACTTCCCTATCCCTGGGTCTGCATCCCCTATTCAACAAACTGCAAATTAAAAAGATTTGGGGGGGGGGGGAATGGGTCTGTATCGAATATGAATAGATTCTTTTTTGGTCATTATTCCTTAAACAATACAGTACAATATTCCTTAAACAATACAGTAGCAATTACACTGTATCGGGTATTATAAATAATCTAGAAATGAAGAAAAGTATATCGGAGGATGTATGTTTATCTACAAATATATATAAGGGAATCAAGCATCCACAGATTTTAATGTCTGTGCAGGATTGGGGTCCACACATTTAGAAGAGTGAAGCGAGTTTTATTTTAAAATGCCAGTATTTATAGTGTGGCTGGAAATTATACCCCTTGCAACATTTTATACTTACCGTGTACAATTTCAACAGTTAATGTCAAAATGTGTCAGGGTTACACATTTCAGAATTATTTTAGGAGGTACTGGGACACAAAAGTTCAAGGGCTCCTGATACAATTGATGTACAAAGCATTTCTTGTCCTCACCTGTACCACCCACTCCTGTGTTTTCTGGCTCAGTAAGGGAGGTCATTTCCCCTTAGTCACAAAAGCCAGAAACCTGAGCATCAGCCTCACTTGTCTTGTCCTTTCCACCTAACCAATTTGTGCTATTTCTTAGATGAAACTCACATCCTTTTCTTCTCTTCCACCTCCACTGCCACTGTCTCATTTCATGGCTTGTTGTTAACATCTTTGCCTGACATCAAACTCAATCCCTTCTATTGCAGCGTCTTCAAGGAGGACAAATTTATCTTTCTGAAATTCCAAATCAACCATATCACTGTTGCACTTGTATAACTAGCCCATTCTTTTATTCCTTAAAATAACTTCTGGGCAGTTAGGACTACACAGAAACCCTTCTGTGAACTGGCTCCTGCCATCGCTCCAGCTAGTTCTAACCTTCCCATCTTGTGTCCTTGATGTTCTTCCTCTTGCCTCATCCCCTTGGGATGTGGTCAGTTTCTCTGGCAAGGCTTCCGTGTCTCCCTCAGGCGGACTTACATGTTTTCCCTCTTTCTTTTATTCCTTCTGTTATGCATTTGTCCAGTGCCTCCCACATGCCAGGCACCCTGCTAGTAGAGCAGAGCTGTTGGCTTCTCACCCAACCTCCTTGGCCCTGCAGACAATTCCTGTGCGTATGCATGGTTTCCTGTGTCTTCCTGCTTGAAGGACATCTCAAGAGCAACCTCCTACCAGCTGGTGGACAAATATCCCAAGGCAATTCCGAGGTGTTTTATATTGGGCATTTATATTGGTCATGTGATCCCTGGGGTCACACAGAGGGGACCCACTAGTTCAGTGTGCTGCATTGCTCTCCTTTCTCTCTTGCCTCCTTTTTCTCTCCTTATTGTGCTTTTCAGGATCACCTTTTGAAGACGTGATTTGCACCCAGTTCCTTTTCTCTGAATCCGGCATTGCTGGGTTGAGAAAGGTAGACTCCTAGGATCCAATGGTGAGCTTACATACACACCTTCATGCTATTTCATCATATTTCATGAAAATTGTATGTAGCTACATAAGGACAGAGGTTTTTATTTATCTTTGGTAGCTTTGGGATCCTCAAGGAGGGAAGGCCTACACTTCCGGGAATGGAGAGGCCTACTTCCGGAAAAGAAAGCCCTTGTCAAGGTCCCTGCGGGTGCCTAAAGATCAACCAGTGAGGATCAGACCTGCCTCAACCTTTAACTCCCATGCCCTGAATCTATAAAAGGAGCTCTCCCAATCTTTGACATGTGACTTCCCCAGCCCCTGCTCTGTTGCTCTGTTGGGACCATGGAACCTCACCCAGGAGTGGAACCCCAATAAAAGCCTGTGAGTCAATCAATTCGTCTGCCTGGGAAGATCTGTTACATGCCGGATACCTTACAATCTTATCCATTGATGTGCCACTAACAGCTAAAGCAGTGCTTCAAATGTAGTGTTGAGGGAATAGGAGCAGTAGTCAATATTGGGTGCTTAGTATGCTCCTGATATGCAGTTTTTTAATAAATAATTTAGTCCTTAGGAAACCTTTTGAAATAGACGGTAATAGGAGGAAATGAAGGTTGACCAGTGGGTCTAAATTACTAAGCTTGTGGGGCCGGCACTGTAGCATAATACGTAAAGCCACTGCCTGCAGCACCGGCATCCCATGCATGCCCAGGTTCGAGTCCTGGCTGCTCCACTTCTGATCCAGCTCCCTGCTAATGTGCCTGGGAAAACAATAGAAGATGGCTCAAGTCCTTGGATTCCTGCACCCATGTAGGAGGCCTGGAAGAAGCTCCTGGCTCCTGACTTCAGGCTACCTTAGCTCTGATCACTGTGGCCATTTGTGGAGCAAACCTGCAGATGGAAGGTCTCTCTCTCTCCCTCTCTCTCTGCCTCTCTTCCTCTCTCCCTCTCTATAACTCTGCCTTTCATGTAAAATAAATAAATTTAAAAAAACAATGACCGAGCTTGTAAATGGTGGACTCAGCTCTCTGGTTGAGGCCTCTGTGCCACTAGAACTTGTTTGTCAAATTTTTTTTGCTTTTGTTTTATTTTCTGTTGTTATGTGTCTGTCTCCTCTGTTAAACTTTTAGTTTGTTAATGGCAAAGATCCTATTCATCTGTATCTCCAACACCTGGCATGGAATTTGAACTATAGTCAGAACTCAGTAATGTTTGTTGAATGAATAAAGTGACAAGTGGTTGATTTAAAGGAAGATACCGTTATCTGGAGCTGAATGAAGAAAAACATTGAATACAGTCCCAATGAATGATCTTGAAGACAGGGGATTCTCTGGATGCTCTCTTGTAAACCTCCCCTAAGGCGTTTGACCCTGTAACCCAAATGACTCAGACTCATTTGCCTAGTGATTGGAGCTTCCTGCCTTGTTGAATTCGCTACTCCAGAACTTAACAGACCTCTTTCTTTCATCTAAATGTGTCCCTGCTGCGGTGTTTAAATCACTTCTCCGAATCCGAATTCCTTGTTTCTGGTAGATGGCAAATCTGTGAAAGCAAGGACACTTTTGACTGCCACTGTATCCACGAGGCTGACTGGTGCCTGGTACAATAGGTGAACATTGTCGATGACCAAGGCAGAACCAGAGAATGAGATTTGTCAGGTGTCCAGTGAGTACTCATGTGTGGCTATAAAACAATGCTTTCAGCATTTTAGGTTACCACATGTTAGTGTCCAAAAACAAAATTACAATAATTGAAAAAAAAAATTTAAAGATTTATTTATTTATTTAAAGGCAGAGTTACTGAAGGGGGGGTGTAGGAGAAACAGAGAGAAATAGATCTGCCATCCACTGGTTCACACCCTAATGTCTGTAACAGTGGAGGTTGGGCGAGACTGAAGCCAGGAGCCAGGAACTCCATCTGGGTCTCCCACTTGGGTGGCAGGAGTCCAAGTGTTAGGTAGGAAGTCAGATTTGAGCTTATGAGTGTGTAACAGGCCTAAAGAGAAGACTATGTCCAGCATATGCATCTGCATCTCAAAGCCATCCTGACAAGGTTTCAGGGGCAGCCTGGTATTCCCATCCTGCCCTGCCCCCTTCTACCTGATAACCTGCCAGGTGGGGGTCCCCACTCCTTGTGCCTGAGGATCTTCCACAATCTCCCAGGTGCAGTCCAGTATCTGCATTTCAAACACCCTGCTCTGCATCCCAATTCTCTAGGAGGTCCTGCTCACCCTTCCTCTTGTCTGATAACATTTGCATCCATAGAGTCCTTTGTTTCAGGAGGAAATGTACCTTCAAGTGAAAACTCAGATAGAAGTTTTTCTATTTACATCCAAAAAGCCCTTTGTTCCAAGAGGAGCAGAGGTGGGGAAGCAAGACCCATCTCCTTAAAGCAACCCCCTCCCCCCCACCAGACTGCTCGCTCAGCCCTCTTCCTCTAAGCTGAGTCGCCCACCTGCCTGGCCAGGTGTAATCTCTCCACTCAACCATGTAACCTCTCTCCCCCCAACCCAGTCCGAGTGAGTGGGCACTCTCTCTCAGGTTCTGTCTGGAGAGGTGTCCATCCGTTCTTACGGATGTCCCTTCCCTAATATGTAGGGTACTGGTGTCTCAGGCAAGGTCTTAATCGGCTGGGCCCCTAAAGATCTTATTTTTTTAAAAGATTTATTTATTTATTATTTACCTGAAAGAGTTACATACAGAGAGAAAGAGAGGCAGAGAGAGAGAGAGAGAGAGAGAGAGAGAGAGAGAGAGGCCTTCCATCCGCTGGTTCATTCGCCAATTGGCCGCAACTGCCAGAGCTGCACTGATCCAAAGCCAGGAGCCAAGAGCCTCCTCTGAGTCTCCCATGCGGGTGCAGGGGCCCAAGGACTCAGGCCATCTTCCACTGCTTTCCCAGGCCATAGCAGAGAGCTGGATTGGAAGTGGAGCAGCCAGAACTAGAACCAGCGCCCATATGGGGCTCTAACCTGCTGCGCCACAGTGCCAGCCCTGCTTTGTTTTCTATTCATGAATTGGGCAACATTTTATTCCATAAAATGGGGTGAGTGTTCCGATGTGATGAAAAAGGAAGTTGGTTCAATAGACAGAAATAGGCTGAATAAAGTAGAAGCAAAAGAAGCATAAAAGCAGATTTGTCACGTAAAAGTCACCTTTCTTCTAAGGTGGGAACAGGGTGACAGGAACAAGAAAATAACTGATAAATTTAATCAGGTTATTTCATGTTAAATTTCTTAACCTTGACTGAAGCAGAGGGAGGTTATGATCATATAAATTACTGGTCTGTGTAGGAAACTTGTCCGTTACCTCTCTAATCCTATTTTCTCAGAAAGTCAGAGAAACAGCTTGGTTTCAACTTGGTGCAACTTTGGTGTCATTGATTCCATTTTGATTTTCAGCCTGGTCTGTTGGGGCTGCTACCTTCATTTGAGTTATTATCAGCAGTCCACTGTAAAGCTAAGCCAAAGGAACTGCCATCTAGCTCTCTTCTAGATGCCCCAGAGCCACCACGCCCTCAGCCTCCTGTAGAGCCAACAGCCCCACCTTGCCCAGAGGTTCGGGCGGAGCCCCAGCCCTAGGCCCTGCACTAGCAGGAGCCCAAGCTTAGGGCAGAGGGTGCAGGAATGTTTCCCTTACGGGAAGTGATAGGACCCAATGGCCCCACCAAAATACGGGTCCCCTTTAAAATGCAGGCTTTAAATGAGATGAAAGCAGAAATGGGAAGATTCACTGAGGACCCCAACAGGTGGCTAGAGAGATGGTATAAGATTACCAGCATGTTTGAGCTTACTTGGCAGGACTTTAGTGTTCCTTCTAAACACTATCCCAACTTATGGGGAAAAGCAAATGGTGTCGCAGCATGCCAATGATTATGCAAAACGCCTTGCATAGGCAGGATGAGGGACACCCAATCAAGGAGGCAGCAATCCCAATTAAGGAACCTTCATGGAACTATAATACCCCTGAGGGAAGAAAAAGTAGGGACCACAGGCTGGCTTGTCTTTTAGCAGGTCTAAGGGCAGCCAGTAAGGCAAGACCAAAGAACTTTAATAAGCTATCAATGATAGAACAGGGACCACAGGAAAATCCAGCTGCCTTTCTAGAAAGGCTCAAAGAGGGTCTTAATAAGTATACTGATTTAGATCCTGACTCTGCTGTAGGAAATGGCATATTAGGGGATAGGTTCCTAACTCAAGCCGGAGAAACTGCAGGGTTCTTGTCTTCCCGCAAGAAAGAATTCAGGCATGAGACAGAGTAGTGGGAGGTACACCTGGCCAGGCAGGAGAGCGACTCAGCAGACAGGCAGAGGGCTGAGCAGAGTCTGGTTGAGGCCAGGGGTTTTTAAGGAGATGGGCCTTGCTTCCCCACCTCTGCTCCTCTTGGAACAAAGGGCTTTTTGGATGTAAATAGAAAAACTTCTCTCTTGAAGGTCTGAAACAAAGGACTTTATGGATGCAAATGTTATCAGACTAGAGGAAAGGTGGGCAGGACCCCCTAGAGAATTGGGATGCAGAGCAGGGTGTTTGAAATGCAGATACTGGACTGCACCTGGGAGATTGTGGAAGATACTCAGGCAGAAGGGGTGGGGACCCCCACCTGGCAGGTTATCAGGTAGAAGGGGGCAGGGCAGGATGCCAATGCCAAGCTGCCCCTGAAACCTTGTCAGGATGACTTTGAGATGCAGATGCATAGATGTCTTCTCTTTAGGTCTTTATGTCACACACACATAAGCTCATAACTGACTTCCTACCTAACAGGGCCTCGTGTAGAACTTTGTTCAAAACAATGGCCTCGTGCAACTTTTACTGAATATTGGTATGAGTTGTTACAGGTCGGCCAAAAAGCAACTTTAATTTTAGATTCTATCAATATTAGAGCAAAAAGAATCTTACTGCTTCAACTCTGAAACATAAAAATTGTAACTTGTTCTGTAAAGTAAAAATTATAGGAGGTCACTGTTTTGGATTAAGCTCCTACACTGGGTCTCAACAGACCAGGCAAAAAATCAAAATGGAGTCACTCATGCTAAAGTTCCCCAACAGAGCTGGTGTTGTGGAGCTGCAGGTTAAGCCACTGCTGGCATCCCATGTGAATGCCCAAGGGAGCTACTCGGCTTCTGATCCAGCTCCTTGCTAACACACTTGGGAAAGCAGCAGAGGATGGCCCAAGTACTTGGGCCCCCGCCACCAACATGTGAAACCCTGATGGAGTTTCAGGTTCCAGGCTGTTGCAGGCATTTGAAGAGTGAAAGAGGATCTTTCATTTCATTTCATCTTTCTCTCCCTCTCTCTGTAACTCTTCCTTTCAAATAAACAAATAAATTTAAAAAAATAAATAAAGTTCCATTTCACCAAGCACAAACTAAATTGATCTCTCAGAAACCAGGATTGGAGACACAACAACCTAACTTTCCAAACAGACCGGTTTCAACTGTCATGATAATGAAGTTCCCTCTGCTTTAATTCTTATACAAAAGAAGTAACTTTATGTTAACAAATCAGTTAATTTCCCCATTATTCTGTCTTGCTTGCTCTACCTTACAGAGAAAGTAACTAGGAAATGACCCATCTGCTGTTTATTTATTTATTTATTTGTTTGTTTGTTTATTTGGTTAGTCCATTGAATTTTATTATGGAAAAATTTCATAACATATAGATTTATGGATCCAGTGCTGTGGCTTAGTAGGTTAAGCCTCCACCTGTGACTCTGGCACTCCATATGGGCGCCGGTTAATGTCCTGACTATTCTACTTCCGATCTAGCTCTCTGCTAATGACCAGGGAAAGCAGTGGAAGATGGCCTGTTAGGTAGGAAGTCAGATATGAGCTTATGTGTGTGTAACAATGGCCAGCATATGTGTCTACATCTCAAAGTCATCCTGACTAGGTTTCAGGGGCAGCCTGGTATTCACATCCTGCCCTGCCCCCTTCTACATGATAACACGTCAGGTGGGGGTCCCCACCCCTTCTGCCTGAGGATCTTCCACAATCTCCCAGGTTCAGCCCAGTATCTGCATTTCAAACACCCTGCTCTGCATCCCAATTCTCTAGGGGGTCCTGCCCACCCTTCCTCTAGTCTGATAACATTTGCATTCATGGAGTCCTTTGTTTCAGACCTTCAAGAGAGGTTTCTCTATTTACATCCAAAAAGCCCTTTGTTCCAGGAGGAGCAGAGGTGGGGAAGCAAGACCCATCTCCTTAAAAGACCCTCCTCCCTCCCCGCCTCAACCAGACTTTGCGCTCAGCCTGCCTGTCTGCTGAGTCTCTCCCCTGCCTGACCAGGTGTAATCTCTCCACCCAACCATGTAACCTTGCTCCCCCACCTCCCAGTCCGAGTGAGTGGGCACTCTCTCTCAGGTCCTGTCTGGAGAGGTGCCCATCCGTTCTTACGGATGTCCCTTACCTATTAAACTTTGCTACTTTTACTTTCCACTACTCTGCTCACGCCTGAATTCTTTCTTGCGCTTAGACAAGAATCCTGCATTTCTCCAGTAACAGGCCCACATGATTTTCAACAGATGCATAGCATATCCAATATACCTGTAGCTCCCCTGCCAGACATTTGTTAAATTCTTTAGCCAGTGTAACATTGCTTTACATCTCTTGTAAACTGGCATATTTATAAAACACATTCCTATAGCCCAAGTGCTTGGGTGCCTGCACCCGCGTCAAAGACCAGGAAGAAGCACCTGGCTCCTGGCTTCGGAACGGCGTAGCTGGGCCATTTGAGGGGTGAACCAACAGAAGGAAGACCTTTCTCTCTGTCTCTCCCTCTCACTGTCTAACTCCACCTGTCAAAATAAAAGAATACTTTCCTAGAAGAACTGCTGTATCAGAAGGCAAATATATTTTCCACTGACATATTACCAAGTTTCTCAGAAGACGTTTTACCAAGTTTACCTCTATCAACTTTTGTGCTGTAAGGACCTTTCTGTACAACTTGGTATTTTCTCAACTCTGAATTAGTACTTCTAATTCTGAACATACATTAGGCTTTGGGCAATTGGTTGGGGAATTAAAGCCTAATAATTAAAGAAAGACTTAGATAATACTGATTGTAATAAACACTAACAAAGTCTAGTTTACACAGGCAAGCATTTGAAAGCCTAGTAGGTAAAATTTTGCCTGTGTTAGGTATGAAGTCAGTTATGAGCATATGTGTGTGCGACATAAAGGCCTAAAGAGAAGACATCTATGTCCAGCATACGCTGCATCTCCAGGTATTCACATCCTGCCCTGCCCTGCCCTGCCCCGTTCTACCTGATAACCTGCCAGGTGGAGGTCCCCACCCCTCTGCCTGACAGTCTTCCACAATCTCCCAAGTCCAACCAAGTATCAGCATCTCAAACACTCTGCCAGCTTCCTCAGGTCTGATAACATTTGCATCCATAAAGTCCTTTGTTTCAGACCTTGAAGAGAAAACTCCGGGAGAAGCTTTTTAACATTTGCAAAACTCAGGGAGAAGTTTCTTAACATTTGAATCCAAAAAGCCCTTTGTTCTAAGAGGAACAGGTGGGGAAGCAAGACCCTTCTCCTTACCACCCCTCCCCCCAACCGGACTGGCTGCCCGCCTGGTCTGGCCCAGTGTACTCTCTCCACTCCCCCCCCCACCCCAGTCTCTCAGGCTCTGTCTGGAGAGGTGCCCATCTGTCCTTAGGGATGTACCTTCCCTAATAAACCTTGCTATTTTACCTCCCACTACTCTCTGTCTCACGCCTGAATTCTTTCTTGCGCAAAGACAAGAACCCTGCAAATTTCTTCAGTAACACCTCTCTCTCTCTCTCTCTTTTTTTTTTAATAATATTTATTTATTTAAAAGTCAGAGTTACACACAGAGAGAAGGAGAGGCAGAGAGAGAGAGAGAGAGAGAGAGAGAGAGGTCTTCCATCCACTGTCACTCCCCAATTGGCTACAACGGGTGGAGCTGCGCCTATCCGAAGTTAGGAGCCAGGTGTTTTTTCCGGATCTCTGACATGGGTGCAGGGACCCAAGCACTTGGGCTATCTTCTACTGCTTTCTCAGGCCACAGCAGAGAGCTGGATCTGAAGTGGAGTAGCCAGGACTCGAACCAGTGCCCATATGGGATGCCAACCCTGCAGGAGGCAGCTTTATCTCTTATGCCACAGTGCTGGCCCTGGCTAATGCCACCTTTCAATAAACATCATTAATAAAACATTTTGGGTTTTCTTTGAGGTCTTCCTATTTTTTTTTTCTTCCATTTCTCTTTTCAGTTTCCTTGCTTTGTATCTCTGAGCCATTGATACAAGCTCCTCTGGGATACTCTGATTTGCTCTCCCCAGAATATTAAACAGTTCAGCTGCAGTCCTCCAATCATTTCTAGTGATGAGGGTAACTGCCACCCCAGCTCTTCCTGTTCTTCCAGTGTGCCCTACTCTGTATATATTCTTCAATGTTCTATGGAAAATCATAATTATAGACATGCCTGATATCGTGGACATTCAATCCACATTAGATCAGTAGCAATTAATATTCTCACTTTGCCTGTTTTAAAGTTCTTTAATGCTTTCTCCTGATCACTTTGTTCTCTGTTGCCATGCAGATTCTACTGGTAAGTGTAGGAGGACTAGGTCACTTGATGAATGATAGGTCACAGCTCCTCCACTGACAGACTATGACTTTGCCTTTAGGTGACCTATTTTCTAGGAACTTTTGTAAAGGCATTCAATTCTCTTCTTCCATGGTGATGATTATATTTTTGCTTTCTTGTACTTACAACAACTTGGTCCAAGTTTCTAACATGCACAGTCATTGGCTCTTTCAAGTCTGTGCAAGTTGTTGGACACCAGATGGCCAGGTTGGGCTTGTCATAATTATTTGCCTACTGGGGCACATGTCTAATAAAATCTTCAGTATCTGGAGTTCAAATCCCCGGTTCAACATCTTGTCTGCTGATGGGCTGGTGCTGTGGAGTAGCAGGTAAAGCCACTACCTGTGGTGCCAGTGTCTCATGTGGGCATCAGTCTGAGTCCCAGCTGCTCCACTTCTGATCCAGCTCTCTGCTATGGCCTCGGAAAGCAGTAGTATATGGCCCAAGCCCTTGTGCCCCTGCACCCACGGGGGAAACCAGGAAGAAGTTCTTGGCTCCTAGCTTTGGATGAGTGCAGCTCAGGCCATTGTGACTCTTTTGGGAGTGAACTAGCAGAGGGAAGATTTTTCTCTCTCTGCCTCTGCCTTTCTGTACCTTTACCTTTCAAATAAATAAGTAAATCTTAAAAAAAATCTTGTCTGCTTCATAAAACCAAGTGGATCATGCTCTTCAGTTTGAGGAAGTTATTCATTTGTAGATCATTTCTTCTTCTTCTTTTTTTTTTTTTTTAATAGAGAGAGACAGAGAGAGAGTTCTAGACAGTGAGAGAAGTCTTCCTTTCATTGGTTCACTCCCCTAATGGCCGCTACGGCCGGCGCACGGCGCTGATCTGAACCCAGGAGGCAGGTGCTTCCTCCCGGTCTCCCATGCGGGTGCAGGCACCCAAGCACTTGGGCCATACTCCACTGCCTTCCTGGGCCACAGCAGAGAGCTGGACTGGAAGAAGAGCAACTGGGACAAGAACCCAGTGCCCCAACTGGGACTAGAACCCAGGGTGCTGGCACTGCTAGCGGAAGATTAGCCAAGTGAGCCACGGCGCCAGCCTGTAGATCATTTAGTCTTTTTGGAGTTGCAGTAACGATGTCTGTGCTATTTATTTATTTATTTGTTTATTTAAGATTTACTTCTTTATTTGAAAGGCAGAGTTACAGAGGCAGAAAGCAAGAGAAAGGTCTTTCATCTGCTAGTCACTCCTCAAAAGGTTGCCACGGCCAGAGCTGCACCGATCTGAAGCCAGGAGCCAGGAGCTTCTTCTGGGTCTCCCACTTGTGTGCAGGGGCCCAAGCACTTGGGCCATCTTCTACTGCTTTCACAGGCCACAGCAGAGAGCTGGATCGCAAGTAGAATAGCTGGCACTTGAGCTGGTGCCCATATGGGATGCCTGTGCCAGCAGTGGCTTTACCCGCTACTCCACAGCTCGAGCTTCTGTGCCTTTTGAAACAGCTTATATTTGTGTATCTCTACCTGCACCACCTTATACAGAAACACTTCTATGATTTTTGTACAAATACTTAGAACGTTAAGCTTGCATCTGAACAGCTGTGTAAGGACTAACAATATTCTTTTCTCTCTACCAATTGGTTGACAGCCTAGATGAAGAAATCCAGACATTAAATGGGATGTCTTCCCATTCCCAGTTGGGCTACTCCTATGACATGTATTCCTTTGCCTGCAATGGAACTGGTGCTGGTTTTTAAAACCCTGCCTTTTAAATATTTTTCATGACTTCAGGATAAGTCTGAAAGGCATCTTCAAATCAACAGGTAACATTGGGTCCAGAACACTTCTTACCTTTCAAGTCATCACATGTTACATTACGACTTTGTTGTCTATTTGCTCTTGTGTGATCAAGCTTATTTTATTCTGACCTCACGTTAAAGTTTTTCTTGGGATGGACACTGATGTGGTGGGTAAAGCTGCCGTCTGTGATGCCAGCATCTCATGTGGGCGCCAGTTCGAGTCCTGGCTGCTCCACTTCCAACCTGGCTCTCTGCTCTGCCCTGGGAAAGTAGTAGAAGATGGCCCAAGTCTTTGGACCCATGCACCTGCATGAGAGACCTGGAAAAAGCTCAGGGCTCTGGCTTGAATGAGCCCAGCTCCAGCCATTGCGGCCATTTGGGGAGTGAACCAGCAGATGGAAGATTCTCTCTCTATGTAACTCTACCTTTCAAATAAACAAATCTAAAAAAAGTTTTTCTTAATTTGAGGTAAATCAACTCTGTGACTTAGATTATAATTTTCTTTATTTATTTTAACAAATTCATCTTTTACTTTTGTTTTTGTCTGCATTGCTTTGATGCTAAAATTTTTTTACTCTGCTTCAGGAGTTCCTTTTCTTGTGTGTATTTTGGTGTTTGTTGCACTCTGTAGCTCTTATTTTTGACCCACCACGACCGATCACCATGACCACCAATTCTCTCTTTTAACCCAGATAAGCGATTCTCTGTGACCAGTGGCCACAGCTTGGCGTCCAGAGGGGTCTCCCCAGCCACCCTTTCAGCTGCACCTAGTACCTTCTTGATCTTTTCGCCCGGGCTCTTCCTAGCGCATCCTCTCTGGAGCTGGAGACACTGTGGACCCTCGGCCAGCAGCCGTGAGCCAGGCATGGCATTGGCTCCTGCATCCTGCGTAGCAGACCCGGCGCTTGCACCATCCCGTGGATCTGGCTCTGCACCTTCCGATGGCGGCCTCTGAGAGCTGAGAGCTACTCCTCGCTTTGCTTTTGTTTCTGCTTTCTTCAGACCTCTATGAAACCAATCTCTTCTCAGCTCCTCAGAGCACGTCTTCATTCTACTTTATAGAATGAAGCATTGCTCGATTCCAGGATGAAAAGTTTAGCCATTTAAGATCCTGAAACTGAATTGATGTGGTTTTGTCCTTTGACACTGTTCTTCTGTGTCCTCTGCTTAACCCTCCGAGGAGGCACCCCTTTGAACTTTTCCTTCCTTTTCTGTGTTTTTGGTTTGTCTACAGTAATGACACATCCGCAGCAACTTCTCAGGCAAGAGGGGTCCGTGACCATGGCAGCGGATCTAGGAGCCGAGTCTGGGACTGATGTGGTAGAGAAGTGGGTGGAGGTGGGGGAAGGCAGCTGGAACTTGACCCTGGTGTCAGTGGGCTGGGCTGTGACCACTGGGTGAGGAACAAAGTGGGAATGCTGTTTGAAAGAAAGATCAACAGAGTCAGGTGTTAGATCGATAGCCTCTGGCAACAAGACTAGAACTTAGGTGCTGTGGGTTTGAATGTCCTCCCCAAAGTTCCTGTTAAAATTGCATTGTGATAGTGAGGGTATTAATTGGTCGGATCTTTAAGAAGTGTTGAGGTCATAAGGGCTCTGCTCTCAGGAATGGATTAATGGTCTAAAACTAACTACTAATATGATTTTTACTGTCCTTAACAGAAGCTCAAACTTAGAAGGCTTCCACAAGTGGAATCCCCTTTATCCAACTGGGCTTGATAACGGGGACATGGGAGGAATAAATTCAATATAGCCAGTTCCACTCTGTTCATCTAGCTGGAGATGGAAGCCTTGCTTCCCCTAGCAGATAACTGCACAGAGATAAGATAGGGGGGAAGACTTCTGATCCTAGGCACTCCTACTGACCCCAAGGCAACTTCTAGAAGGGATTCTGCTCTTGACCTTGGTTGTGAAGGTGGGTGAAAGATGTGAATGACATACCTCTGTTCACCCCCACTATCAGATGTACAAATCAGAGCAAAGCTCTGAGCAAGACATCATCCTTATATCATTACATTTAGAAGGGAAGGCATAACAGATTGTTAGGTTGCTTTCTTGTGTTTCACGGTGAAAAGACCAAAGGTGAGGGTCCAGCATCTTCATCTTGAGAGTGTCCTACCATGTGCTGCTTTCTATGAACAATTTGTAAACAGCGTGTTACTTGTGGAGACTCTGGGATCAAGCAAGGTGAATAGGAAGGTGCTGATTTCTTTCCTCCTTTCTTGTTTTAGCATTTGGAAACTTCTTTGTCTCTCTTTTGGTTTGAGAAAGTAGGCTTGTAAGATAAATGCTGCTGCTTTTTCAGCCACTGTTGTGATGTTATAGGTTAATAACCATGCAGGCTGCTAAAGTTTGAGGCTGAGATGATTCTTTCCCTTGTAGGAATGTACTATGGTTGCAATAGCATGTTAGTCCTTTACCTGCCATTTATCCTTTTTCCAGTTCAACTATTTGAATTTTTTTAAAAAAAGATATATTTATTTGAAAGAGTTACACAGAGAGAGAAAGAGAGGCAGAGAGAGAGAGAGGTCTTCCATCCGCTGGTTCACTCCCCAACTGGCCACAATGGCTGGGGCTGCACCAATCTGAAAGCAGGAGCCAGGAGTTTCTTCCATGCCTCCCACATGAGTGCAGGGGCCCAAGGACTTGGGCCATCTTCCACTGCTTTCCCAGGCCATAGCAGAGAGCTGGATCAGAAATGGAACAGCCGGAACTTGAACCAGTGCCCATATGGGATGCCGGTACTGCAGGCCAGGACTTTAATCCACTAAGCCACAGAGCCAACCTCTTAAATTCTGTAGTATTTATTGAGGGCCAGGGGAGAAAGGAGCTGGGCACCTTGGGGCAGACATCCTAATCTTCCCATTATTTTCTGTTGTGAATTTTGGCATCTCTATGTCAATAGAGTTTCTCTTATCTGTACAGAGAAGCTTCACAGAAAGTAGAGAGAAATGTGTTTTTTTGAATATTTATTTATTTGAAAGCCTGAGTAACAGAGAGAGGAAGGAGAAGCAAGAGAGAGAGAGAGAGAGCGCATCTTCTACTCACTGGTTCACTCCACAAATGGCCCCAACAGCTAGGATTAGGCCAGGTGCTCCATCTGGGTCTCCCACATGCATGCAGGAGCCCAAGTACTTGGACCATCTTCTGTTGCTTTCCCAGGCTATTAGCAGGGAGCTGGATTGGAAGTGGAGCAGCAAGGACTTGAATCCCATGTGTGGTGCTGGTGTTGCAGGTGGCGGCTTAACCCACTGTGCCACAATGCTGGAGAGAAATGTCTTTATCCATTCATTCATTAATGATCAGTTAATCTTTCCACAAGTTTTGCTCAATGGTTTCCATATGCTGCACTCTGTACCAAGCAGAGTTAAGGTCATTATGGATAAGATGAATAAATAAATAATTTTTAAAAGAAAGCTATGCTCAGAATGAGCAAGTCTGAGTTTTAGTCCCTACTGTACCACTAACTAGCTCTGTTTCCTTGGGTAGTTCAGCTAACCTCTCAAAACCTTAGTTTTCTCATGAAAAAGGAGTAAGAGGGGCCGGTGCTGTGGCATAGCGCCCTGGCCTGAAGCGCCGGCATCCCATATGGGCGCCGGTTCTAGTCCTGGCTGCTCCTCTTCCGATCCAGCTCTCTGCTATGGCCTGGTATAGCAGTAGAAGATGGCCCAAATCCTTGGGCCCCTACACCAGCATGGGAGACCTGGAAGAAGCTCCTGGCTCCTGGCTTCAGATCGGCGCAGCTCTGGCCGTTGCGGCCATCTGGGGAGTGAGCCAGTGGATGGAAGACCTCTCTCTCTGCCTCTCCTTCTCTCTCTGTGTAACTCTGACTTTGAAATAAAATAAATAAAAAATCTTAAAAAAAAAAAAAGGAAAAAGGAGTAAGAATATGTATGCTTTCTTGGTAAACCGGTAAGAATCTGATGAAGAAGTTTGTAAAAGTGTCATCAAATGTTGGCTTGGTATTAAGTGTATTATGAGGAGGTGCAAGACTTACCAACTTCAAGAGATTACTTCTAAGTTTTGCAGGCAAAGAATCATGTATTTATGGGTACAGGGATCTTCAAGAAGTTCATGGAAATGCATATTATGAAAAAACTATGCGTGGAATTCACTAATTTTTGCATCAAATATGTATTTTTAATCCTATTTTCCATGAAATTTTGGAAACGCTTTTTGTTTAAAAAATTTTTTTTACTTATTTGAAAGTCAGGATTTGAGAGAGGGAGAGACATAGACAGAGAGAGGTCTTCAATCTACTGATTCACTCCCCAAATGATCACATCAGCCAGGGCTGGTCCGAGCAGAAGACAGGAGCTTATTCTGGGTCTTTCACGTGTGTGCAGGGGCCCATGGACTTGGACTATCCTCTGTTGCTTTCCCAGGCACATTCATGGGGAGCTGGATCAGAACTGGTGCAGCGGAGACTTGAACCCACAACTATATGTGATGCTAGTGCTGCCGGTGGTGGCTTAACTTGTTGTGCCACAGTGCTGGACCCAGAAATACTCTTACATAGAAAGCTTGGCGTTTACTGTGTTGTCACGGAGACAATCACATAATCAGTGGCATTGTATCTTGCAGATTGTGATGTTATACATGGGTTAAAAACCCTAGGCAAAGAATTGCAAGAAGGCTCTCAGCTCTTTCTTGAGCTGCCTGTCTGGTCTGTCAGGTGTGCTCTCTTGGTTACACTTGGCTAGCATGCTTTACAGCTACTCTGTCTCACATCTGAATTCTTTCTGGAGCGAAGTCAAGAACCTCTGAGCTGCCTTCTCAGCAGCATATTTGGCGGAGTCAGCTAGGAGAGAATGAAGGCAGTGCCGAGTCCTGAGCAACCTCACCCTGGGATGCTTCATGCCTAGTTTTCCTCTCCCCTCTCTCCTGCCTTGCCTAGTGGCAACCAAGGTCCTTGCCAATATTGCATGGAGACAAAGGCTTGCTCACTTTCTTTTTACCTAGTCAGCTTGACCTTTTCCTGCTGTTTCCCTTTCAGCCAAAGACTCTTCTCTACTTCATGCAGGAGGGGGGATCCTACCAGAGACAGAGGCCAAGTTACTCTCTTTTGAACTCTCTACCGAAGCCCTCTTCACCCTCCCTGTTTGCCTGATCTGCCCAGTGTTTAGCCTGGGTCCTCAGTTCTTTACTGAGATGCCCACCTGGTCTGTCAGGTATACTCTTCATTAAACTTGGCTAGCAAGCTTACAAAAAAAAAATTACATGAGCAATGTGATAACAGCTGTCATTAACTGAGTACCTTCCAAGCACCATGAGCCAATGCTAGGGGCTTTGTTCTAGTATCTCATTTATTCCTTACAATTCAGGAACTGAGCTCAGAGAGGCTAAATAATTGGTGTACGGCTAACAGTGTGATGATGATGTGTATACTTGAACACTTAGCGTATGCTGGCACTGTGCTGGGTGCTTTACATACGTGATCTCCTTTAAGCCCCACCACAAGCATTGGGGTGAGTATTATCTCCTTTACACTTGCAAGCAACTCAAGGCTCAGAGAGAGCCAGAGCCTGCAGAGTTCGCCAGTGGAGGAGCTTTTGTAATTTCCTCCCAGCTGCATTTGACTCCAAAGCCTGTTGCTTCCTCCTCTCCAGCACTTCCCAGTCAGCAGCTGGGCTGAGGGACCCTGCGGCAGGGTGCGTGGTGGTGATGGTCCATTTGAAATCATTTTTGCTGATTAATATTTCCCGAAATCAATAAGCTGTGTGGGCTCTTGCCACGAATTCAGAGAATTCTAATACTGGGTCAAATAGACCAGGCAGCATGGTAAGTTTTAAGGATTTTATTCAGTGTAAGAAATACATAGGAGAGTTAGGAGGGCTCTCTCTAAGGGAGAAAGAAAGGTCTAGAAATTAAGCTGGGATCCATACCAAGCAGAGAGCAGGCCAGGAGCCACGTGCAGCAAGCGTTTAGTTTTGAGCAGCCACAAGCAGCCTATCATGAGTAGCAAAGTGGGCCACAAGCCCCAAAGGCACAGGCAGCAAGGACTGCAAAGGGCAAGGGGGGGCAACTGTGCTCCAGGCCTTTTATCCACTTCCAAAGGGGCGTGTTTATGTAGTCTGATTGACAGGTGGGCATACAGGTGTGGTCAGGTAGGGGCCTGAGGTCACACAGGGGGCGTAATGAAGGTGTGGTCTTCCAGCTCACAAATCTAATCAATTTTATATTATCTGTCTGCCTACATCACATTGAACACTTGATTCCAGTCTCTGCTGGGTTTCTCCTGGGTTCCAACTCTTCTTTATTCCTTAAATTAAGCTCCTAAAAGTTTAAAGTTCTGGGACAGTGTGGGTGACTAGCATTGCTCCATGACACTATAAGGGGTATTGGTAAAGACATTTCAAAAGTAGGCAAAAGAGTCTCGTCATAGGGCAAGGTAGGGCTAGCGTTCATCCCGTTTGTGTGGGCTGAGCTTGTATTTCTTTGTGCTAACTTACAGAATCAAGTCTTAATAGAGACAAGAATGGTTTGGGAGGTACTAAATCCAGCCTCATTGGAGTTAGCTCTCACAAGCCTCCTGTGATTGGGATGCCTGCCCAAATCTGAGACCCGCTGCAAACACCTCTCCGTGGTGTTTTAGAGAGACTCGGGGAAGAACTGCCTCCACCCCCCTGCAGAAGCTCCGCTCTCTCTTCGTTCCAGGGGAAGGGTTGAAAGGGTGCAGCATAAGGTACACAGCAGACTCCGATACTTCCTAGGGAGATGCTCTGTGCGGCAAGTGCAGGCGTGGTGCTGGTGCTCTGGGGACGCCAACCTGCCAATCCTGTGCGTGGCGCTGAGTGGCCAGAAGCTGTGTCAAGCTCTGCCCCAGCCTCCCCCTAACACACAGGGAACAGCCCAGAATCCAGATAAATCTCTTCTCCACGCAGTACCCAGGATCAGGGTCCCTCCACTGCTTCCTGTTAATGGGTTGTGTCGCTGGAAACTCAGGGAGGGGGAGGGGAGCACGGGTGAGGTAAAAGCCCATGAAAGGCATCTGTGCACCCTTCTGGATTTTTTTTTTTTTAATTTTCTCCCGAAGCAGAGAAATAATAGGATATGACTTTTTACTTTGTCAGTATTTCTGGCATCTCTATGGAAAATGGAATGGCGTGGAGGACAGACTTGAGGGCTGTTATGGCACAAATGGGTTGTAGAATTGAGGGTGAGAACAGAACCAAGATGATGTTTTAGGATACCCAGGGGACGTGGCTGGAAAGGAGAGGGTCTCCATTTGGACTTGGTTGCATCAACAACACCTTGGACACGGGGGTCCTGGAATCAGTTGACTGAAAGGTTCTGAACAAGGGGAGAGTACCACCCCGTCGTCCCCCTCCACCCTCGGGGTGCTTGTGTTTGCAGTCTTCTAGTCACGGGTTCAAAGCCCCCTCCAGAATGAGCCTTCTTGAGGACACGTTTCCAGCCATGGTTCACAGCTGGATCCCAAGCTCCCAGAGCCGACTGGCATGTGGTAGTTGGCTGCTGAACATCGCTGCAGGTACAGATGCACGAAGCTGTGGTCACACTCCCAGCCGCCTTCCCTCATCTGCAAATGCTGTACATGGAAAGGCGGTTGCATAACAAAATCACCTGGACCAGAACTTGACACACAGTAGGTGCTCAACAAGTTGTATTTTTCCTTCCCCTGCACGGTAAACTCTGTGCGACCACAGAAAAGGGGCTTTTTTTCCTGACATCGTGCTCATCCCCTTCTCCCCAGCAGCCCGCACTGGGTCTCCAGGAGCACGTGGGCCCTGGCCGGCGGGTGGCGGGGGAGCGGGTCTCGGGCTTACGTAAGGCCTGGGTCCCGGGCGGCCGGAGGCGGCGCCGCCCAGCGGCCCCGGGCTGGAAGGCTCTCGGGGGCGCCGCTTGCAGCCGAGGTACGAGTCAGACTGCTTCTGCCGGAGGGAGGCTGGACTCCGGCTCCGCGCGTGCCCCGCAGCTCGGGAGCGCATCTGCTAGCGCTGGGTGGAGGTGGCCCCTCGGAGCGCGCGCGGGCGGCGGGCAGCAGCGACCGCCGCGACTTCGGGGGGCCGTGACAGCGGTCGGGAAGGGGCCGAGGCGAGGACTACAGGCTGTCCACGTGCGGGGACCGCTCACGGGCTCAGCTCCCAGGCCGCCTGGTGCGTGGCGCGGCGGGGGCGCGCTCGGGTCACCCCCGATCCCGGTTTCCCGGGCCCGGCGGAGACCGCGTTGGGGATGCCCGGCCGCCGGAACCTTTGGGAGACGCAGCGGGACCGGGCGGGCTGCCCTTTGACCTCGGGAGGCTGACCCCGCGGGGCGGGGGGCGGGAGGGCGAGCCCGCCAGCGCCGCTGCGGGAGGCTTTGAGGGCGGGGAGGAGTAGCGAGGCGTCTCACTCCGCCTTCGAGTCGCTCCGGGCTAGGGGCGGAGGGGAGGGGCCGGCTTAAAAGTCTCTCCTTCCCCTGTAGGGGCGGCCGGCGAGTTCCCTCGCGAGCGGACGGTGCCGGAGGCAGGGGCCGAACCTTAAAGTTCCCGGGGCTCCCTCCGGGGCCGCCCCCTCCTCGCCGAGGCAATGGCTTCCAAACTCCTGCGCGCGGTCATCCTCGGGCCGCCTGGATCGGGCAAGGGCACCGTGTGCCAGAGGATCGCCCAGAACTTTGGCCTGCAGCACCTCTCCAGCGGCCACTTCTTGAGGGAGAACATCAAGGCTAGCACTGGTGAGGGGCTGCGGATGCGAGGGCCGGGGCTGGGGGGGTGGAGGAGACGAGGCGCAGCGGGAGCTTAGGCCGGGGAGAGGCTCTGCGCTGGCGCCCAGGCCGGGGCTGCGCGCTCCGCCGCGCCCTTCCCCCGCCCGCGTGCGGGGCGTGCAGGCTCCTACGTGCCGGGGCGCATGCAGCTGGCGGCTGCGGCCGCGCGGCTTAACCGCGCCGGGGGAGAGGCCGAGCGGGCGGGGAGCGCGGTGGGAGGTGCCCGTGGCTGCTCTTTCCGCCCGGCTCCTCCTGCTGGGGGGTGAGGGGAGCCCGAGACCGCCCGGCCGAGGGAGCGAGCCCTAGGCTGCCGAAACTCGCCCTGCGTCCCCGCCCGAGCCCCGGGGGAGCCGAGCGCCGCCCACCTGTGGGAGTCCGGCCGGGCCGCGGGCTGGGGAACCTGCGGCGCCCGGGTTCGCAGCCGTGCACCCCTACAGCCTCTCCGCGTTGCCTCGGGGGCTGTGCCGGCCGTGGCTTTGAAAGGCCGGTCTGTTCGCTGCCGCCTTCTAAGGCAAACTCCCCACCGACTGGCCGCTTCTTCCAGCCGGGGCCTGGCCTGACCCGGGGAGGCTGGTGCTGATGAATTACATTTCCCATCCAGCCCTGCCGGCGCTGGCTTCTCGAGCTACCTCCCTTGGCTTGCCTGGCGAAGTCGGGGTGTGGAGCACCCTGATCGCTCCACTTGACAGAGTCCCGCTGGTCCCTCCTCCTCTGCCCCTCCACGCTCACGACCAGACGGTGATTGTGGCGTGCTGCTGCGAGGCACGTAGCCTGTCTGGGATGCAGATGCTGGCCATTAGTAACTCCTTGATGGAAAACTTGTTACTGCCCTGGGGCCCTTTAGTGCTACTGTTCTCTTTGGCGTCCGAGGTGGTTATTGCCCTTTATGGGCCAATTATGCAGCGATCTACATTTCAGAGGCACCGATTAGTTTGGAGTGGTGGTTGAATGACAGTGTTGGAAAACGGGACAGCTAATGAGCATGGGGTTAGGAAGGTTCTCCAAGGCAGAATGTACTCCTTTCCTCTTAAACAAGCAGGTTGTAAAAGGTAAACGCTCGTTTTTGCGAATCTTCTTCCCGCTCGCCCCACAGCACTGAAGGGGAGAGTCACGTGTACCACGTTGCAGCTGGAGTTTTCTCTGCGGCTGCAGTTACCTGGTGGTGGGGGGTGGGCAGGGGCTATTTTAATTTTAATTCCACATTCGGATGCGTGTTGTCCCTTCTGTGTTTGGAATGCGGTTTGGGGCTGAGAAGCCTGGGAGGGGAGGCTGGCCCTCAGCGCTGGGGTTGTGTTTGGAGGGGAACTGGGGACAGCCAGGGAAGACCGGGCTGCGTCAGAGCCCAGGTCCCAGTGCTTTCTGTACCTGGCTCGGTGACCCGCTGCCCATCCCCGCGCTGGCCTTGTGGCGCTTTCCTTTTTCAGGAGAGTACGACAGGAAGTGGCTCACTTCGGGGTGCTCTTAGGGGTCTGGAAACTTTCCGCTTTTTTCTTTTCCTTAATCTTTCCTCTGCTCTGAATTGCTGGTTTCCGTTCTCTTTCAAAGGGCTTCATTTCCCTCCTTTCCCCCTGACCTAAGAGGTGACTATGACATGTTAGCATTTCGTTCTGTGTTGGGAACTGTGTATTTTTTTTTCCCATGAAGCCATTTAAAAACTACCAGGAAAGGAGGAAGAAAAAGACAGGGTAGCAAGTAGTTTTTCAAGTGGCTTGCTTCTGGTGGGCGTGGGGGGTGTTCTCGGATTATTTTTCTCTCTCAGGAGGTCTAAGTAGGAATCTTACAGGCCTGATGCTTGGCAAATGAAAAAACATTCCACAGCATTTGTTTTCCTGTCTGTTACCTGCAGTTTGCATATAGCTAATTTCCTGGTGGAGAAGCACCGGGACCCATGGCTATGCTTTTCTTGTGGAAGGTTTGGAGGAGGCGATGAAGCCCAGCGACACCCGGGGAAGTGGAACCTTTGCAGGGACTGGAGTTGGGAAGTGGCTCAGGCCATCTGTGCCAGCCTGCATTTGGGCTCACTCCAGTCTGTGCTGCTTTCCTGTTCCCGCAGCCACTGCCTGGTGAAAAGCTGCTCCTTTCAGAACGGGTCGCTCCAGTGTCTTGGTTTCTGGGCAGTCTTTTCCTCACTTGCCCTGGCAGAATTCATCCTCTCTCTGCACATCTTGTGGGCGTCCTTGCTACTGTGGCACATGGTTCTAATGCCGTGTCAGATCTGTCTCATACACCCAGCAGGTGTTGATTTGAGCTTTGCTTCTGTGTCATAGTGTTTCAAGTGCTGGGGCAGTAACATTTACCATAATCCTGTCCCTACTGCCAGCACCATACTCCAGTTGCTGATCTGTCCAGGTACCTAATGCATAAAAGGAGTTCAGAGTCCATTCTGTTTAATTAGCTCTGATTTGTGGCAAAAGTTTATTCTTAATGGGAATCTGAGATTAGCTTCCTGATAGCTGGCATCCCTTTTGGCCCTTCCCAGGCTGCCTGGAGCGGTGCAGGCTGAGGCTTATCAAATACCTTGTTTGAACCCCCGCCCCCCATGTTTGGCTCTGGGCTTCTTAGCACACTGCATGAGTAAAGGGAACTGAACAGTGTCTTCAATGCCCAGGAGCTGGCTCCTGCACTCTCATGAGGATTATTAGCTTTTCTCTGAGTTTGTGTGCACACACACACACACACACACACCAGCCAGAGTGGCATGGAGGGAGACTCCCAAGAGAAGCAAAACCTGAAGGGGCTGGTAGTAGTGCGGTTTTTAAGCACAATTTTGGGGAAAAAACAAAACTTGGCAATCAAGGTTGACATTCAGAGATTCAGATGGGTGGGGGGACAAAACCCATCAAAAGAACTGATTTGCAGCCTTTTCCCCTGACTGGGTTGCTCATGATAAAACAAGAGTCATCATCACAGGGGTGGGATACCTAATTTTTTTTTTTTTTTACATAAACTAGAACTCATGATAAGGTTGAGAGGGCAGGCAGGCACTTTTGACTTTGCTAAATTTAACTTCTGGGGGGAACATTTTCCACCTTCAATTTCCACTGGGACCACCCTGACTGACTCCTCACACTGTCTGAAGGGTTAAATAGTGATATTAAAATCACATTCTGTACTGGATCTGTTATTGCATTTCAGGAAAACGGGCAGATTTCCACGTGGAAGCATCTTGGATTGATTGAGACCAAGATGTTAAGAATCAACGTGTTTCTGCTCTTAATTAATATTAACGGCAGCTCTCACTGGGGTTTTGCAGATGGGACCAGCATTTCAAGTTAAACTATGGGCTGAACTTCTCTGTTCTGAAAAGGTGACCTTGTTCAGGAGGCTCAGAGTTTTTTTCTTCTTTTTCTGTGTCTTATGTAAGATGAACACTTCTGTGAATTAGAGGGTAGAGAGGTTGTGTTGGAAATGCTGGAGCAAGAGTTCAAGTATGTCTCTAAAACAACTTTAAGTGGTTAACCTGGTAGGTCATACAGGAGCTTGGCTATTACATGATGTCTAGAATATGCTATATTCCATTCCATCCCATCCCCCCACCCAGCTTGTGAGATGTAACTCAGGTTGAGCAGGCTCTGACTGGTTTTGAGGCATCGCTTCAGTCCAAAGGGCCACTCCACACCCACCCACTTATTTTTTTTGGTTTGTTGAATTTTAATTTGGAAGGCAGAGAGAGAGAGAGAGAGAGAGAGAGAGAGAGAGAGTGAGATCTTCTGTCTCTACTGGTTCACGATATCCTGGTCTTGCCCAGTCCCAAACCAGGAACCTGAAACTAGGTCTCCCATGTAGGTGCCAGGGGCCCAAGTATTTGAGCCAATACCTGCTGCCTCCCAGGGTGTGCATTACAGGAAGTAGGATTTGGGACCTTAGTAGGGATTCTAACCCAGGCACTCTGATATAGATTGTAGGCTTTTATTATTTTTTTAAATTAATTTATTTGAGAAGCAGAGGCTGAGAGAGAGAGAGAGAGAGGTCGGTCGGTCTTCCATCTGCTGGTTCACTCCCCAGATGGCCACAATAGCTGGAGCTGAGCTGACCCAAAGCTAGGAGCCCAGAGCTTCCTCTGGGTCTTCCCACATGGGTGCAGGACCCCAAGGACTTGGGCTGTCTTCTATTGCTTTCCCAGGTCCTAGCAGAGAGATGGATCGGAAGTGGGGCTCGAACCAGTGTCCGAATGGGATGCCGATACTGTAGATAGTGACTCTACCCACTACACCACAGCACTGGCCCCTATAGGCATTTTTTTTTAAAAGATTTATTTATTTATTTGAAAGTTAGAGTTACACAGAGAAAGGAGAGAGAGGGAGAGAGAGAGAGGGAGGGAGGGAGGGAGGGGGGTACTTCCATTCGCTGGTTCACTCCCCGATTGGCTTCAATGGCTAGAGCTGTACCAATCTGAAGCCAGGAGCCAGGAGCTTCTTTCTGGGTCTCCCATGCGGTTACAGTGACCCAAGGATTTGAGCCGTCTTCCACTGCTTTCCCAGGCCATAGCAGAGAGTGGATGGGAAGTGGAGCAGCTGGGACTTGAACTGGTGCCCATAAGGGATGCCAGCACTGCAGGCAACAGCTTTACGCACTGCACCACAAAATGCCGGCCCCAATAAGGCATTTTGACAACACCAAACACCCACCCTATCTGAGAGTTTCCACACATGGTCTCCTACATAGATGGCAGGAACCTAGTTATTGGAATCAGTACTGCTGCTGTATTAGCAGGAAGGTGGGATTGGTAGAAGGAGCCAGATATTGAACTCACTGGGCACCCTGATTGGGACGGGCATCTTAACTGCTGGGCTAAACACTCATCTTGTGCTTGTGTAATTTTTTCAGAAAAAGATTTACTTATTTGAAAGGCAGAGTGACAGGGAGAGAGAGACCTTCCATCTGCTGGTTCACTCCCCAGATGGCTGCAATAGCATAGCACTGGTCTCTCATGTGGGTGGCAGAGGCCCAAGTGTTTGTGCCATCTTCTGTTGCTTTCTGAGGCGGGTATGGGTTAGTAGGGAGCTGGACAGGAAGCAGAGCAGTTGGGACTGGTGCTCCCATATGTAATGTTGGCACTGCAAGCTGTGGCCCAACCCCCTGTGGCACAGTATCGGGCCCTGATTTTAAGTAGCCTTTTCTGTTCAAAGTTATGCCTTATAGAAAAGTTTGGAAAATGAAATGACAGAGGAAACTGAAAAAGCAATTAAAATTACCTTTATTGCCATCTTAATGCTTGAATATGCTAGCAAGTTATTTTTCTTTTTTCTGTGTCTTGCCCCTGCCAACTCCAACAAACTTGATATGTCATTTGATAACCATTGCTTCCCACTACGATATGTATTGTCTTTAAAGATTTATTTTATTTATTTGAAAGGCTTTTATTTATTTAAAAGGCAGAGTTATGGGAAGAGAGGCAAAGAGAGAGAGATCAAGATATTTTCCATCTGCTAGTTCATTCCGGGCTGGGCTAGGCTGAAGCCAGGAGCTTGGAACTCCATCTTGGTCTCTCACATGAATGCAGGGCTCAAGCACTTGGGCCATCATATACTCTCCTGGGAGCATTAGCAGGGAGCTAGATCAGAAGTGGGGCAGCCAGGACTTGAACTGGCACTCATATGGGGTTCCGGAGTTGCAGGCTGCATCTTAACCTGCTGTGCTACAGCGCTGCCCTTTTCCTCTATTCTTACAGCATTTTCCAGACATTTTCCTTGTCTGTATAGTCATTCATTCATTCAGCAGTATTTTTTGAACACCTACTCAATTATCCCTTTGTTCACAGTGGAAAGAGTCCAGTGGGGGGAAGAGGTATAAAGGCAGGTAGGCACCTGTGGAATAAACAGGTTAGCATTGGAAGTGCACATTATGGGGAAAGTGAAGTGGTGGTGAGTTAGTGATAGGGCTACCATGGCAGTCCTAGGTTATGTGATAAGGGAACGCGTCTTGGAGGTGAAGGTCCCCTCCTTTAATGCCACCAGGAGTAAGCATGTGGTGATCTTGGAACAGTGTTCAAGGGAGAAGGAAAGGCAGGTGCAGAGGCCCTGTGGTAGGAACAAACATGTTTGAGGGACAGAAAGCAAGTTGGTGTTGTATCTGGAGCCTGGTAAGCTGAAGGGATGAGGAAGTAGGTCAGGTCGGAGAGATGAGCAGGTGGCAGGTAGGGAGAGCCTTGAGCATCCTGGTAAAGGTTGACATTTATTCCAAGGGCACTGCAAAGCCAGTGGACGGCAAGAAACAGGACAGTGACATGAGTCTATTTACCTTCTGAAAGTTGACCTTTGCGTGCTGTCTAGAGAAATGGCCCCAGGGGAGCAGGAAGGCTCCTGGGGAGTGAGTCCAGTGCACATGAGGGGACTGGGCTTGAACTGGAGGCTGGTGGCAAAGGAGGAGAGAAATAAGGGCTTTGACAATTGACATCCAGAGTTGGCTATCACAGGTGGTGGAGATGGAGCTCTACAAGGAGTCCCTGGATTTTGGCTTGCACTCTGGGTGAACATGTCTGAGTGTCGAATTGTACTTTGTGTCGTCAGTCTTGTGTGGAACATTCATGCTGTTTGCATTATTTGCCATTTTCTAGTGCTTTTATGTCTGTCATTGTGTGTAAATCATGGGACAAATGTACTTTCTTTGGGGTAGCTCCTGGGAATGAAACAAACAGGACTAAATGATTTTTAAATATAGAGGAAGAAGGAATTTTTTTTTAAGATTTATTTATTTGGAAGGCCGAGTTAAAGAGATACAGAGAGATCTTCCATTCTTTGGTTCACTCTCCAGATGGCTTCAACGGTCAGGGGTAGGCCAGACTGAAGCTAGGAGCCAGACGCTTCTTTTAGGTCTCTCATGTGGATGCAGGGGGCCCAAACACTTGGACCATCCTCTGCTGCTTTCCCAGGTGCATTAGTAGAGCTGGATCGGAAATGGAATAGCTGGGACTTGAACTGACACCCATATGGGATGCAGCTTGCATTGCAGGTGATGGCTTTACCTGCTGTGCCACAATGGCAGCCCAAGAACAAAGTTTTAAAGTTGGCTTTATGTTCTGTAGTCATGTTCTGGTAGCTTAAAGTGCAACTTTATTCATATGCTTTTTGGCTTGCTAAACATTTTACTTTTTTCTTTTTTTAAAGATTTATTTGTTTATTTGAAAGAGTAACAGAGGGAGAGACACAGAGATCTTCTATTTTCTGGTTTACTCCCAAGATGGCTGCAATGGCCAAGGCTGAGCCAGGTGGAACGAGGACCTTTGTCTGGGTCTCCCATGTGGGTAGTTGGAGCCCAAACACTTGGGCCGTTTTCTGCTGTTTTCCCAGGCTGTTAACAGGAGGCTGGATAAGAAGTGGAGCAGCAGGGACAGGAACTGGCGCTCATGGGATGCCCGTGTCACAGGCATTGGTTTTACCCACTGCAGTACAACGTCAGCCTCAACATTTTCCTATGTAGATGTAGATGCACATATTGGTATATAGTCACATGCTGCATAAGGGCATTCAGTCAACAACAGACGGCATAGGTGCTGATGGTCTCATAAGATTATAATGGAGTTGAAAAGAAAAATTTCCAGCACCTAGTTTATAGATATTAGAATGCAATGCATTACGTGTGTATTTGTGGCAAAGTTGTATTAGTGAACTTGCACTTCCAGCCCTATAAAAGTACAGGGCACTGGCACATAATTATGTGCAGTAGGCAGAACTTGATGATGACAAACAGTTGTTACTGGTTTATGTATTCTGTTATTTTTTTAATTATCAATTTAGTAAAGTACAACTTTTAAATAAGTTACTTATTTGAAATGGTGACACGAAGAGGTGGGGAGAGAGATCGTCCATCCACTGTTTAACTCCCCAAATGCCTGCAACAGCTGGAGCTGGGCCAGGCTGAAGCCAGGAGCCTGGAACTCTATTCAGGTCTCCCATGTGGGTGGCAGGGGTCCAAGTACTTGAGCCATCATCTGCTGCCTTCCCAGGGACATTAGCAGGGAGCTGTATTGGAAGCAGAATGGTGGAAAGTTGAATCAAGTACTCCTATGTGGGGAGCAGGCATTCCAAGCTGTGGTTTAACCCACCGCACCCCAGTGCCCAGCCCAGTGCCCATCTTAGAGGATGCCGCTCCCACTCTTCACTGTAAGCCGTATGCCTGGTTATGCTGGCAGCTGCTCAGACAGCTGTGCTTTCTGCATCTCTTGCATCATTGTCTCTGGTGCTTGATTAATCTTGTGTTTTATTCGCGGGATGCCATGACATGCATTCTGTGTACCAAGTCTGTTTAAAGTATACACTACAGTGCATTTCTCAGAATGTAGCCCCATCATTAAGAGATGCATGACTGTGCACATTTAAACTCCTTCTTTTTCTGATTATTGGAAATATAGTTACAAGTTATCAAAAAGTTTAAAAAACTGGGTAAGATGAGCACAGTCACTTGTAATCCATTAAGTGGAAGAAAAAAATTACTGGGAATACTTTTATATACAATGTAGCCTTCCAGACTTGTTCAAGAATGCACACATATATGCATACACATTTAAAAAATTTTAAAGATTTATTTATTTGAAGGAGAGAGAGAGGGGGAGAGAGAGGTCTTCTATCCACTGATTCACTCCCCAGATGGCCACAACTGCTGGGGCTGAGCTGATCTGAAGCCAGGAGCCAGGAGCTTCTGCCAGGTCTCCCACGTGGATGCAGGGACCCAAGGACTTGGGCCATCCTCTGCTACTTTCCCTGGTATATCAGCAGGGAGCTGAATTGGAAGTGGAACAACTGGGATTCCAACTGGCGCCCACATGGGATGCTGGTACTAGAGGCTGGGGCTTTAACCCATTGGCACCACAGTACTGGCCCCCACACTGTACTTTTTTTTTTTAAGAAAAGATTTATTTGAAAGAGTTACATAGAGGGAGAGGCAGATCTTCTATACCACTAGTTCACTCCCTAGATGACCACAATGCCTAGAACTGGGTCTGCCTGCAGCCAGTAGCCAAGACCTTCCAGGTCTCCCGTGAGGGTGCAGGGGCCCAAGTAGTTAGATCATCTACTGCTTTCCTCAGCCAATAGCAGGGAGTTGAATTGGAAATAAATCAGCTGGGACTCAAACTTGTGCCCGAATAGGATGGCAGTGTTGCAAAGGCTTATGTATTTATTTGCAAGGCAGAGTTTGAGAGGGAGAGACAGAAAGAGAGAGATCATCTATCCACTGGTTTACTCCTCAAGTGGCTGCACTGGCTGGGACTAGGCCAGGCCAAAGCCAGGAACCTGGAACTCCACCCTGGTCTCTTACGTGCGTGGCAGGGACCTAAATACTTGGGCCATCTTCTACTTTCCTAGATGCATTAGCAGGGAACTGGGTTGGAAGTAGAGCAGCCTGGATATAGGCGCCCATGGAGTGCTGGTGTTGTGGATTGCAATTTAACCAGCTGTGCAACAACTCTGGACCCTTAAAATTTGGATTATAATATACATAATATATTACTGTTTTGAAAGTTGCTTGCTTTATTTACCAATAATATTTTCCAGTGTCATTAAATTCTGGTCTTTATTCTTTGCCTTGCACCACTCTAAAAAAACAGCAGTAACTTAGCCATCGTTTGTATCAGCATGTATCAAGTCTGCTTTTTAAAAGATTGTCACATTATCTTGTACCAATGTGTCACATAATTTCTTTATCCATTCTCCAAGGTTTTGGTCCTGGGATCTTTTAACACATTTAAAGATTATTGAAGAGGTAAACATTGGCTCAGTGGATTAAGTGTCTCTTGTGACGCCAGCATCCCGTATAAGAATGCCTGTTTGATTCCCGGCTACTTCTGATCCAGCTCCCTGCTAATGTGCCTTGGAAATAGCAAATGGTGACTCCAGTCCCTGTGGGAGACTTGATTAGAGTTTCTGGCTCATGGCTTCTTTGGCTTATCCAGCCTTTGCTGAGGGATTTGGAGAGTGAACCAGTGGATGGGAGATTTCACTCTTTCTCCCTTTCTCTGTCACTATGCTTTCAAATAAATCTTGGAAGAAGTTATTGAGAACCCAAAAGGGTGTTTGTCATGCTGAGTGAAATAAACCAGTCCCAAAGGGACAATTATCATGTTCTTCCTGATCTGTGACAACTAACTGAGCACCTAAAAGGAAATCTGTAGAAGTGAAACTGACAATATGAGAAGCAATGACTTGATCAGCCCTTTTCCTGACTGTCAAGGAACAGCTTACTATTTTATTTTATTTTTTTTAGTATATTCTTTTTCTACTTAACACCATTGGTGGAACTCTTTACTTAACACAGAATTATTCTTGGGTGCTTAAATCCAATTGAAAATTGATCCCTGTAAAAAATAAAAGTTAAAGTTCATAACTGTTCATAAAGATAGGATTATGTGTCAAAGGGATCACAAAAATAAAACCAGTGTCTGCAAATAATAATTGATTTAATTTAAAAGGAGAGAACGATCCAACAAGGGAAGCAGGATACACAGCAGACTCATAGAATGGCAAATGCCCTGAACAGCACTCTGACCTCAGAATCAGCCCTTAAGGCATTTGGATCTGGCTAAAAAGCCCATGAGAATATTTCAGGCATGGAAAGCCAAGACACTCTGGCAAAAAATGATCTAAATGAAAGATCTCTGTGAGATCCTAGTGGAAAGAACAGGCCATCATAGAAGGAGGGCTCTTTGAAGGGAGGAGAGAACTTCCACTTTGACTATGGCCTTGTCTAAATAATGTCAGAGTTGGTGAACTCAAGAGGCTTCCATAGCCTTGGCAGCTCATGACAAGAGCCTCTGGTGATTACTGACTCTCATAAATAAGAGTGTCAGTTGTTAAATCAACAACAGGAGTCACTGTGTACTTTTTCCCCATATAGGACCTCTGTCCTATATGTGTTGTACTATGAGAAATAACGGTATAACTAGTACTCAAACAGTACTTTACACTTTGTGTTTCTGTGTGGATGCAAACTGTTAATCTTTACTTAATATATAATAAGTTGATCTTCTATATATAAAGATAATTGAAAATGAATCTTGATGAAGAATGGGATAGGAGTAGGGATGGTATGTGGGTGGGAGGGTGGGTATTGGGGAAAAACCACTATAATCCAAAAGTTGTACTTTGGAAATTTATATTTGTTAAATAAAAGTTTTCTATTAAAAATTTAAAAAGCCAAAAAAAGAAACAAAATGATGTTTGTTTATATGGGTTACATGTATAACTATTAAATGTATTAGAAATTAAACTGGAGAATGATAAAAATGTTAGACCATCAAAAATAAGATAAGCCTTTTCTATGTTGATATGTGTCTGTGAAAAAGCAATGTTTTGCAACATGAGATCTAGCTAGTGGTATTATTTTTGCATGTTTGCTCATCTCTAATATCTGGATTCATAGAAGGAAGCAAGGTTCTCACCCAGCTCGGGTTCTTTTCTTCTTTCAGTCTGTGCTGCTGGGTGGCTTGAATTTTGGGAAGTCCAGCCAGCTGGTGAGGAGATGGGTGGTCATTGCCACACATCTATTAAATTTTTTTTAGGGGCTGGTGCTGTGGCGCAGCGGGTTAACACCCTAGCCTGAAGCGCTGGCATCCCATATGGCTGCCGATTCTAGTCCTGGCCGCTCTTCGGATCCAGCTCTGCTATGGCCTGGAAAAGCAGTAGAAGATGGCCCAACTCCTTGGGCCTCTGCACCCATGTAGGAGGCCCAGAGGAAGCTCCTGGCTTTGGATTGGTGCAGCTCCGGCCATTGCGGCCAATTTGGGGAGTAAACCATCGATGGAGGACCTCTCTCTCTCTCCCTCTCCTCTCTCTGTGTAACTCTGCCTTTCAAATAAATAAATAGATCTTCAAAAAATTATTTTAAAAAATTATTTTATCTGAAAGTCCGAGAGACAGATACATATAGAGAGATTTATCTGCTGATTTGCTCCTCAAATGGGCACAATAGCCAGGACTGGGCCAAGTTGAAGCTAAAAGCCCTGAACTCCTTCTGGGTCTCTCATGGGTGGCAAGGACCCAAATACTTGAGCCAGCACCTGCTGTTTCCCAGGGTGTACATAAGCAGGAAGCTGGATGGGAAGCTGAGTAGCTGGGTCTGGAAACAGGCACTTCCATGTGGGATGTAGGTGTCCCAAGTAGAGACTTAACAGCAGTTCCAAATGCCCACCTGCTGCAATGTACCTTGAACTCCAAGAGCTGTGTTTTGAGATCTGTGGGAGATGACTGCTTCCATAGCTTGAGCACACTTTGTAAGTTAGCCATTTAGAACTCCTTCCCTTCTAGCTATACTGTTCAAGGAGAGTTACTATGCCTGCTCTGTATCACCCTCCCAGCTGTCACTACTTGTGCTTTAAGTGTCATGTAAATATAATAGTATTATAGTTCATGAGGCTTCTAAACTTTAAACTTCCTGGAACTTAGACACTGCCAAACAATCATGAAACCAGTAACTTGGGCTTCAAACAATTAGCTATAAATTCACCTAGTTGGAAAGGCATATTGAATTGCCTGTTTCCTTTGAAGTGTACCACGTAATTGTTAGCTGGCATTTTATTGTGCTAGTCTACTTTTTTTTTCTTTTTGACAGAGTGGACAGTGAGAGAGAGAGACAGAGAGAAAGGTCTTCCTTTTGCCGTTGGTTCACCCCGCAATGGCCACTGCGGCCGGCGTACCGCGCTGATCTGAAGCCAGGAGCCAGGTGCTTCTCCTGGTCTCCCATGGGGTGCAGGGCCCAAGCTCTTAGGCCATCTTCCACTGCACTCCCGGGCCACAGCAGAGAGCTGACCTGGAAGAGGGGCAACTGGACAGAATCCGGCACCCCGACCAGGACTAGAACCTGGTGTGCCGGCTATTGAGCCATGGTGCTGGCCTGTGCTAGTCTACTCTTAAGCAATTTGTATATTGATCCTTGTTGGTAGAGGACTTACAAACTTGGAAGTTACCTTTTCTTGCTAAGATTGTAGGCATTGCTTTCAAAATGGGTCAGGTAGCTCAATCTTTTCCTGTAACAAACTGATTTTTGTTTTAAAAGCATGATTAGATGACTGGTATTATGGCACAGTGGGTTAATCACTGCGTGGGATGCCCACATCCTATATTGATTGGGGTGGCAGTTTGTGTGCCAGCTGCTCTGCTTCTGATCCAGCTCCCTGCTAATGTGCCCAAGAAGCAGGGGATGAGGTGCCATGTACTGAAGTTCCTGCCACCCATGTGGAAGACCCTGGTGGGGATCTTGTCTCCTTGCTTCAACCTGGTCCCACCTTGGTAGAGGGTAGAGGCTTTTAGGGGTTAACCTATGCTTTTCCGCTTCTTCACCTGAGGTTTCCAGGGTGGCCTTTTAGACACAGTACAAAGGGTCTTATTTGTACAGCTTCCCAAGTTCAATTTCTAATGGCTGATGTTACATTTTAACAGTCTCACTCCCAAAGTTCTGAGAGTTCTTGTACTAGACAACGGGGTGGGTAGTGGCCAGTATTTAGCCAGATAGACAGTACTGAAGTAATGCAAAGTCACTCCTGCTCATCAAATTCCCAAGAAGCTAGAAATCAGCACTTTTTTTTTTTGGGCAGCAGTAGCCTGTGACCCTCGCACTTTGTAATTTCTGTGTCTTGCACAGGGTAAAGTGGCAGCCAGGGCCCTGGTCTGGGTAGCATCCACATTCTCTGTAGTCTACACTCCAGAGCATTTGTATATAATTGACCAAAAGGAAATGCCTCTGAGAAGTGCAGTGACTTGCCTTAGGTGAAACAGAGAAGCTCGCATCCAAGCTGGGACTCCAAGGCGGCGTTAGGCTTAGCACGCTGGTACTCTAGCAGTGGGCAGAGGCCTCATTTCACGTCTTGTAAGTGTCACACTCAGACTGTGTGCCTCTGTCCATTTGTGCAGATGTCTAAGACGGGCTCATTCCTGAACAGCAGACATTCATTCCTCACAGTTCCAGAGGCCGGGAAGTCCCAGGATCACAGCACCGGCAGGCTTGGTGCCTGGTGAGCCTGGGTCTGTGCTTCCAAGATGGTGCCATGAACACTGTGCCCTCAGGTGGTGGAGGATGCAAGGGGAAAGGGCCAAGGCTGCTAGAAGGCTCGTTTCATGTCAGGGAGCTCTTGTGATTTAATCTCTAAAAGGCCCCGACTTTTAATACCATCACCCTGGCGATTAAATTGTAACAGGGATTTTTGGACAACGTACAAACCATAGCACAATGGATGGCTGGGAATTATTGCAGCTTGGTGGTTGTCAACATTACTCTGCAGTTCAGAAGGCTCTTCTGGGAAGGGCACATGCATGTATATCTATCTATCTATCTATCTATCTATCTATATATCTATATCTACTTATATATTTGGTGTTGTATCCCTAAAACATTAAAAAGATTCAAGGAAAGCACTGACTTCCCTCTCTTCCCTCCCATAACAAAAGGGCCAGAAGGGTCTAAACCATCAGTTGTGAGGTGATAGAAATTCCTTTTTATCATAATGGAACAATTCAGAAATAATGCCCCAATTTGGTGTTATTGCATTAGTCATTTGACAAATGTTTGTATGCCTGCATCAGGTATGGGGAAGCATATACAAATAAAGCTTGTTCTCTGTCTTTGAGGTGCTTACAGTCCAGGATTCAAGTCCTAGGTTCCTCGTTATGTCCTCATGAGGCTTGGTCTGGTGCCTGTATTGGGTAAAGCAATGGACGTGTTGTGGAGAGGTGCCTTTTGCCGGTAATGCCTTTCACACTTTCATTGATCTCTGAGTCTGTCGATTCCATGGAGCTGCTGCACAGCTGTTGCAGCTGCAGGTGGTTTGCCTCTAGAACCCCCCTTGTCTGTGCCTCCAGTTTGGCATTTGCTCTCATCTCCCTGAATGATATTCTTTTTTGTGACTTCACTCACCTTTTGCCTATTGAATGGTACAATCATTAATGGCAGTCAAGTCCAATAAGTGTGATTTTTATATTTTAAAATCTCTTAAAAACTTTATTTTGTTTGCTATTTGAAAGTCAGAGAAACAGAAAGAGATATCTTCCATCCACTCACTGGTCTACTCCCCAAATGCTTGCAATAGCTGGGGCAGGGCCAAGGCCACAGCCAGAAGCCTGGATCTCCATCTGGGCCATCCCCTGCTTCCTCCCTGGGTGTGCATTAGCAGGAAGCTGGTATTGGAAGTGGAGCTGGGGCTGGAACCCAAGCACTCTGATACGGGATGCTGATGTCTGAAGTGGCTTCTTAACCACTGTGACAAATCCCGGCCCTCATCAAGTGTTTTGCTAGCCTCCTATTGGAAGAGGAGAGACGTAGTATAAACGAGAGGAAAAGAAAACACCCTGCATTCCTTATGTTGTGCCTTTTCTGTCTGGTGTTAGCATTATGGAAAACAAAACAGGTAACAGTGAAATTGGAGGCCTCTCTGAGGAGCTCTGAATAAGGGTAGGAACCAGGCAGTAGAAGGTTTGGGACAGCATATAAAAAGTGAATTTTTCAGTAGGTGGAGAAAAGAGGCTGGTGTCTCTAGACCCTCCAAGTAAGGGGGAGATGGCAAAGAAGAGGCTGGAAAGGTAGGCATGGACCTTGAGACCTAGCCATGAGTTTGGGCCTCGTGGAATTGGGTGGAAATACGTTTAAAGTGCGTGTGTGTGTGTGTGCGTGTGTCTGTGTTTATTTTGTATAGAAAAGCTTTACTGACATAACTTGCTTACAGGAAACTTTACCCTAGGGAGGTAGTGGTGATGGCTCAAGTAAATGGGTCTCTGCAACTCACCTGGATTGAATTCCTGGCTCCTGGCTTTGCCCTGGCCATTGATTTTGGAAGTGAACCAGCAGATGGGAGCTCTATCTGTCTGTCTCATAAAAGAGTGTACAGTCAATGGTTTTAGTATGTTCTCCTAGCTGTAAAGCTGTCATCGCAGTCTAATTTCAGGACATTTGTATTTTCCTGGGAAGAATCCCCAGTACCCTACAGTAGTCACTCCCCAATTCCCTTTCCTTCTAGCCCCTACATTGAGTTTGTATGGATTTACTTGTGGATAGTTCATAAACAAGGAATCATACAAATGATTTTTGTGTCCTGCTTAGCATGTTTTTGGGGTCATCTATGTTACAGTTGGCATCAGTATTTCATTCCCTTTTATTTATTAGAGAGGGAGGGAGAGAGAGAATAAATGAATAAATGAGACTATGTTAGTTCTCATCATCTGCCCCGGTTTACTCCCCAGATGCCCACAATAACCTGGGCTAGGCCAGGCTAAATAAAGCTGAACTCAATCCAGGACTCCCAGGTGAGTGGTCGGGACCATTCGCTTGAGTCATCACTGCTGCCTTGCAGGGTCTGTATTATCAGGAAGCTGGAATTGGATACAGAGCCAGGACTGGAACCAAGTCACACCGGCATGGAGTGTGGGTGTCCCAACTAGTATCTTACTCGATATGCCAAATGCCACCGGAGTACTTTATTCCATTTTGTTGCCAGATAATTAAATGTACTCATAAGCCACATTGTGTTTATCCATTCACTGGTTGATGGACACTTAGCTTGTTTCCTGGCATGGGCATTCATATAAAGTGTTTGTGTGGATACATATTTTCATTTCTCTTGGGTGTTTACCTAGGAGTGGAGTTACTGGGTCATTTGATAACTGTGTTTCATGCTTTGAAGAGTTGCCAGACTGTTCCCAAGCAGCTGCCCCATTTCACATTTCCAGCAACAATGAGTGAGGGGTTCCTTTCTAAACATCATTGCCAACATTTGTTTTTGTCTTTTTTTTTTTCTATCCCTAGTAAGCATAACCTGGCATCTCACTACCTGATCTCACTGTGGTTTTCATTTGTATTTCCCTGAGAACTAATGATGTTGAACATTTTTCCTGTGCCTATTGGCCTTTATATATCTTTGGAGAAATGTCTGTTCAGATCCCTTGTCTGTTTTATTCTAAGGTAGTGATCTTTCTTGGGTATGTTTTTTAAAAAATTACTTATATTTATTTGAAAGGCTGAGAGAGACAAAGATTTTTGCATCTGCTGGTTTACTCACTGGTCTAGTGAGGGCTAGATCAGTCTGAAGCCATGAGCCCAGAACTCCATCTGGATCTCTTGTGTCCGTGGCACTTGAACCGTTACCTCCTTCCTGCCGGGGTGCCCATTCTCAGGAAGCTATGAGAAGTGAGTGAGGGCTCCGACCAGCCCTGATGTGGGGTGTAGGTGTCCTAAAGGGCACCTTAATCGCTGTGCCAAATGCCTGCTCCTTATTCATCTTTTTATTGTTATATTCTTTATATATTTTGGGTAGGAGTTCCTTATTGTATGTATGATTTGCATATATTTTCCTTGATTCTGTGGGTTGTCCTTTCACTTTTTTGATAGTGTCCCTTGGAAGCACAAAGGTTTTTTATTTTGATGAAGGCCATTTGATCTTTTTTTGTTGTTGTTGTTTGATTGCTGTGTTTTTGGTGTCATAGCTAAGAAACCATTGCCCAACCCAAGGCGAAGCCATTGTTTGGAACCATGAGATTGATATCTCATTCACATTTTCAGTGGAGCACTCAGGCTGTTTGGAACCTGGGCTGGAAGGTTCTAGAGTGAAACTAAGGATAAGAACAAAGAAGCTGTCACAATATCAGCAGATAAATGGGGAGACTTTCAGCTTCATTAGCACTTATCAAGGCAGTATAATCCAATAGCATCCTGCTAGTAGAAGTAAGAAATAATCTCCACCTTCAGAGAATTTACAAGGTAAAAAAAAAACATCCAATTAATTTTTTTATAAGGCAGATTCTACTGAGTGCTATAAAAAAAGAAATGAAAATTTTGTAAAAACATGAGAAGTCATCTGAGTGTTTGAATTTTTTGTTGTTGTTGTAAATCTCTGTTATCCAGCAATGCTTAATAGTCATATTTCTAGATGAAAGAATTAAAGCTTTGGGAAAGGTGGCATGAGAACTGATCCTTGAGGGATCGATCAGGTTCTGGCAGGTGGAAAAGTGGGAGTAGAGTGTTTTCAGTGGAAGAGTCATGTCTGGAAACAGGTGATTAGAATTAAGGGTATTCTGATGGAATAGAGGCGAGGAGGCTGGACATGACTGTGGTGATTTTATGTGTAACTTTCCATGGAGCTCATAAGCAGAAAGGCTGTGGGGAGCCAATGCCTTCTTCAACCTCCTTTGGTGGAATGATTGCTATTGATTTTTATAGCAAAGTGTAGCATGGATCGCAGTGGAGAAAAACTGGGGGCGGGCGCCACAACTCAAAAGGCTAATCCTCCGCCTTGTGGTGCCGGCACACCGGGTTCTAGTCCCTGTCGGGGCACTGGATTCTGTCCCGGTTGCTCCTCTTCCAGGCCAGCTCTCTGCTATGGCCCGGGAGTGCAGTGGAGGATGGCCCAAGTGCTTGGGCCCTGCACCCCAGGGGAGACCAGGAGAAGCACCTGGCTCCTGCCATCGGATCAGCACGGTGCACTGGCCGCGGCGGCCATTGGAGGGTGAACCAACTGCAAAGGAAGACCTTTCTCTCTGTCTCTCTCTCTCACTGTCCACTCTGCCTGTCCAAAAAAAAAAAAAAGAAAGAAAGAAAGAAAGAAAGAAAGAAAAACTGGAGCACAGCTAAGATAGTGCCACAACAGTTTAGATGAGGTCTAGGATAAAAGTAACAGTAAGAATGGGACTTGGAGAGAGTTGAGGAGGTGATACTGATGCTGATAGTTAGGACTGACTGTGCATGGCAGTGGGGGCCAGGGAAGAGCCAAGTGTCTTTTGAAGAGTTGAACTTGATGGGGCCGGTGCTGTGGCGCACTAGGTTAATCCTCCGCCTGCGGCACTGGCATCCCATGTGGGCACCGGTTCTAGTCCTGGTTGGTCCTCTTCTAGTCCAGCTCTCTGCTGTGGCCTGGGAGTGCAGTGGAGGATGGCCCAAGTGCTTGGGCCCTGCACCCGCATGGGAGACCAGGAGGAAGCACCTGGTCTGGCTTCCGATCTGTGTAGCTCCCGCCGTTGTGGCCATTTGGAGAGTGAACCAACGAAGGAAGACCTTTCTCTGTCTGTCTGTCTCTCTCGCCGTCTGTAACTCTACCTGTCAAATAAATAAATAAATCCTTAAAAAAAAAAAAAGAAGAGTTGAACTTGAGTGATTGTAGGAGAAATGTGGTTCCATTTAACAGAGCAATCTGGGCTTACAGAGAGATAACAAGCTCAACATGCCAGGGGGAGTTTGGTGATGTCCAGTTGGCTTTGGCATAGCCCATAGTAGGCACAGGACTGGCTGTTTGGCATAGAGGAAACATAGTTGGACGTTGAAGTCAGGACTGCCTCATTTTTTTTTTTAAATAGTTTATTTAGAGCGAGAGAGTTGAGCCAATCTGAAGCCAGGAGCTTCTTCTGGGTCTCCCTCATGGGTGCAGGGACCACTTGGGCCACCTCTGCTGCTTTCCCAGGCACGTTAGCAGGGAGGTGGATTGAAAGCAGAGTAGCCAGGACTCCTGGCCCATATAGGATGCTAGCACCACAAGCAGAGGCTTAACCTACATCACAGCACTGGCCCCAGGCCTGCACTTGCTTCACTGTTTATAAGCCTCATATTGTGGAATCTTCCTGTTCTCTCTTGAATTTCTCTTGTGTCCAATTCTGTCCAAACAAAAATACTTGCATTAAAACTGTGTATCACTTGGAAGACTCAATGAATCCATAATTGATCTTTAAACCTGTGTCATCATTAAGATGGAGAGTTTTCAAAGTTTACTTCTTTGGCTTATTGGATAGATTTTTCTTAAGGTCTTTTAATGTGCTGGGCTGCTGATATCTCATGTGATTTTTGCTTTGCTTTGTTTTCCTAAATTCTAACTCAACAGCTTCTGTATTTTTTTCTTACGCAGGACCCCAGTAGCTGTTGATTAGAATAACCAAAATAGTTTGCAGAATTATGATATTGATTTTATATATGTAAGTACAGTTTCCCAACTTTCCTAACTATAAATACCGTTTCAGGACACAATTTAGTTTTTCCACAGGCGGGTTAATTTTTAAATTGCCTTAGCTTTGGTTCTTTAGTTGTAGAAAATCAAGACTCTACCTTGGAACGAGATGAAAGTGCAAGATGTCCTTTCAGTGGAGCCCAGAGTTTTAGTCTGGTTTTTAAGGATTCTTAGGGACTAAACACTATGCATAACAATGAATGTGTTAATTCCATTTCTTAATGTCTTAGAGTTGGAAGGGATTTTAAGTTATTCTGTCCAAGTGGCTGGATCCCTTCTACAGCAGCTGACAGCCTCTGGACATAGGCTCTTTCACTGCTGGACAGGTCTAATTGTTGGAAGATTTCTTTCCTTACACGGAGATGAAAGCCAACTCCTTGAAACTGTCATCCATAAACTGTCACCCATTTGTCCAACTTCAACCTTTTATCTCTTCAGATAATTGAAAATAGTTGAGAGGCTGTACTTTGCCAACTTGTCTTTTTACTCCCAAGAAAATAGCCCTTCTTCCCTTTACCATTCTGCCCATGATATCAGCTTCTAGATTCTATTTCAGCCACTCACCATGGCTGTTTTAAACTGATGACCAGTGCCAACAACTGGCTGCATTTGGGGAAACTTTTATAGCTGTTGTGGATTTACTCTCTGTTTTCTATTCTCTTCTAAATGAGCACATTATTTGGGAATTACTTTTTTTAAAATTTAGTTTATTTGAAAGGCAGAGGGAGAGAGAAATCGTATATACTGTCTGATGGTTCATTCCTCAAATTCCTATAACAGTTAGGGCTGGGCCAGACTCAAGTCAGGAACTGGGAACTCAATCCAGCCCTCATCCATGGGGTAGCAGAGACCCAATATCTGGAACTCTCACCCAATTGCCTCCCAGGATGTATGTTTTCAGAAAGTTGGACTCAGGAGCAGGGCTGGAACTCGACTCAGGCATTGCAATATGGGGTGCAGGTATTCCAAGTGATGTGTGTATTTTGATTTATCTCTTTGAAAAGCAGACAGAGAGAGGGAGAGGCATACACAGAGAGGTCTTCCATCTGCTGGATTGGAAGTGGAGCATCTGGGACTTGAACTTGTGCCCACATGGGATGCTGGCACTGCAGGTGGCGGCCTTACCTGCCATGCCATGGTGCCAGCCCCCCAAGTGATATCTTAACTGCTACACCAAATGCTTTCCCTAGGTTCACTTCTGAACATTGTCCTACGTTGCTCACTGTGGCTCAAAATAGTCTTATGAAAGTATTTAAGATGGTGTACCAGGGTCATCTCACAGCCCTCAGCATAGACACTGGCTATGCCAGGCTCCTGAAGTCTGTAGTCCATCCTCTGAGACCAGGGCCAGAGGTCCTCTCCCTTGATGTATGCTGAAGGTTAAGACAGCCATATAGAATTGATTGCAGGATAAGAAGGTATGTAGTCTAAATCAGTCAGATACTGATCAGCAATGAACAACTCATTTTTAAAAAAAAATTTTAATTTATTTTTTGACAGGCAGAGTGGACAGTGAGAGAGAGAGACAGAGAGAAAGGTCTTCCTTTTCTGATGGTTCACCCTCCAATGGCCGCAGCAGCTGGCGTGTGGCGGCAGGGGCACCACACGGCCAGGAGCCAGGTGTTTCTCCTGGTCATGTTTAAATTTGCCCAGATCGTCTTTAATTATAGTTTATTTGGGCAGTTTTCCGCATACTGTTATTTTCCAAAATCCAGAACTGTATCAATTTCTGCAAAATATCTTCATGACAGAAAGATCCAAGAGGTAGTATGAGTATATGCTAGACTGGCATTGTGGCACAGCAGGTTAATCTGCCACTTGAATGCCCACATCTCAAATTGGAGTGCTGGTTTGAGGGCTAGCTACACTGTTTCCCATCCAGTTTATTCCTAATAAATCCTGGGAGACAGTGGATGATGGCTTAGGTGCTTGGGCCCTTGCCATCTCCTGGCTTTGGCCTGGCCCACCCCTGGCTGTTGCAGGTATTTGGAGATTAAACCAGCAGGTGAAAAAATCTGTTTCTCTTCTTCCTGCTCTGCCTTTCAAGTAGATGAAAAGAAATACACAGTAAATGAAAAAGGAGTGTAGGCGCAAGGAGTGGGCATTTTTTAACCCAGTGATTAAGACACCAGCATTACATATTGGAGTGCCCGCATTCAGTACCCAGTTCTGGCTTCTGACTCCAGCCTCCTGCTAATGCAGACCCTGGGAGGCAGCAGTGATGGTTCAGGTGGTCGAGTCCCTGCCACCCATGTGGGAGACTTGCATTACATTTCTGGCTCTGGCCCCGGCTGTCACAGCTGTTGCAGACATTTGGAGAGTGAACCAGCTGATGGGAGCTTCTCTCGTCTGGTTTTATTCTCTGTCTCTTAAAAAAAAAAAACCTTAAAAACAAAAAGGCATTGCAGCAGGATGGCTTAATTTGGAATCTTGATTTGGCCACCCTAACTGTATGACCTTGGGCAACTAGCCAAGTTTTTCGTGTTTACTCATTTATAGAGAAGTGGAGAGCTGCCTTAAAGGGTGTCCTGTGTGTGTTGCAAGGCTCATCGAATGGGCGAGGCGAGCAAGGCACTGTCCTCTAGTGAACAATTTAAGGGTTACACACACAAAAAACAACTCAGTAATCAAAAAATAAATAGTAGTTTAATGCAATAAAGTGAACAAAATACCAGTGGAGTCCAGATCGGATAGATTGGAATTAGAGGAAAGGGGGAGTGAGTTGAACAAGTAGGGGATCAGATTTGTTTTTAAACTTTTTGTAATTTTTTTCATCAGGGATTAAGTAGTCATTAATTTTGATGTTTAAAAATGTAGCACTAAGTTATTTGATTACTGGTGTGTTGTGTGAGTGTGTGTGTGTGTTCTCACATGTGCATAATGGGGGAGGTACATGCTTAAAATTTTCCAATGAATGCCTCCCTTTCTCACCCTAGTCCCAGGCCAGTGTGTAGGTGTTTGTTGTTAGTAGCTGATAGTTCTGGTATTAGGTTTTTTTTTTTTTTTTTTTTTTTAAAGAGAGAAAGAGGGAGAGGGAGAGAACCTTCGACCCACTCTCCAATTCAATTGGCTACAATGGCTGGAGCTGTGCTGATCTGAAGCCAGGAGCCAGGAGCTTCTTCCAGGTCTCCCACGTGGGTGCAGGGGTCCGAGGAATTGGGCCATCTTCCACTGCTTTCCCAGGCCATAGCAGAGAGCTGGATTGGAAGTGGAGCATTGGGACTTCAACAAGCACCCATATGAGATACCGCATTGCAGGCGGCTGCTACCCGCTATGCCACAGCGCCCGCCCATCTGGTATTAGTTTTGTGGTGAAATGAATTGTAAGAGCCTCATAGAAGGACTCCTCCCACCAGTGTAGATATTTTCGTTAAGTTGTCTCAGACAGCCAGGCTGAGGCTCCAGCCTAGATCAGTTTTAGGAATATGAAAGGATGCTGTTCTTCCTTGTCTTCTATTGGAGGTGTTTCGAATGTCATGCTTGGAATACTGCTGGAGCTTGAACCCCAGGAAATAAAAAGGCCAGTACTAGCTTAGTGGAGAGGAGCTCAGCCAAACCAAGCAGCACGGAAACACTGCTTCTCCTTGATGGCTGGAACTGTGAAAGACAGCCACAGATGGCGCCTGAGCCCTCCCTGGAGCTGCTGAGAGTGTGCGAGGTATTCTCATTGGCTGGAGCCAGGAACTCCCTGGGGGCTGGCAAAGGCTGCTTCTAGAAGTGAGGTTACGATGACAGACTCTTTGTGTAATTCTGGGTCTGCTTCTGTTTGCTTTTAGTTAAGTCTTGGAAATCTGCTTTATGGTTAGTGACCCTTGAAAGGCCAAAAATGTGGCAGAACCAACTCTTTAAAGCTTTTTGCTCTTGCTGGGCCATGGGGAGTGCAAGGTGCAGCAGCTCACTGTTCAGGATTTCAGGCAAGCAACTCCCTGTTGGGGGCTTTCCTGCCTTGCTCTTTCCCTCTCTTTGTGATATAAGTTGATCCCATGTTGCTGTCTGTACGAAGTCATAGAAACAGCTGCTCTGGAAGGGTCATTTAAACTGGTTGTTGTTGATGCTATGTGTAGAATGCTTAGGGTTGAACAGACTAATCACTGTGTCATTGGCTTTGATTACATTTAAATTTACCTGAAACTTTGTCTGTTAAAAAATTTATTTTATTTATTTTGAAAGTCAGAGTTGGAAGGAGAGACAGCAACGGCCAGGGCTGGGCCAGGTCAAATCCAGGAGCCAGGAGCCCAAGCACTTGCTCTCCTCTGCTGCTTTCCCAGGCCATCAGCAGGGAGCTGGATTGGATTGGAGCAGCTGGAACATCAGCCTGCTCCCAGATGGGATGTCCAAACGGTGGGGGCAATGACCTTACTGGCTACAACTCTGGCCCTAAGTCCTTTTGTTTTTTAAATTGCACAGTAGTGGAATCTAATTACATGGTTGAGGAATGGAATGAGTTTAAAAGGTAACTTTGTTTTGCTGGCAGCTGCCAGTCTTTGCTGCCTTGTCATGGTGAGCTGGCTGTGTCGTGCCAGCTATCTTTTGGTTTGGCATAAATGGCATGGGGGTGGGTGGAATTTTTGTCTCAGGAGAATCTGTCACCTTCTTGGTGCTGTTTTTTGGAGAGCAGCTGTGGCAGCTGCTGAACTATATATGCCTGCTTTGTTTCCCTCCTTTCGTTTGGCAGGTGGGGAAAGTGTGAGCATTCTGAAGTGAATCTAAAGTTAGTACATCCGGTAGAGCATTCCATTGCATGTATGTGCTATTTGGGATAGCAGTGGGGATTAGGCGATGCAGACACACTTGGGCAGAGGAGCTTAAGGGTGGAAATTAAGGGCTGATTCCCTCTAGGCAGTGTGACGTATGAGGGAAACACCCTCTTGTGTCTAGGAACTCACTGGCATAGACAGCTGTGGGAAAGAATTGTCCTACCCAGAAGCAGTATGGCACAGGGCAGTGTTTCCTACTGGGTCATTTACCAGCTTGTCCTGACATTAGTTAGTTAGCCTTTCTGAGTCCAAGATGAAATCCAACACTTGCTTCCCCAAGGCAGCTGGGACTGCATTCCCAGGGGATTATCAAACTGCAGATTCTGGTGGTGAGGGTTGAGACACACAATGTGGCATGGCAGTGACTGGATCAGGTAGGAATGGCCAGGTCATCACAGTGGGTGGCGCTTGGCCAGTCCCTATCACATTCATTTTCTTACTTCACCAAGGTACCCCAGGTGTGTCCCCCCTCCAAGTCCTCCAGCATCATCCATTGAGTTAAAAGACTGGGCCCTCATCCCTGACTTAGTGTGTGTGCATAGCTCACTCTCCCTGGTCACCTGGGCCTCAGCAGTCACGCTTTTGCGAATTCTTTACTTCCACTTGTGGTTCCTTGGAAGTGCTGCCATTTTCTGCATGGCATCAGCCCATGTTGGATGCTACCCACCTGTTCTTTCCCTCTTCCAAAGGGCCCCTGATATAGGGAGGGGGATGGTGAAGCTCTGAGGAAGAGGGGATTTGAGTCTGGCTCAGGCAACGCCTTGGCCTAAGCAGGTTAGACCCTTCTACCCTAGAAACCTACCAGCTGCTCCCTGTACACCCATCCAGACGCTGCCTGCTACTCCCCGAGGTTACACCTCAATACTTTGCCTTCTTGGGTCATTCTCCACTGCCCTCCTGGGCCACAGCAGAGAGCTGGACTGGAAGAGGAGCAACTGAGACTAGAACCGGGCGCCCATTTGGGATGCTGGCACAGCAGGTGGAGGATTAAAAGTGAGCCAAAGTTAGCCAAAATGAGCCGGTCCCAAGGGATCCCATTAATATTTCTTAAATGGAGTAAGTGGAGTAAGCCTCTCCTGGGGGCTCTGCTCTTTCTTTGTCTCCCAGCTTTCCTACTTCTGGTACCTGCTACTTTCTTATGCAAAAACAGTTTCCCTCTTCACCCTCAACTCCCATAGTGAACCTGAGCCCTGTGCTTTCTGATCCAAAACCTTCTTAAATGGCTTTCCCTGAACAAAGCATGGGCAGAAGCCTTGGCACTAAATTTTTAGATGAGGATTCTTATCTCCAGTCCAAGAAAGAGAAGATTAATGTAGAGAGAGATTTGGTTGCTCTTTGGCTTGGACACGCCCTCCAGCATTTCTTTTTTTTTTCCTACATTTTACTTATGTAAAAAAAAATTTATTCTATTTCCCCCCTTTATTTATCTACTTACTTCATTTAAGAAATATTAGAGGGGTCCCTTGGGGCTGGCCCCATGGCTCACTTGGTTAATCCTCCGCCTGCGGCACTGGTATTCCAAATGGGCACCCGGTTCTAGTCCCAGTTGCTCCTTCCAGTCCAGCTCTCTGCTGTGGCCTCGGAAGGCAGTGGAGGATGGCCCAAGTGCTTGGGTCCTGCACCCACATGAGAGACCAGGAGGAAGCACCTGGCTCCTGGCTTCCGATGGGCGCAGCACGCCGGCTGTAGCAGCCATTTGGGGGGTGAACCAACGGAAGGAAGACCTTTCTCTCACTTTCTGTCTATAACTCTACCTGTCAAATAATAAAAAAAGGAATATGAATGTGATCCCGACCCCACCCTGCTTTAAGTCGCTCAGCTGCGCAGACCTGCCCTGGAAATGTCAAGTCTCAGAAGGGAAGAGGGCGGATGGTTGAGGTGTTGCTTTGGCAGGAATTGGGAGCAGGAGACTAACTGCTTACTCAAGATTTGGCTCCTCCACTCACTCATTGAGACTGGAAATCATAAGTTCAGGATGCTGAAGAGGGTAGAGGCTTAATCCAGCTATGCTGTCTGAAGGTGGGGCCTGGGGACTGATTAGACTGGGGGAGGCTGTTAAGGAGAAGTCCCATGGTGGCTTTATAGGGAGACACCACGTGGACCTAGGATGAGTGCGTGCCCGGTGTCTCTCTCGGCCTCCGGACTCACAAGTGATCCTTCCGCCGTATGCGTCCGCCATCCACCACCCTCATCACATGCTGGAGCAGTGGGGGCCGCGCAGTCCTGGACTGTGAACCCCCAAAACTGCGAGCCAAAATAAACCTTCCTTTTGAAGTGGCTTTCCTCAGGTATGTGTTGTGATGAAAAGCTGACAGATAGACTCCAGGAAGGCATGCCGGGCACGGGAAGCCACTCAGTGGAGGGTATAGGCTCTGGGATCACATTGCTTGCAGCTACAAATAAGAGTAATGGTAATGATACTACCTTCTGGGGTTGTTACAAGAATTCAATGAGATATATACAGAGGGGGGATTTGAAAAAGGTTTGGCCCGGGACTTCATTAATGTGACCCATAGCAGGAATTACCTTACTCTTGCAATCAAGTATATACATAAAATAAACTGATGCACATTTAAAATTTGTGGTGTTTTCCCTTTTTAGTGTATAAAACACTTCTTAATTTCAGAAAACCAAGTTGTCTTGACCACAGTTCAGCAATCTCAGATCCAGTACTTAATACATGTTTAGTGTCTGTTGCTTCTGATACCGTCGTTGTTGGCCTTCGTCCTGGCTCTCCGGATGATTGCAGGCCGCTTCATGCAGTGGACTGTTTGACCCCTCTGGGAGCTGAGAAAGCCCTGGCGGGAGAGCGTCAGCATCCTTCCTCCCTTGCCTTTAGGAGGCTGTGAAGCAGCACAGGTTTTTGGTGCTGTTGCTGTAGAGCGGAGAGCAGTATTGCCAGAGAGTTTGGGGGGTGGAGGTAGGGAGAAGAGTGTCTCAGGCAGCAGAAGCAGTCCATCCTGTTTGAGCAGATGGCACTGGGGGAGAACCGCAGCTTCTCTTCTGCTGACCCACAGCCAAGATCCTGCGTGGGAGGCAGCCAGCAAGGTGCCCTGCACAGCCAGATCCGCACTCCGGGCCTGCCTTCTGCGGTGGCAAGGAATGACTTTGTGCTGCTTTAAGAGAGATTTCTCCCTCTCCTGTGAGTGCACTGGTCGATGGCCGGAGATTGGGTTACAGGGAGGCTGTGCAGAGTGAGGAAATCTAGAGGGCCTGGGAGACTTGAAGTATAATCCTGTTTCTCTGGGCTGAAAGTGCCTGGTATGGTGGATCCCCAGGCAGATTTGCAGAACGTGAGCTTGAAGATGATGAAATTGCTCTGAATCTAAAACCTTGTGTGATTCTGGCAAGATTTTCAAATTACTTGCCTTTTTCCTATTTGTTCCCTTGCCCAACTTCTGTTCCCTGCATCCCAGCCTGCCTTTCCCGCTGCTGCTTATATAAGGCAGCATGTGGTACTACGCCAGATGTTCCTGGTGTGATTATAAACGCATGTGTTCCTATTCCGGGCCAAGAAAAGACTCCTGACAGAGGACGTCCAACATTTTTTGGCTTATGAAACCACAATGCCTTTCACTCATGACTTAGTCTTTAAAATGAGATTATTGGACTCCTTTATTCTTTGCATCAACATGAAGGGTCAAATCATTGACCTGCTGGTGGGGTGAGAAAGCTTAGGGGTCAAGAATCCGCTGGGTAGCTTTAGTGTTTGGATATTGGATCACCTTTCTCAGAACTGTCAGCCCAACCCCTATCCAAAGTCATGGCTGTTGTCCACTGCATCTTTTTATCTTGGCTATTATAGGAACATACCCGCTGCCAACACATTTCTGGACCCAGGGTACAAAATTAAACTAAGTGAATGTAAATATCCAGTCTGGCTTAAGAGGAAAGAGGAAAGAAGCCTAACAGAGTACAGGCTCTTTTCCTGAGAAGTCTTCTATGGTAGGAAGAATATAAAGATTTGAGTCAGGCCTGAGATCTGGGCCTGATTCTACTCCACATCTAAGTGGTAGAATGACCAGTGCCATGTCATCTATGAGAGGAGGGAGAATCTCTCTCTTTTTTTAAAAGATTTATTTATTTGAAACGCAGAGTTACACAGAGAGAGAGAGACAGAGAGAGGGAGAGACGTCTTCATCCATTGGTTCACTTCCCAATTGGCCGCAATGGCCCGAGCTGTGCCATTCCAAGGCCAGGAGCCAGGATCTTCTTCCTGGTTTCCCACGCAGGTGCAAGGGCCCAAGCACTTAGGCCATCTTCTACTACTGTTTTCCCAGGCCATAGCAGAGAGCTGGATCGGAAGTGTAACAGCCGGGACGTGAACCTGGCGCTCATACTGGGCTCATACTGGATGCCGGCACTGCAGGTGGCAGGTTGACAGCCCGCCATGCTGGTGTTTTTAGAAATTGTCTCTTGATAAAATGCATACATCAGGAAATCAATCATTACTAATTGTTCATTTTTTAATGTCACAATTTGTGATAAAAAGGTGCACAATTGTATCATAAATTTGAGCTCAAAACTAGGTTAAAAGACAATCTTTTCCCCTGCTAAGCTTTCTTTTGACCTACCAATCACACAGACCGAAGATTCACAAAGCTTCCTGGGGTGCAGCATTGGTAATAATTTCTCCATCATGAGCTAAGTAGCCTGGGACCATCTGACAGGGCTAAGGTTTTGCTGACAGGCTCATCCCAGGTGAAGCCCTGTGTTGACCACTTGATCCCCTGAGTTTACTGATGCCCAAAGGAACAAACATGAAGGAGGTAAAAGTCTTGGTTGACAGCATTACAGAGAGAGAGAGAGAGGTCGAGAGAGAGGTCTAGATCTTCCATCCGCTGGTTCAGTCCCTAAATGTCCACCACAGCCATGCTGGACCAGATTGAAGCCAGGAATGTAGAACTCTATCCAGGTCTACCACATGGGTGGAAGGGATTCAAAGTGGTTGAGCTATTATCTTCTGCTTCCCAGTGTGTGCAGGAAGCTGGATCAGAAGCAGAGTAGCTAAGACGTGAATCAGGCACTCTCAGATGAAATACAGGTGTCCCAAGTGGCAACTTAACCTGTGCCATAACACTCTTCTCTAAGTTTGTTTCATTCTATTTTTGGTGAACATTTTTAAAAAGATTTTATTGATTTGAGAGGTAGAGTAACAGAGAGACAGAAAGGTATTGCATCTGCTGGTTCACTCCCCAGATGGCTACAGTGGCCAGAGCTGGGCTGATCTGAAGCCAAGAGCCAGGAGCTTCTGCCAGGTCTCCCACGTGGGTGCAGGGTCCAAGGACTTGGGCCATCTTCCACTGCTTTCCCAGGACACAGCAGAGAGCTGGATTGGAAGTAGAGCAGCCAGGACTAAAACCAGCGCCCACATGGGGTTGCCAGCACTGCAGGCAGATGCTTAATCTACTGTGCGGGGGCTGGTGCCATGGCTCACTAGGTTAATCCTCTGCCTGTGGCATTGATATCCCATATGGGCCCCAGGTTCTAGTCCTGGTTGCTCCTCTTCCAGTCCAACTCTCTGCTGTGGCCTGGGAGGGCAGTGGAAGATAGCCCAGTGCTTGGGCCCTGCACCCGCGTGGGAGACCAGGAGTAAACACCTGGCTCTTGGCTTCGGATTGGTACAGTGTACTGGCTGTAGCGGCCATTTTGGGGGGTGAACCAACGGAAGGAAGACCTTTCTCTCTGTCTCTCTGTTTAACTCTCAATTAAAACAAACAAACAAACAAACAAACAAAACCTGTGCCACAGCCCTGGCCCCTTAACTATTCCAACTTATTAACTGGGTGACTCTGGGCAAGCTGCTTAGCCTGTCTGTGATTTAGTGTCCTCATCTAAGAAATGGGGGGAAATAGCAGCTCTCACCTGTGGGAATTTGTGAGGATTGCATGCGTTCTGCATGTGAACTGCCTAGGGACAATGCTGGCACAGAGGAGCAGATGCTTCCTCTCCCCTTGTCCTTGGGTGAAGTCTGGAGGGAGTCAGGATTCTGAGTCCTTTATAGGTATCGGTCACATAACAGTTCTCCAAACAACCCTAGATGGAATTATTCCCATTTGGTAGCTGGGCAAGCTGAGGCAAGGGCATACAATACATTCAGCATCTCACATAGCAGCCTTTGGGTGGTGGTGCCAGACCTTGCTTCCAGGAAGTCCAGCTAGCTCTAAGGTCTATGTTCTTGGCTGTTGACACTGGATTCAGAATTTCCTTCATAGCCACCAAAGGCAAGTGTCAGGGGGCTTGATTTAAAACTATGCCTTTTTGGTGTGAAGAGAAAGAAAGCCTAGCTCTATGTAGAGCTAATTGAGGGTGGATATTGGGCATCTGAAGTGAGTCACTGAAGTTGAGGGCCAAATGACTGAATTTGGTGTTTCTTCTGTAATTTCTGCTTCTAAAGGACTTTGACATCTAAAGCCTATTTTCTTAGTAAAAGATATTGATCAAAGTGATACAAAGATCAACTGTTTATAAAATATTTTTGTTCACTTTATTATTTTTCCAAGTATCTACTTTAATGCCGAAATAGTCTTACAAGTGGGGATATTTAAAAAAAAAACACTTAATAGTTTGCAGAATCACTAAAAGCGACAGTTCAGTTTTGCCCAGGCCTCTTAGGCTGTTCATGTGTGTTTTAAAGAATGGCAGTTGTGTCCATCATCCAGCCTGAGACATAGAATGTTACAGGTGCCCTTAACCGCTATATTGTCCCTCCTCCATCTCCCGTCCCAACCCCAGTCACTACTCTGCATTGCATTTTACCATAAGCGTTATTTACTCTTCTGTAATCTTGCAACATATTGTTTAGATTTGTCTGTTTTAGACTTTTCTATAAATGGACAGTTTCTTTAGGCAAAAAAAATAGCACTGAAACTTCGTTATTTTTATTTTGGGATTGTGCCAGTAAAAGATACTTTTTTTTTTTTTAAAGATTTGTTTTTTTATTTTCAAAGTCAGAGAAGGAGAGAGAGAGGTCTTCCATACACTGGTTCATTACCCAGATGACCGCAAAGGCCAGCACTGGGCCAGGCTGAAGCCTGGAGCCAGGAGCTTCCTTGGGTCTCCCACATGGGTGGCAGGGACTCGAGCACTTGGGCCATTTTCTGCTGCTTTCACAGGTGCATTAGCAGGGAGCCGGATGGGGATTGGAGCAGCCTGACCCAAACCAGAGCCTACAAAGGACCCTGGCTCTGCAGGTGGTGGCTTTACCCTGCTAAGCCGTGGTGTCAGCCCTGATAGATCATTCTTACAAGTTGACTTTATTTTGGCCGGCGCTGTGGCTCAACAGGCTAATCCTCCGCCTTGCGGCGCCGGCACACCGGGTTCTAGTCCCGGGTCGGGGCGCCGGATTCTGTCCCAGTTGCCCCTCTTCCTGGGCAGCCCTCTGCTGTGGCCCGGGAGTGCAGTGGAGGATGGCCCAAGTGCTTGGGCCCTGCACTCCATGGGAATCCAGGAAAAAGCACCTAGCACCTGGCTCCTGCCATCGGATGAGCGTGGTGCGCCGGCCGCAGCGCGCTGTCCGTGGCAGCCATTGGAGGGTGAACCAACGGCAAAGGAAGACCTTTCTCTCTGTCTCTCTCTCACTGTCCACTCTGTCTGTCACAAAAAAAAAAGTTGACTTTATTTTGAAGTAGGCCAGGTTGTCAACTGTTTGCCTGACTCAGCCATTGGAAGCAGAAAACAGATAATATCTGATGCTGCCTTCAGTTTCCCCAAGCCCTAGGGCCACGTGCCATCGCCTGGCATAGCGTAGTTGCTCAGTAAATATTTTTGATTAAGTGACTGAATTTTAGCAGCCAGGCCTACGAATTTCATTTGTCAAGACAACATCCATGTGATTGTTTTGATCTCTGCAATTAACTGAATGAAGAAGTCCTAACGGGAAAAGACACATCCTGGTGTAAATTCTTACTCTAGTGTGCAGAGTGACAGCCATGGCATTTATAAATGCTGTTGTGTTCTAGGTCACTATCACTGTTACCAAAGATCCAGCAGCCATGGCCCCTCTGGTGAACGAATGCAGCTGGGGGGTCTACCTTCAAAAGCATTGCACCTCTGCTCTGTTTCAGACACGGTTCCCATGCAGCAGGGACAGTGGTGTGGGAGACACGTATGAAACCCTGTTGGGAGGTAGGAAGGAGATGGGCAGTAGAAACAAACACAGATATGCGGAGGGTGTGGGCGAGGTGTGGAGATGGGGCGGGCAGAAGGCCAAGGTGTGGAGAGAATTGGTGTCATGGGTGGGGCCTGTGGATAAACAAACAGAGCTGTGAGGCCAGGGCCCGATCTGGGAGCAACCCAGACACCATTGAGCGAGCAGCGGAAGCCTGTTGAAGCGTCTGAAACAGGGGTGTGCAGAATCAGATGAGCCAGTTGGGCCATTCTGACCTCAGGGTGGAAAATGGTGCCATGCTTTCCTAGGGTGGGGAGAGGGTAGTGGTAGGAGGAGGCTACTGAATACTAATTCCTTATCTTTTGAAGCCATCCTTAAATGAAAAAAAAAAATAGGTCTGAGGTTCCTACTAGAGGCAACATGGATTTCAGTTGCCTAGTGATGAACCCTCTGCTTGGAACTTGGTTACTTTTAAAGGTTATACCACAGGTTAAAAGCAGTGCCATGCACACCCCTCTCCATGTGTATCACACCTTGCCTGTGTGTGTTGTTTCATTGCTTCCTGAAATTGGTGCCAGATACTAAAGTTATCATTGTGAAAATTTAGTTTGATTGACCTAGATTTCAGACAGGTGTTCTGTTTGAGCCTGTCTCCTGAGTCATGTTAGAGGCAGGACCAAGTGATTTTTCTTCTGTGGGGCTGCCTGCCCTTTATATGTGGCAGTTGCCCCAGAGAATTCTGGCTTCTCCACACACTCTGCCCGGTTAAGACCATATACTCCCTCACAGGGTTTCAAAACAAGCTCCTGCAACATTTTGTGTTTCAGACTAGGTGATAGGCATCTCCCCTTCCTTGTCTCAGTAGTGTCAGGGATTCAGCCTTACCAAGAATAATCGATTGGTGTTTTTCTTTTTTTTAAAATTTATTTATTTATTGGAAAGGCAGAGAGCAAGGAAGAGACAACAGAGAGGGATCTTTTATCTATTGGTTCGCTGCCCAAATGGCTGCAACAGCCAGGTCTGGGCCAGGCTGAATCCAGAAGCCAGGAACTCCATCCAGGTTTCCCACATAGGTGTTGGGGGCCCAAGCCACTTGGGCCATCTTCTGCTGCCTTCCCAGGTGCATCAGCAGGGAGCTGGATTGGAAGCAGAGCAGTGGGGAGTTGAACCCATGCTCCAATATAAGATGCTGGCATTGCAAGTAGTGTCTTAACCCACTGTGCCACAGTGCCGCCAGGAATAGCACTTCTAATCTCCTGCTTGCTCAGGTTACAAACTCATCCTTGACTTCATCCATCCTTATCCCTCACTCCTGATATCCACATTGTTTTCACACCTGCAGTGACTTTCCTGTATATTCTGATTAAGATGTGGTAATTCATCCCCCCACCCCCACCCTTAGTCTTGTCTCCCCCTCTAACTGTCCACCCATCCATCTCTCACTGTGCTCCTGGGACACTTTGTACATTCCTGTCTTATAGCATCTTATCATATTGAAAAACCATAGCAGGAGTCCATGTTTAGCTTAGCAGTTAAGCCATTGGTGTGGATGCCTGTGGCTTGTATCAGTGCCTGGGTGAACGCCTTGTCTCTGGCTCCTGACTTCAGCTTCCTGTAACACAGACTCTGGGAGGTAGCAGGGACGGCTCAAGTAGTAGTTGGATCTGTAGTGGAGCAGCCAGTACTTGAACTAATGTTCCTATGGGGTGCTCCCATTGCAGACAGTGGCTTAGACCTCTGTGCCGCAACACCAGCCGCAGTAAATGTATTTTTAAAAGTATACTCTAAGGGGGCCCATGCTGCGGCATAGTGGGCTGGGCCTCTGCCTGTGGCGCCTGCATCCCACATGGGTGCCAGTTTGTGTCCCAGCTCCTCCTCTTCTAATCCAGCTCTCTGCCATGGCCTGGGAAGCCAGTGGAAGATGGCCCAGCATCCGTGTGGGAGATCCAGAGGAAGCTCCTGACTCCTGGCTTCAGATTGACTCAGCTTTAGCCATTGTGGCCATTTGGGGAGTGAACCAGCAGATGGAAGACCTTTCTCTCTGTCTCTTCCTCTCTTTCTGACTCTACCTCTCAGCTAAATAAATCTTAAAAAAATGTAAACTAAAGAGTGTACCATCACACCCACTCCAAGTATACACTGCAGTGGCAGAAAGTCGTGTGGCTGATCTCCCGTATTTTTTAATCTTGTAAAGTTGCAACTCTAATCATTAAACAACTCCCTCTGCCCCTTTCCCAGCTACCAATTCTGTGAGTTTATTTGGATTTGTGTTTTGGCGACTGTCTCATTTCCGTTAGCATGCTGCTTTTGTAACTTCTTTAAGGTCCCCTGTAGTGCCTTGCATGGTGTTCACCATGTGGTAGACATGCAGAAGTAGTGTATTCAGAGAATTTTCACCCGTGGTTCTGAAGCAGTGACTTGGGATGAAGGTGATGATTAGAGGTGGGACAAGAGCTCTCTGGTAGGTGCTGGCAGGGTCATCACACTGCTCATTGGCATGTGGTCTTACTTACCTGTGCTGCAACACACACTTATCATTGTTATTTAGTGAGAACAGTGCATGAGAAAGGGAGAGATAAGACAAACCTTTCAATGAAATAAAAAGACCTCACTTATACTTCCTTAAAATAGCAATAGTAATTGGAGTCTTCCATTCTGGTTGATGGACGTACCTGAGGACAGTCAATTACCTTGCGGTTGTAATTACCAACTTTATGAAAACAAACCTATTTGTGAGTCTGTTTGGTGTTTTGTAATGCTAGACTAGTGCTTTAGGGATGACTCTTCAGAGGTCACAGGTGTATTAGCTGGCAGTGTTTGCATAAATGCTTTCATTTAGTTTGTGACCAATAATCTAGTCCTATTTCATAATATATTTACATGGAACTTGATTAACAATATAAGGAGCTCTATAACTTAATTGTGGGAACTACTGACTGTTTAGTTTTTCTGCCTGACACATAAAAATTCCATAAAATTGTGCTACAGGGGCCGGCACCGTGGTGCAGTAGGTTAATCCTCCACCTGCAGTGCTGGCATCCCATATGGGCGCTGGTTCTAGTCCTGGTTGCTCCTCTTCCAATCCAGCTCTCTGCTGTGGCCTGGGAAAGCAGTGGAAGGTGGCCCATGTCCTTGGGCCCCTGCACCCTCATGGGAGGAGGCTCCTGGCTCCTGGCTTCAGATCAGTGCAGCTCCGGCTATTGTGGCCACTTGGGGAGTGAACCAACAGAAGGAAGACCTATCGCCTCTCACTGTCTGTAATTCTACCTCTCAAATAATAAAAATTTTCTTTCTTTCTTTTTTTTTTTTTTGACAGGCAGAGTGGACAGTGAGAGAGAGAGACAGAGAGAAAGGTCTTCCTTTGCCGTTGGTTCACCCTCCAATGGCCGCCGCGTTCAGCTCGCTGCGGCTGGCGCACAGGTGCTTTTCCTGGTCTCCCATGGGGTGCAGGGCCCAAGCACTTGGGCCATCCTCCACTGCACTCCCGGGCCACAGCAGAGAGCTGGCCTGGAAGAGGGGCAACCGGGACAGAATCCGGTGCCCCAACCGGGACTAGAACCTGGTGCGCCGCAAGGCGGAGGATTAGCCTATTGAGCCACAGCGCCGGCCTAAAATCTTTTAAGAAAAAAGTTGTGCTACAGACAGGTTTTGGTGGGTTAGTACTCAATGCTAGTGTTTAGATTCTGAGCTCTGGGACAGCCTGAGACCAGGTTGGTGTAGAACCTGGCACAAAGATCATGCTTAATAATAATATCTGGATGGGTGTTTGGCAGAGTGGCTGAAGTCACAGCTTGGGACAATTATATCAGAGTGTCCCATATCAGAGTGCCTGGTTTGAGTCCCAGCTACTCTGCTTCTGATGCAGTTTCCTGCGAGTGCACATCCTGGGAGGCAGCAAAAGATGGCTCAGTACTTGAGTCCCTGCCACTTATGTGAGAGATCTGGAGAATTCCAGGCTCCTGGCTTCACCCTGGCGCAGCCCTGGTTGTTGTGGGCATTTAGGGAAGTAAACAAATAGTTAGAAGATCTCCCTTGTTTGTCTCTGCCCTTCAAATAAAAGTGAAAATAAATTTTAGTTTATTATTTTTCTTTTAAGATTTATGTACTTATTTGAAAGAGTTACACAGAGAGAAGGATAAGCAGAGAGAAAGGTATTCTTCTATCTGCTGGTTCATTACCCAAATGGCCACAATGGCTGGAACTGGGCTGATCTGAAGCCAGGAGCCAGGAGCTTCTTCCCGGTCTCCCACACAGGTACACGGGCCCAAGTACTTGGACCATCTTCTACTGCTTTCCCAGGCCATAGCAGAGAGCTGGATTGGAAGTGGAGTAGCCGGATCTCGAACTGGCATCCATATGGGATGCCGGCACTGCAGACAATGCCTTAACCCACTATGCCACAGCGCCGGCCTGAAAATAAATTTTACAAATCAATAAAACCGAATAGTGTCAGCTGTCTCTTTAGTGGATTCAGAGAATATTAAAGTCAAACTAGCCATCCGGCATATTCTGTGAATTTTCCCTCAGTAAGCAGAACCCCCTCCCCCCACTCTGTTTCATGACAGTGATTAGTCTTTCAGGTTCTGGATCTCTATTTACTTCTATTTGGCACTCATTCAGTCTCTGCAGTGTCACTCACTCTTCTGCATATTTAGTGTGACCATAGAATGGATTTAAATTTTTTTTTTTTATTTGACAGAGTTAGACAGTGAGAGAGACAAAGGTCTTCCTTCCATTGATTCACCCCCCAAATGGCTGCCTTGGCCGGAACTACGCCAATGCGAAGCCAGGTGCTTCCTCCTGGTCTCCCAAACGGGTGCAGGCACCCAAGCACTTGGGCCATCCTCCACTGCCTTCGGAGGACACAGCAGAGAGCTGGACTGGAAGAGGGGCAACCGAGACTAGAACCCGGCGCCCATTTGGGATGCCAGCACCGCAGGCGGGGGATTAACCAAGTGAGCCATGGTGCCGGCCCCCTAGAATGGGTTTTGTTCTACTTCAATATCCTTGTCCTGTGTGTTCATTCTCATGCCTTTTCTAAAGAGATGTCTTCCTTATTGACCCTCTTAGTTATTTAGAAATAGGTATTTTTTTTTAACTAGTCTTAAGGTAATTCACAATGTGGTTCTGATACCCTACCTCTTTGCAGTTGGCAGGATTTTTGTATGCCTGAATGTGATGATCTATGTTAGTTTATAAATATGGACAGCTTTCAGGTAAAGACACTGGGGCTTGTCTTTTCCATGTTCTAGAAACATGAACTTTGTCGAGATGACAAATTTAATAGATAATTCTAAGTTCTGTATTATTCTAACATTTGCAATTGGCTGTTATCTTAAATATGCAACTTTATAAAATAGTCTTAAATTCTGAAAATTTGTATCTTATCTGGTTAAAAATTGAAACTGTCTATTTCTCTACATTACCAAGATTATATCTGAATTTATATATAGTAGTGATTGAATAAAATGGGTTAAGATGCATTGCCTCATAATTTATATTGTTGCAAAATAGGTAAAACTTTTGTTCCCTAATATACTTGTATTTAACACTAAGGTGATGCCATCTACCTACACACACACACACACACACACACACACACACGATTTTGTAATATATCCTGTTTTGTAACTTGATACAGAAAAGCATTCCTTAGAAAGGGAAAGATTAAGTATGTGGCTTTAATCATTGATGTACTGTTTAATCTCAAACACATGCTAGGTTTATTTCTCGGGTTGTTGTGAAGCTTAAAAAAATGCAACACTGTTGGTCTATTTTTGACCCTCAAAATTTATTAAATTTATTTGTGAAAGCTTTCTGGTGGTTTATGAGTTACGTGTGTGTGTCTTTTACATACTAAGGATGCAAAAGCAGCACAAGACAGTGTCCACAGCATTTCTTTGGAATACTGCTTGAGAATTTGGAGCAGGTGTATATTTCATCCAGACATGCTAGCATGAGCATTTAAGGATATTGCTTTCTCTTCCCAGCAGACTGACAAGGGCAGATGAAGGTCCAGTTTTCTAGTTTTCTGGAATGAGCCTATGTCTTCTGATAAGATGTCTTGTGTCAGTTGGCTGTTGGAATAAGGTCATTTTTGCTTTGGCTATTGTTCTTCCCGCATTTGTATAGTGGGGGTTGAGAGTCAGGAAAGTCTGATCTTTTATCAGGTTAGAGGACTTTTTGCTTGTGCTACTCCAGAGAGGAGCCATGGCTGCCAAAAATAGCTAGAAAAGTATGTTGTGCTTAGATCTTTCTCTTAATGAGTAAATTGGAGTAAGATGGCTCTGGAAGCCTTCCACAGGGTTATTTTAAACTTGGGACTGCATGGTCTGTGTTGGATTAGCTCAGAGTACTCTCTGAAGGGGCAGGTGAAGGTCTCCCTCATATATTCAGCTTTTTTTTTTTTTTTTAAGATTTATTTATTTATTTGAAAGAGTTACAGAGAAGCAGAGAGAGAGAGAGAGAGAGAGAGAGAGAGAGAAAGCTCTTCCATCTGCTGTTTGATTCCCTAGATGGCAATAATGGCCAGAGCTATGCTGATCTGGAGCCAGTAGCTTCCTCTGGGTCTCCCATGTGGGTGCAGGGGCCCAAGGACTTGGGTCATCTTGTACTGCTTTCCCAGGCCACAGCAGAGAGCTGGATCAGAAATGGAGCAGCCAGGACTCAAACCAGTGCTCGAGTGGGATGCCGGCACTGCAGGCGGTGGCTTTACCTGCTTATACCGTAGCCCAGGCCCCTAGATTGAGCTTTAATGCAGGTCTTCCTCTTGGGCTTGGGTTATTATCACATGTTCCTTTGCTTGCTTCACGTCACCACTGTCCCACGTGTCATATTGCCCTGGGTAATCATGTAAGTCCCCGTGCTTGGTTGAAGCCTTTGCTGCCATCTTGACAACATCTTAACTTTCCATCTAGGGGCCCCACAATTATTAAATAGTTGGTCTTGAGTTAAAAAGGTTAGCGCAAATTTTCTAAGAGCTTTTAAGAAAATTTTAAGATTTGATTATTTATTTGAGAGGGAAAGGCAGGGCAGAGAGTGAGAGAGACGTCTTCCATCCGCTGATTCACTCCCCAGATGGCCGCAGTGACTGGAGCTGTGCTGATTCTGAGCCAGGAGCCAGGAGCTTCTCTCATGCAGGTGCAGGGGACCAAGCACTTGGGCCATCTTCCACTGCTTTCCCAGGCCGTCGCAGGGAGCTGGATTGGAAGTGGAGCAGCTGGGACTTGAACTGATGCCCATATGGGATGTTGGCGCTGCAGGTGATCGCTTTACCCACTACACCACAGTGCCACACCCCTCCCCCCAAGAACCTTCTGAAGCCCATTCAGATCTACTTGAAAAAAGATCTTTGCAAGCCTACACTTGCTCTCCTATTGCGCCGTTTCTCACTGATGTGCTCTTCAGCTGTCACTGCTTGGAGATCCTACAAGAGCACCCAGCGTCCCCAAGCCTCTGCAGCGCTTGCTTGTGGCACTGCTCTCTCCATCGCCCTGTCTGACCTTCCTCTTCTCTTATGTTGTGAAATGACTGGGTTGTGAAACCTCACATGGCCATCTCATATCTCTGCTTGCCTCATATCTCCTTTGAAAAAGTTTATGTCTGGCAAAGTTGGGCCACATTTGATTTTGGAATAATGGTTTTGTGGTAATTCTCCAGGAAGAGCATGTTAATTTTTTTTGTTTTACTTTGTTTTGGCCAGCATAAAAAAAAAAAGTCATATTCAGGGTGTTTATTCAATATGCTTGATGGGGCATCTAATCTGTGCTAGACTGTATACCAAGAACTGAAGATTGGGCATTGAACAGTATATTTCATTTTCTTCTCTTGAGCAAGTAATTTTTTAATTGTGGTAGGCAGAAAGTGAACTAACAAATATGTCAACATATAATATCCAAGATCTGGTGTTCTAAAAAACATTGCAAAGTTCCTATCTTGATCTCCCACTCTGGAAGATTTCTGTCTACCTTAAAATCAGGTGGATGGTCTAAGCTGAGGGGCTGCCTGACCATGGCAGATTAGCAGTGCTGAACTTGTTACTTGTTACATGCACCTTTCTGGCAGTCATTGTTTGGATGGATGTAGTAGTCAGCTTTTTGTTACTTTAACTAAAATAGCTGAGAGAAGCTACTTAGGAAGGAAGAAGATTGATTTTGGCTGATGGTTTGGGAGGTTCGCAGTCTGAGATCAGGTAGCCCCACTGGTTTAGGCATCTGGTGAAATTGGAAGAAGGAAGAGGTACAATCACAGGTGAGCCAGGAAGCAGAGCACACCGCTCTTGTCCATGGCCGTGTCTTGCTCTAGAAGGACATTGTGATTCGATGGTGGGGTTCCCAGAGGCCTCCTAACTAGACCAAGCCTCCACCTTTAATTCAGCCACCGTTATTGGTTAATTCATTAATCCTCAATGTAAACCTTAGGGTTTAGGGAGCCAAATTGTGTTCAAACCATAATAGCACAGAACAATGATACCATACAGCTATTACCCAGTGAATTATATTTAAACATTCACTGCTGTGTCATTCATAATAGCCCAAAAGTAGAAATAATTCACATGTCCATTTGTTTTGGGCATAAACAACAAAATGTGGTCTGGCTCTACAGTGGGGTGTTATTCAGCCATAGCATGTGGTACAACATAAATGAACCTTGAAAATGCTACACCAAGTGAATGAAACCAGATACAAAGGACCAAGCATTGTGTGAATCCAGGCATATCTGTAGCAACAGAAAGCAGATTAGTAGTCATGGGGAGTTGGGGGAGGGGACTGGAGAGTGGAGGATGTGGGGAGTGACAACTAATGGGTATAGAGTTTCTTTCTGAAATTAGGAAGTGGCGATGGTTGTGTAAGAGTGGGAAGATACTAAAAGCCAAAGAACTATACACTTTAAAACGGTAACTGTTTTGATGTGTGAGTTGTATCTCGAAGTCAGGATTACTTCCTATTTCAAGGGGAAGATGAAATAACATGAAACAGTGCCCTGGTTTGTAGTGTGTGCTCGGTTAGTGGTTGTTTTTGTTGCTATTAAAGAAGGTAATATTGTTGTTTGTTGCTATTAAAGAAGGTAATATTGTTTAAATAAGAAAGCCGGAATTTTTATCCACTGCTACATCTCTATAGAGTGTTACCTACGCTGTAGCAAGCAACCAGTAAGTTGTGTTGGATGAATGTGGTTCCCTCTCATTCATGCCCAGCACATTCATGAGTGTGGCTGTCTTTAAGTCTGCGTCAGCAGAACCTGTGTCTTGAGCTACTCGTCCAGTAGTGGCAATTGAGTGACACAGAGCCCTGATTTCAGTGTTTAACTTGGGGTTAAGGGTGTGCAAGTCCAGGGAAGCAAATGCTCTACCTAAGTGCAAGGTGAAAGTGGGGTCAAAAAGATTCTTGAAGTTTTTTCCAGAAATATAATTCTGCTTTGTGGTTTTTATAAGAACTTAATTGGCCTGCAGCCCTTAATGATTCATTATCAGTTCCCTGGAGAGCAGAGGATTAATTTGTGTTCGAAAAAAATTTTAGTTCCTAGAAATGTACAGATTAAAGCTGTTAATTTGTTCTGTTGAACCCAACTTGCAATTTGTACTTGTGAGAAATTGTTAAGAGAGAATCCGTTTTTCTCAGAAAATGTTTCTTTTTAAATTTCTGTCTTTTTCTGAACTTGGCATTCTACTGATAATGCCGAGTTACTTTCACGGCTGCGTCAGCAAGGTACCATCTGCTTATGCTGAGGCTCATGCCTGTTGTCGCCTGTGTTCTGCATCTCTGTAGGAGACCAATGGGCTTGTTCCCTTTGGTCTCTCTAGAAATCATTGTTCTTCTCCTTCCCCTTCATGTGCCATGTGGTTGACCATGTCTCCTGGTTACCATAAACTGCTGGGAAACTTGGCCCAATCTGTAGAAGTGTCCAGAACTTCTTTCCCAGCCTTTTGTGTTTGACCCTCTCCCTTGTTTCCTACTCTTTTTATTCTCCCACACTCACTCCCTGGCCGTGCATATCTTTGAGAGCTGCTTTGAGACAGATAGGTTAAATAAGCAACAATGCATGATTATTGAAGCTAATAATTTAAAGACAAAACCAAGAAGACAAAAACTACCTACAGCTTTCCTCCTGTACCAGGGAGGATGGGAAAGAAAGCAAAGCTGTCAGGAAAGAATTTATAAGGCTTATTTTGGAAGCTTTGCTGAGTGTCTCTTTTTCTTGTCTCCCATAGAAGTTGGTGATATGGCAAAGCAATACCTAGAGAAAGGTCTTCTGGTCCCAGATCACGTCATCACACGCCTCATGCTGGCAGAGCTGGAGAACAGGAGCGGCCAGCACTGGCTACTGGACGGTGAGTGAGCCTTTGAAAAGAGCGCCCAGGCTCTCCTCCCCCTCGCCTGCCCTCCTTTGGTTCATGTTCTACCACGGTGAAGCCTCTTGGTTCTCTGTCTCCCGATCATCCTGGATCATCCCCGTGAGTTTCATTGGCATGAAGCAAACTTTCACTGAATTCCCATTAGTTTCAAGGATATCTTGTTGCCATGACTCAGCTGTCCTAACCATGACTCATCTTAAACCAGAGGTTCTGTCACGGAGCACACACGTTAAAACTATGAGTTCTCATTTTTCACATTTCTCATTTCTAGCTCGTGGCAGAGTTAGACCATCTGAAAATCCTCTTTTAGGACGTAGGAAACAAGCAGTGTTGGGATTCCAAGGTTCACCTTTGGAGACCACTTTTGCTTGATGCATATATGTATATATACATGTATATATATATTTCATGTATATATACATGAAATGCTTGTTGTTTATTTTTCACACACTTGAAAGGTAGAGTGTCAGAGAGAGATTGAGTCTATGTACTGGTTTACTCCCCAAATACCTGCAACAGCCAAGACTGGGCCAGGCTGAAGCCAGGTGCATGGAACTCTATCTGGGTCTCCCATGTGTGTGACAGGGGCTCAACAATGAAGCCATCTTTCACTGTCTCCCAGGATGCATTAGCAAGGAGGTGGATTGGAAGTGAAGTAGCCAGGACTCACACCTAAGTGCTATGCTATGGAACGGCAGTGTCCTGAGCGACAGCTTAACCCACTGTGCCACAGAGCTGGCCACTACAGCAGTATTCTTCAAAGACATTTATTTCAGCATTACTGGTAACTTGTAAGGGCTGGTCATATTTTTATAGGGCTTAGATACCAAGGAGGAAATCAGCTGTGTGTAGAAGTACTAAAAACTGGTTACTGGCACCGTGAGAAAATCATGTAGCATCTATGTGGTATGCTATTCTGTCCCAACACTGCTTGTTTCCTGCATACTAATAGAGGATTCCGGGGATGAGGGGGGCCAACTTTTTAGCCCAGACTGTCCTGAGGCTGCTAGCTGAGGGAGGCAGGGCCTTCTTGACCCAGAGACTGCTGGCTTTGGTTGGGGCAGGCTGCCATCAGATTTGTCTCAGAAGGAGGGTGCCAGTGGCAGCACAGGGCAAGGCAGGTGTCTGCTCAGGGTGGAGGGAGGTGACTCACAGCCAGGTGAGCAGTGATTGGCATAACAGACTAAGGGATGTCAAGGACCCAAATGTCAGCGGTAGTAGTGAGGTGAAAGAGACACCAATCCTGTGCAAGGAGGGGGAGTTGACCTGTGTTGTGACTGTCAGGTTCTACAGCCCTGAGTTTTCTTTTGATTGCGTTCCGGGCTCCTCGGGTTTCTGTGCTGTCTTCCTGTACCACCTCAGGTGTGTTCTTTTCTCCAGACTCTACACACTTAACTCAAAAATTAACAGCCATGACCAATAAACATTACATTTGCCACACCCACCATTAACTTCTGTAGTTCTGTAAGGCCTCTCACTTTGTAAATTGAACTTGTGCAATTTTAGTGAACTTGAATAAATCAGAGCGAAGACAGGATTCTCTATGTTGGACTCCTGTAGAAAGTGTCTTAGCTAAGAGCATGGGCCCTGAGGCTAGACCACCTGTCCCAGCTCTGCCAATCACTGGCAGTGTGTGTGTGTGCCCTGGGTCCACCCCACCTCTCTCTGCATGTGATTCCTCATGGAAAGTAGAGTAGAAAAGGGTTTTTGTTAGCATGAAGTGAGTGAACCCTTGGAAACTGCTTAGGAGAGTGCTTTCCATACAGTAAGTGCTGTGTCACTGCAAGATTTTCGTCATTATTTCTTGTGGCTGGTGTGTATGACCTGAATTTTTGGGAGGTGACTACATGAAGTGTTAGATTCAAAACAGTTTTTTTTTAAGATTTATTTTTAAAGATTTATTTATGTATTTGAAAGGCAGAGTTATAGAGAGGCAGAGGCAGAGAGAGAGAGAGACAAAGAAAGGTCTTCTATTCATTGATTCATTCCCCAAATGGCTGCAATGGACAGAGTTAAGCCCATTCGATGCCAGGAGCCAGGAGCTTCTTCCAGGTCTCCCATCAGGGTACAGGGGCCCAAGGACTTGGGTCATCTTCTACTGCTTTCCCAGGCAATAGCAGAGAGCTGGATTGGAAGTGGAGCAGCTGGGACTCAAACCAGTGCTGCTATGGAATGCTGGCACTACTGGTAGCGGCTTTACCCTCTATGCGACAACACTGGCCAAAGAGTAGTGTTTTTTTTTTTTTTGACAGGCAGAGTGGACAGTGAGAGAGAGAGACAGAGAGAAAGGTCTTCCTTTTGCCGTTGCTTCACCCTCCAATGGCCTCCGCGGTCGGTGTGCTGCGGCCGGCGCACCGCGCTCATCCGATGGCAGGAGCCAGGTGCTAGGTGCTTTTTCCTGGTCTCCCATGGGGTGCAGGGCCCAAGCACTTGGTCCAGCCTCCACTGCACTCCCGGGCCACAGCAGAGGGCTGGCCTGGAAGAGGGGCAACCGGGACAGAATCCGGCGCCCTGACCGGGACTAGAACCCGGTGTGCCGGCGCCACAAGGCGGAGGATTAGCCTGTTGAGCCACGGCACCGGCCAAAGAGTAGTTTTAAACATATTTAGCCACACAGGTTTGACATGCCAGCTTCAGTTATGGGATGTTGCATGTATCTTTTCGGTGCTTGCTTTTGCCCTGGCGTTGCCTCCTGGGGTGAATAACTGCAGTTCTTTCATACCACAGGTCTGTTTTTAGTAAAGTGCGTCAGTCTCCCAATGGATTGAGCTTGAATCTTTCTCCTTGAAAACCCATCTGGTCACTTTCAGTTGCAATTTCTCTGTTAGGACTTGGAGTCGGTCCATCTGGCACAGGGAGGAGAGCAGGGAGTGGCTGCGTGCGGTGTTCACAGCTCTGCCCTGCTCACAGGCACGCCCGCTGCAGAGGACGTACGTGCCTGTTGAGGGCGCTAAAGGTGACTGGATGTGCAAAGGTGGAGACACGAATTCGGGATGACGGATGGATCCTGGTCCATAGGGCTGTGGAGAGCAGATAGTGGGTGGGGATGGGTTGGTGGATGCGAGCCAAGGGAAGGCCGAGTTGAGGTGGCATGGAGATGATGAGTGTTCTGTGGTTTACTCAGCTCTCTCTACTAAAAACAGCTCAGCACCACTTTTCCTTCACGTGTGTGTGTGTGTGTGTGTTTTCCTCTTTTTGTTTCCTTGGAAGTTTTATAGATCAGTGATAGATTTACTGAAATTTTAAAAAGTTTACCTCTAAGGGAGATAGGCAGAGATCTTCTATTCAGTGGTTCTCTACTGCTGCCCATGGTGTGTGTGTTTGAGGGAAGCTGGGACCAGAGGCAGAGGAACGAGGGCTCAAACCAGGCACTGCATGTGTGAGTGTGTGCTCTTTTTTTTAAAAAAAATATTTTTATTCATTTCATTTTGTCTGAAAGGCAGAGAGACACAATAAGAGGCATAAGAGAGAGATCATCTGTTTGTTCACTCCCCAAATGCCTGCCACAGCTCTGGCTGTTGTGGCCATCTTGGGGAGTAATTCAGCAGATGGAAGGACCCCCCCCCCCCTTCCTCTCTATCTGTACCTCTGCCCCTCTGTAACTCTACCTTTCAAATAAAAAATAAATAAATCTTTAAAAAAAAAAGATCTTTAATCCTGAGAAATTATTGTGAGATAACCTTTACATCTTAGGTGCTTGTAGCGATGTGTGCTCTGGTGCCTTACATGGAAGGTTTGAAGCAAAGCTTCATGGAGTGATTCCTCCATGAAGTGGTTATAGCATTTATAGAACTCTGCTTGGGCACCATGCAGTTAACAGGACTGCCGCGCAGGGGCTGACTATCCTGGCCAGGTGGTGCCTCCCGAGGATTGACCTTCCCAACAAGCTCATGAGTGGCCTCTTTTCATTGCAGCTCTGTTCTCCCAACAAACATCCAACCAGTGGGTGAAATTCGCCACCAGGCCCGGGATGTTTCTAAAGTAAATAATATGCAGGCAGGACTGACTTTGTGCTGTGCTGGTGGCAGTGAACAAACAGGAGGAAAATGATGACAAGAAGGAGTGGAGGGACCAGCGTTGTGACATAGTGGGTCAAAGCTGAGTGCCAGCATCCCAAATGCGCGCCAGTTCGAGTCCTGGCTGCTCCACTTCTGATCCATCTCCCTGCTAAGGCACCTGGGAGAGCAACAGAAAATGGCCCAAGTGCTTGGTTCCCTGCAGCCATGTGGGAAACCCAGAAGAAGCTCTTGACTCCTGGCTTTAGCCTAGTCTAGACACAGTCATTGTGGCCATTTGGGGACTGACCTAGCAGATGGAAGACCTCTCTGTTTCTCTCTGCTTCTGCCTCTCTCTCTCTCTCTCTCTCTGTAACTCCACCTTTCAAATAAATAAATGAATTAATTGATCTTAAAAGGAGCAGAGGGAGACTGACTAATCTTGGGGAGCTTCTGACGCAGGAAGGGAAGGCACCTGATCAGCTGACCATGGTGCAGTGAGGTGACATCTGGGTTCTGGGAGGCATGTGTAATGACTTTTATGAGTAAGGAGATATTCTGGGTGTGTGTTTAGACCAGTCTTAGTGACCCATTTCCGGATTTTCCACTCGTACCCTAAGGCAGTGTAAATAGGTCTGACAGTTTGGTGTTATTCTCCCCTGGATCCAAAAGTCTAATTTGAGGGAGAATTTGGGCAGCACCGAGAATGTTGTTCTCATTGTGGGCACGTTGCTTTCTTTTCCTAGTGTTCTCCTCCTGCCCATCTGCACTCCTCTCCCGCCTCCTTGTGGACCCTGCTCTCTCCCTCCCCTTCTCTCCTCCTCTGTTTCTCCTCAGCATTGAGTTTGATTAAGATATCTCTGAACTGTTTGGTTTTCATGAAGTACTAGCAACTATTTGTTGGATTTGTAGCCAGCTCGCCAAAGTATTGTTTCTCAGAATGATACATCTTAAAGTTTGTGTTTTTAAATGGATTTGACAACTTTTATAATCCTGAAAAGTTTTACAACTTGATTTCTATAAATTTGAAGATACTCCCCCCCCCTCAAATTTATTTATTTGAAAGTCAGAGTTAGAGGGAGAGAGAGAGAGACATATCCTCTATTGCTGGTTCACTCCCCTGATGGCTGCAACAGCTAGGGCTGAGCCAGGCCAAATCCAGGAGCTTCATCTGGGTTTCCCATGAGGGTGCAGGAGCCCAAGCACTTGGGCCATCTTTTACTGCTTTCCCAGGTGCATTAGCAGGGAGCTGGATAGAAAGTTGAGTAGCCAGGACATGTGGCACCTATATGGGATGTGGGTGTTGCAGGTGGCAACTTTACCCTCTATACCACAGCACTGGCCCTTGATGTTTTCTAACAAGATTGTTAGAAATGGCTCAGGATCGGCGCCGTGGCTCACTTGGTTAATCTTCCACCTGCAGCTCCGGCATCCCTTATGGGCACTGGGTTCTAGTCCTGGTTGCTCCTCTTCCAGTCCATCTCTCTGCTGTGGCCTGGGAGGGCAGTGCAGGATTGCCCAAGTGCTTGTGCCCCTGCGCGCGCATAGGAGACCAGAAAGAAACTGGCTTTGGATCGTGCAGCGCCAGCCGTGGCAGCCTTTTGGGGAATGAACCAACGGAAGAAAGACCTTTCTCTCTGTCTGTCTCTCTCACTGTCTATACTATACCTATACTCTACCTATACTATACCTATACTCTACCTATACTATTTGGATAGTCTCAAGTGAAGGAGTTTGCAGACATAGGAGGATACTTCAAAAGTGTAAAAAAATTGAATTATAAGAAAAGCTTATTTTGGTACTAAAAGTTTTAAAATCCGTGCATAGCTTTTTTCATAAAATATCCGTGAATTCTTTGAGGACCTCTCCTATAATTAATTTCCAGTTAATTGGTTCATTGAGGGAGAGCAGGTGACTTTACCAGGGAAGCTAGCCAACAAGAAGAAAGTGTAACCGTTATCTAAACTGAGCAACCTTGGTTGAGTTACACAGGGAAAACCACTTCTCCTTCAGCTTATGAAGACACGTGTTGGTGGCATCTGGCTTGAAATTGTAGTATACTCCCATCATAGGATATACAAGGAGCCCGGCCTGTCCAGTCTTTATCTCTAGCTGTTGATTCAACAGTAGCTGTTGCACTGTCTTCTGTTCATGGTCCTGGATGGTTGTGCGAATTACTTTTGCACTCTGTACTCCTTATTTTTGTGAAATATTTGTTGAGTCCCGAATCGAAGCCAGGCAGCACCCAGACGTTGGAGAGGGTGGGCAGGACTTGGTCCTCCTGGTGTTCAGAATCTAGGGATGATTCAACCTTTTTGCTACCCGAGCTATCTTTTAATTTCTTTGGTTTAAATCCAAAGCATAGTAACTCTGTTTTTATCCTAGTGACTTTTCTTGCATTTCACACCCTTGCTGTCAGTTCCTGCTCAGAGTAAAACCTTGGGTCTCCTCATTAGATATGGATATAGATTCACTCCTGAGACACCGCCCTCCACATCAGCTTTCTAATCACTGATCCAACTGCTGCTTTAGGTGAAGAGCAGTTTCACAATGTGGCTGCTGCTTCTGTGTATGAGTGACTTTATTTTAACATGGAAGCATCCAGGGCCATCTGGGAAACACACCTATATATATAAATATTTGAGCAGACCCTAGAGAAGCTTAGTTTAGGAAATGAAATTGAGAGTGCAGGTTGTGTGTGCGCTGCTGAGCTGCACATTGGTTGATTGTAAGTGGGAGTGGGAGAAGTTCATTTCCTGCCCTCAGTCCAGGAAGGCTACATAAACAAGGGCAGTGTAGGATTTGGAGGAGTGCAGTGAAGGGGGTGAGAGTTGGCACAGAGGAAGAAGTGGCTGACTTTTGGGGGTGAGGGGCATGGCAGTAGGATGGCCTCCTAGACAAGGTGATGTTGGGAGCCATCTTTGAAGGTGAAAACAAAGCACGCTTTAGATAGGGAGCACCATGTGTAAAAGCTGTAGAGGCATGCAATCACACGGTGTATTCTGGAAACCACACATTTTAACCACAGGATCATCCTGCAGCCAAAATAGGAGCAGATGAGGCTGGAAAAGTGGGTGGGGGCAAAAGCTGCACACGTGACAAATTCAAAAACAGGGAGCTGAGTAAGTGTCAAAGTTAATATTAAAAATAACTTGGAAGATAAAAATAAAATTTAGAACTTTGACAGTGTGAATTGTTTATTTTTTTAACTTTCTTTCCAATGTTTAAAAATTAACTTGATTTTTAAAATGTTAAATTTAGATACACTTTGGACATTAAACTCTGGTTTCTCTGTGTTAGGCACGTGTTGTCACACATTTTCAGATGCATCCAGCCATTGCAACTCTCTTCAAATCCTAAGTTTAGAGAGTCTGCTTTCCTGACTTAAGAAACAAGTTATCTTGGAAATTAGATGAATTAAGAAAATTTATTATTTTTTCATCTTTTTTAAAAAGATTTATTTATTTGAAAGGCAGAGTTGCAGAGAGAGAGAGAGAGAAAATCTTCCATCCACTGGTTCACTCACTTTATGGCCATAATGGCCAGAGCTGCACCAATCCGGAGTCAGGAGCTTCTTCCAGGTCTTCCACATCATGGCTGCAGGAGCCCAAGGATTTGGGCCATCTTCCCCTGCTTTCCCTGGCCATAACAGAGAGTTGGATCAGAAGTGAAGCAACCAGGACGTGAACTGGCATCCATATGGGATACTGGCACTGCAGACTGGGGCTTTAACCCGCTGCGCTACTGTGCCAGCCCCTTTTAATCAATTTTTAAAAAAAGATTTGTTTTATTGAAAGGCAGAGTTACAGCGAGAGACAGAGCAAGATTTTTTTTTTTTTTTGACAGGCAGAGTGGACAGTGAGAGAGAGAGACAGAGAGAAAGGTCTTCCTTTTGCCGTTGGTTCACCCTCCAATGGCCGCCGCGGTCGGTGTGCTGCGTCCGGTGCTCCGCGCTCATCCGATGGCAGGAACCAGGTGACAGGTGCTTTTCCTGGTCTCCCCATGGGGTGCAGGGCCCAAGCACTTGGTCCAGCCTCCACTGCACTCCCGGGCCACAGCAGAGGGCTGGCCTGGAAGAGGGGCAACCGGGACAGAATCCGGCGCCCCGACCGGGACTAGAACCCGGAGTGTAGGCACCGCAAGGCGGAGGATTAGCCTGTTGAGCCTCGGCGCCGGCCAAGAGCAAGATCTTAAATCTGCTGGTTCACTTCCCAAATAACTGGTCTCCCGCGTGGGTACAGGGGCCCATGGATTTAGGCCATCTTTTACTGCTTACCCAGGCCTTAGCAGAGAGTTGGATTGGGAAAGGAGCAGCTGAGACTAGAACCGGTGCCCATATGGGATGCCGTCACTACAGGTGTTGGCTTTATGCACTATGCCATAGCGCTGGCCCCCAGGAGATTTTCTTGTGTGGAATCTTTTGCATGGTTCTACAGCTTTTCTTCTTTTTTCTTTTTTTTTTTGTCCTTGAAGATATGTTTGCATGCCATCCTTCAGTTTTTCTATTTCAAGGATACCAGCTATATGAGGTGACTTCAAAAAGTTTATGGGGAAAAAGATAGAATTAAAAGATAAGTTTATTTTGATGCAAAAATTTGAAATCTATGCATAGGTTTTCAGAGTATTCATTTTTTTTCCCAAGATTTATTTATTTATTTGAAAGTCAGAGTTAAACAGAGAGAAAAGAAGAGGCAAAGACATACAGAGAGGTCTTCCATCCACTCCCAATTGGCTGCATTGGCCGGATTGTGCCAATCTGAAGCCAGAAGCTTCTTCCTGGCCTCCCACACAGGTGCAGGGGCGCAAGGACTTTGGCCATCTTCTACTGCTTTCCCAGGCCATAGCTGGATTGTAAGTGGACCAGCCGGGTCTCAAACTGGACCTATATGGGATGCCGGCACTGTGGGCAGTGGTCTTACCTGCTACGCCACAGCACAGGCCCCCAGAGTATTATTTTTCTTGTGTTGTCTTTGTCATACTTTCTTTGCATTTTTCTTCTGTTTTATTCTGACATTCAGGGTAAGAATGCACATAACCTTTTGTTATCCATCACTACTTTATAGTTTCTTGATCATTTTGTGCCCTACAGAGTACCTCCCTTGTACTTGTCTACCCAAGTCACTCTTTCTTACATTGCAGTCACGTGATATTACGTATTCATCCCATATTTGACTATGTCCCTCTGCCAGGCACATAGCCTGAGAGAACAGAGACTGTGTCTGTTTTGCTCATGGCTGTATTGGCAATACCTGCAGCAGCGGTTGGCACATAGCAAAGACATAGAAATATGTGTGTCCGATTGGTTATACATGGATCTAACCTGCAACCCATGGCTGAGGCCTCGTAGGCCATACCTGGCCTCTGTTACTTTCCTTGGGGCAGAGATTAGGGGCCCAGGGTAGAATAATTTACAAATTCATTTGGTCTTAATAGAGATACAGTGGGAACAGTTTATGCTGAATGGGAGCTTACAGAGCCTTACAGCCAAAGAATAAGAGCCTTTAAGCAAGGGGTTTGCAGGTGGCAGCTCCTTCCTCAGTGCTGCACGCCTGGGTTCAGTGCTGTTTGTGTGACTTGTTTCAAGAGCAGGGTTATTAGTTCGTGGGGGCTTCACCTGTGTCCTTAAAGATGAATAATCACAGGGGTGGCAGAGATCCGAATGCTGCTCAGAAAATTCCCCAAGAATTCCCACTGAACAGGAGTGTGTGCTTTCTCTCACAAAGGTACTTTCAAGAGACAATTTTTTTGTGGTTTAAAACCAAACTTCCCAAGTATCTCAGAGGGGGCTTCAGGAGCTTTGTGGTGAATGGAATGGAAAGATCATTGCATTTCCATGGTCTTTTGGAAGTCTCGCATCTTCTTTTCAGCAGTGGTCTCTCAGTAGCGATTGTACCATATTCAGATTTTTAATTCCTACTAACTTGTTAGCTCCTTGAGGGCAGGACCCACTTATTGCAAAGCTCTTTAACTTTAGGATAGGTAGCAGTGGTTCCTGTGTCCCAGGGAGCTTGAAGTGAGTCCCCCAGCAGGCAGCACAGTGTGAGAAGGCACTGTAAGTCGTGAAGTAGAGCGACTGATTCGGGAGAAATTTAATTACGTAAGATTTGAGTTTACAACCTGGATGAGCTGGTTGAATGAACAGGACATAGCAGCTTTTCTAGGGCAAGTTAGGGGACAAGGGCTAGGCATAGTGTAGTGCAGAAGCTCTGGATGGGTATTCCATCCTGCTGTGGGAAACCCTGCTGTGACTACAGCCTCAGAGAGGAAGGCAAGCCTTCCGGACTCAGATGTCACCTTTACTTTAGCTCTCAGCTTTTCCACTTCTTCAACAGTCAGTGAAATGCATTCATTTGAAACAGGCTGTCTAGTTAAGGAGACTGGAATACTGTTGGTTAATCATTTAGAAAGCCTTGTCTTTGAGGTTACTTTGAGTTAATGGAAAAGCACACAACTTAATTCTAATTCTTGCTTCATGGAAAAATTACAAATGCTGCCACCTGTTGACACAATTTGATTTGTGCATCTAGCTTTGCTTGGTTAGCAGTACTTGCCCACAGGGGATCTGACCGTGTCCTAGGCACACCAGGAGTAAATATAGCCCCAGCCCTCAAGGGGCTCAACGTTCTAACAGGACTACCAGCTGGCATGTAGAGAGGCTAGTTGGAGTGCCCACTAATGGGAGCAGGAGCCTGTCCTGTCTCTTGACTAAGACAGTATCACAGAATGCATCTAAATTCTGTATGTATACATTTCAATACTGTGTTCAGAATGGCTATTCGTATTTTGTTACAGATCTTTCTATCCATGAATCATCTTTTAATAAGCCTTTCACATTAAGGATTCTGGTTAAGAGCCAATATACTAGCAATTAAAAGTAGCAGGGTAGAAATCTAGAAGAGAACTTGCATCTGTGAATATCAAATGTTAGTTAACTAAATGTATTTGAGAGCAAAATGCCATTTCTTTTCCTCCAAATTCAATGTGAACGTCTCATGTTCTGACTACAGGGATATCCTTGCTTCACAGGTCTTGACTAGTCATTCTTTGCTCTTCTGACAATATATTCACTTTTAAAAAAATGTGTGTGGGTCGGCATTTAGCCTAGCAGTTAAGATGCCCACAACTCATAGTGAGTGAACAGATTCAATTCTGAGCTCCACGTACTGAGAACCTGCCTCCTTCTAATGTGCACCCTGGGAGGCAGTGGGAATGGCTCACATAGTCCCTGCCGCTCCAAAGGGAGACTCTTGGATTGAGTTACTAACTCTGGCCTTTACCCTAGCTGAGTCTCGGCAGTTGTGATCATTTGGGGAATGAACCAGTGAGTTCTCTGCTTCTGTCTCTCTACCTTTTAAATTAACACACACACGTACACACACGTACACACTCACTCACTCTGTATGTATGGCCTTATAGTGACACTGTTCAAATGGCTTACAATGTAGTATTCTGACTGTAACTTATCTGAATTTCGATTCTTTGCAGGTGACTGATAACAGAATTATTTCTAAACTACTTTGATTTTGCTTAGCCCAACTTGAGATACTGATATAAATCAATTTAAAGAATGCTAATGCTGCCATGCTAACTTGACAGATCCCTTGTTTAGGATAGTATTAGAGAATGTGTGCTCTGAAGCATTAGAGTGTAGGTTAGTAGGCTAAAGAATAGCCATAGTTAAGAGTCTTATAGATAGGGGCCAGCACTGTGGTGTAGCGGATAAAGCTGCCACCTGTAGTGTTGGCATCCCATATGGGCACTGGTTCGAGTCCTGGCTGTCCTACTTCCAATCCAGCTTTCTGCTATGGTCTGGGAAAACAGTGGAGGATGGTCCAGGTCCTTGGGCCCCTGCACCCACGGGGGAGACCCTGAAGAAGTTCCTGGCTCCTGCCTTCAGATGGGCTTAGCTCCAGCCATTGTGGCCATCAGAGGAGTGAACCAGCGGATGGAAGACCCCTCTGTCTCCCTCTGCCTCTCTGTAACTCTGCCTTTCAATTAAATAAATAAATCTTTTTTTTTAATAGTCTTGTAGACAGATAATACAGCTGTTCACTTTGGAGGCCTTGCAGAGCCGCAGAACCCCTCTCCAGGATTTGTGACACCCCAAATCCTGTTTCCTTACAATTTCCCCCATCCTTCTTTCCACATCTAGAAGGTTTGTAACTTGCAGAATGCACTCTCCACTTTCTGCTTTAAAGAAAACCTGGGTCGGGGCCAACACTGTGGCTTAGTGTGTGAAACAGCCGCCTGTGGCGCTGGTGTCCCATATGGGTGCCAGTTTGAGTCCCGACTCCTGCACTTTCCATCCAGATCCCTGCCAGTGCACCTGAGAAAGCAGTGGAAGATGGCCCAAGTGCTTCAGATCAGCCCAGCTCTGGCCATTCTGGCCATTTGGGGGAGTAAACCAGCAGACGGAAGATCTGTTTCTCTGTCTCTCCCTCTCTTTGTAACTCTTTCAAATAAATAAATCGGCACCGGCCCCAGGTTTTCTTTTAGCACCCTGGAGCAGCAGTGTAGTAGAATCAAAAGAGCACCTGAATCGAAGCCCAGAGACCTGATGTTAATTCTGAGTTCCCCTGTTGATCCTCCTTGAATTCAGACTTACTCATCTGTTACACTGCAGGTCCTGTCTGCCTACCTCACAAGGTGGTTGTGAAGAATGAGGACTATTTATGTGAATGCCTTATAACAACCAGTAGACTACATTATATATGAAGCATAAGCACGGTTTGCTGAATTGTTACCAATTTGTGGATTGGATGCCATCTGGTCCAGCTTCTTCCAGAGTTGTCTATGGAATGCTTCCAACAAATGGGGGACTCACGAGTGGCAAATACTGCAATGTGCTTCTTGGTTTGGATTCTGTATTAACACAGCCTGCAGATGCATTAGTTCCTTGAAAGTTGTGTCACATTGTTGCTTCAAAATCCTATTGTGCGATTGATATCTTGAGGTTGAGCCTTTGTACTGAATTCATTGCCTGCAACACAAATAAAAGCTCATTGTGATAAGGTATTGAATTGGATCAGGAAAGTAGACTAAGGAGCTTTGCTAATAAAAAATGAGGTGGGGGAACCAGTGTTGTGGTGTGCATTAAGCTGCCACCTGTGACGCCGACATCTCATGTCGGTGCCATTTCTTGCCCTTGACTGTTCCACTTTCCATCCAGCTCCCTGCAAATGGCCTGGGAGAAGCAGTGGAATATGGGTGCTTCAGTCCCTGTCACCCATGTAGGAGACCCGGAAGAAGCTCCTGGCTTAAGCACTGGCCATTGATGCCATCTGGGGAGCGAACTCTCTTTCTGTAATTCTGACTTTCAAAATATACATTTTTAAAAATAAGCTTGGTGATAAACGAGGACACACAGAAAACTGTGGAGTGGAAAGCTCACAGAAGTAGCAACTGAGCTGTGCCCTGGTTGAGCTCGTCTGTGAATGGTAGGGGTTGGGGGAAGACTAGGATGTGAAGTCTGTGTGTAATGACTCGGCATGTTGGACTTAACTGTTGCAGGGAGCGCAGAGCATCAGCCACTGCTATAATGTGCAAAATGTGCACAGAAGGAATGTATAGGGTGAACTGGTAATGAGCCTCCCTTTTTATATAAGATTTATGAGTGTAAGGCAGAGAGAGAGAGAGAGATCTATCTATCTATCTTCCATGTACTGGTTCACTCCCCAAATGGCCACAGGGCTGGGACTGGGTCAGGTCAAAGTCAGGAGTCTAGAACTCCACCTGGGTTTCTCACGTGGGTGGCAGGGGCCCAAGCACTTGGAGCTTCCTCCACTGCGTTCCCATATGAGTTATGGGGAGCCAGATCAGAAGTGGAACGGCTGGGACTCCCTATGGGATGCTGAGGTCCCAGGCCCCACCTTGCTGCCTCTTGATTGAAGTGGAAGCCCAAGGAGCTCAGAGAGCTTGACAAGAGCAGCATCAACCTTTTATTGGGCGCTCAGTGTGAGCCTGGCCCCCACATCTGAACATTTTCCAGGATTGTCTTTTCCAATTGTCACATTTTCCACATTCAGCAGCTGTTGCCCTGTTAGGCACTTGTTTTTCAGTTGAAGTCCTAACTCCCAGTATCTCAGAGGGTGGCTCCTCTTGAAGTTAAAATAAGACATTATTAGAGTGGGCCCCATCTTACAAGACTGGTGTCTTACGAGAAAGAGATTTGGACATGGATGCATTTTGTGGGAAGACTGTGAAGACCCAGGGGGAAGGTGGCCGTCTCCAAGCCAAGGAGAGAGACCTAAGAAGACACCAACCTGCTGATGGGTTGAACTCAGACTTCTGGGCTCTAGATGTTGAGAAAATAAGTTTCTGTGGGTTAAGCCACCCAACCTGTAGTCTTTGTTCTGACATCTTGAGCAATCTCATGCACCTTTGTTTTATGTTGGAGGAAACGGAGGATCCGTGTCCTCCGAGTGGCACTGAATTCCCATGGATCAGGTTCCAAAGCTGTGCTCATAACTAATGTGGTAGACTGAGTCCTTCCTCTGTTTGACTCCTGGTCCCTTGTTCCCACTGATGCACCATTGTTCCCCCCCCTGCCACCAACACTCTTTTTTAGAGATCAGGCACTGAGTAGGATTGAGCATCTCTGGACAGGAGTGGCACAAATAGCTAAGTTGGGGACTTAGTAAAGCTGGAAAGATTTGCCGCTGTTTGGGACCTTCCTTTCCATTGCTCCCCTATCCATGAATTAAGGTAAAATGTTCTTCACGGTGGTTTGGACCTGCTTAGAAGTTCAGTTACACCTACCAGACAGCAAGTCCTTAGTGCTGTGCCTCTACTGCAGCTGTCACTGAGAACTTCCGCGGTTCTCAACCGGGAGTAAATATTAGAAGCACCTGGACTCTTAAGAATAACCTGAATCCTGAGCTCACACCTTGATGTGCTGCCCGATGGAGTCTGGGACAGGATCTGAGCATCCATAATTGTCTGTGTTTGTTTCCTTTTAAATCTTCCTGGTAATTTGGATGTTTCCCATTGGGTGGAGTGCTGTGAAATTGTAGTGACTTATTTCTGTCATTATTGCTTCTGAACCATAGAATGGTTACATCTAAACAGTATTTGCTTCTAAAGTTGCAACTCATCCATTTTAACTTTCCTTACCTACTCAAAGGCTTCCATATTTCCCATGTTTTTTTCAACTTAATCCTATTTGGGGGATGAAGCAATGTGAAAAGGAACCACCATTCTATAGGACTTCAAAGACACCCAAATTAATCATTCTCTGGTCATTAGCAGGTGTGAATAGGAGATACTATTTCTGAAATCTAGTTCTGCTGAGTTCATCTTATTTTGTACAGTTGCATTGTCCTCCTCTAGGGGGCCCCAGAGGTCAGAACCAGTAGCTGGGGAGCCGAGCTGCTGGCTTGTATTCTCATCAGCCAGGGCAACTAGCCAATGAATTGAGCTTTCATTTGTTAGAGGAACTAATGTTATTTTTTTTTCCTGTTAGAGCTAGCTCCCTAGTCTTTTCTAGTGCTTTCTTTCAACCTCTGTGCAAAGGATAATGAACAATGCTTTCCTATTTGGTTACCTAGTGATGCTATAACACAGGGCGGGGACCATGGCTGTGAATTCAGGTCTGCAGAAGAGTGACCCCTCTTACCAGTAAAAAAGGTTGAGTTTACCCTATGGGTAATTATATACATACAAGTGATTTTACACACACACACACACACACACACACACACACACCTACCTTATACAATGTATCCCCCAAAAGTAGAATTTAAGAAGAATGAGTTGGGTGGGTGTTGCTGCTTGGAGTACCTGTATCCCCTATTGGAGTGCCTGGTGTTGAGTCCCACCTCCACTTCCTATCCTGCTTCCTGCTGATGTGTATCCTGGGAGGTAGCAGGTGAAGGCTCAAGTACTTAGGTCCCTGCAACCCAGATGGGAGATCGGCCTGGAATTCCTGGCTCATGCCCTAGCTGTTGCAGACACTTGGAGTAAACCAGTGGGATGGAAGATATTCTCTCTCTCCCTCCCATCCTCCAACTCTCTTTCTCTTTCGAATAAATAAAAAGAAATAACAAACTTATAAAAAGATATGACAGTTATTTCTTTAAAAATTGAATGGACAAAAAATACAATGCTTTCTATACTCCATGAGGGTCATTTTGGAGGCCACTGCTTTGGAAAATGCTTTTCCTTGATGTGGCAGGGTGTGGGAAAGAGTGCAGAGGTGATCTCGGAAGTTTGTCTGCAGGAAGCTTTCCGACGGCAGTGGTCATCTTGGAGTTTTGATTTTAGTGGATGTGGGGAGTGGGTCAGGCGGGGGCGGTCGGCTGACAGCTCACAGGCAGCAGGCAGGCTTCACTGGGGACGCTGGAGGGAGTTTGCTGGAGTGGTGGGCAGGCAGCGAGCGCCAGAGGCAGGAGCACAGGAATCTGTGAGGGATTTCATCGTATTCGGCTCAGCAGACACTCTGGGATCCACGTTCGTTGCAGAATTCAGCGCGTTCATCTTTGAGCAGCTGACTTTTTGAAGAAGGGAAGATTTTTTTTTTTGACAGGCAGAGAGAGAGAGAGGGATAGAGAGACAAAAAGGTCTTCCTTCCGTTGCTCACACCCCAATGGCTGCTTCAGCCAGGAGACCAGGTGCTTCCTGCTGGTCTCCCAGTTGGGTGCAGGGCCCAAGGACTTGAGCCATCCTCCACTGCACTCCCAGGCTGCAGCAGAGAGCTGGACTGGAAGAGGAGCAACTGGGACAGAATCCGGGGGGGCGGAGGATTAGCCTAGTGTGCAGTGGCGCTGGCCGCTGGCCGAAAAGGAGCTTTTTTAATGGGAAGTGTTTCAGGGCTTCAGAGATCCATTTAAAAAAAAGATGCATTTTACTTTTTCTGCAAGGCAGACAGAGCGGAGGGACACGGAGAGAGGGAGGTCTTTCATCTGATTCACTCCCCAAATGGCTGCAGTGGCCAGCCAAAGCCAGGAGCCTGTGACTCCTGGGTTTCCCACTTAGGTGGCAGGGACCCAAGCCTTTGCTCCACTTCTGCTGGCTTCCTGGGCCCTTTAGCAGGGAGTTGGATCAGAAACGGAGCTGCTGGGACTTGGACCAGTGCTCTAGGTCGGGAGAGGTCGAAGGCTGCAGCTTAAACCACAGTGCAACAATGCCAGCCCCAGAAGGCCTGTTTTTAAATGGTCGTCATGATATTTCTGATAGTAAAGGGTAGAAATGGGTTGGGACCTCTGTGAAATGACCTTAAAATTTCTCTTTTGGGTGTTGGATCTCTTATGATACTTTCCATTTACTTGGCTCTTTTACCTTCCAGGCCATAATGATGTGTTTTAAAAAGTATTAGCTGCAGCAAGGTTTTTAGTAGAGCAGAGAAACTGGAGCGATTTTCTTAGGAAAAGGATATTACTCTACATTCACACCCCAGCCAAACCTGGAATGGCAGTCGAAACAGGTCAATCCCTGGGGAAAAAAAAAAGTAATTTGAGTTCATGTGACCTAACTCAAGGTCATGAGATTAAAGGAAAAAGAAGAGATACTCATGAGTCCAGTTTTCTTTTCACTTTTATATTAAAGGCAGAGAGACAGACAAGATCCTCCACTTGCTGGTTTATTCCCTAAATGCACACAACAGCTGGGGCTGGACCAGGCCAAAGTCAGGGGCCTAGAACTTGATCCAGGTCTCCCACATGGGTGGCAAGGACCCAAGAACTTGAACCATTGCATGTTTCATTCCGGGGTATGGATCCGCAGGAAGCAGGATCAGGTGCCGAGCCAAGACTTGAACCTGGGGACTTCAGTATGGAGTCAAGGATCCTACTTTAATTTGTGGTACAGCAAGAAAAGCTGTCACCTGTGTCTCCTGCATCCCACGAACTGGCAGCAGTTCGTGTCCCGGCTGCTCTACTTCCAGTCCAGCTTCCTGCTAACAGCCTGAGAAATCAATAGAAGATAGCCCAAGTGTTTGGAGCTCTGCCACCCATGTGAGAAACCTGAAAGAAGTTCCTGGCTTTGGCGGCCTGGTTGAGCCCTGGCCGTTGTGGCCATCTGGGATTGAACAAGCAGATGGAAGATCTCTCTTTTTGTCTCTCCACCTCTCTCTGTAAATGTGACTTTCAAGTACATAAATACATCTTTTTACAAACGTATATTTCTATTATTAGATGTGGTAACCTAAGAATAGTACACAATAATACAATTGGGGCTGAAAGGACACGAGGTGCAATTTTGCACTGAGCTTCTCTTACAGAAGAGGAAGTGAGGAGCTGTGACTGGCCAAAGGTCCTGCAGGCAGTCAGGAGCAGAGCTGGAGAGAGAGCCCGCACCCGTTTGTACTTGTATCACGTGACTCCTTAATCTTGGAACCTGCCAATGTAGAATCAGTTTATAAAGTAGTGTCTTTTCTTGTAAGGCTAAATTTATGTCGATGGATATAACTTCTTGGTTAAGGCTTCTTCACCGGTGGTGTCTGCAGATTTGATGTATTCTGAAAATATTTGAAGGACTTACTGGAATGGGGCAGTATCTTGCATTTTGACATGTTTTGTTTTTGGCGTTTAGGTTTCCCAAGGACATTAGTGCAGGCTGAAGCCCTGAACAAAATCTGTGACCTGGATCTAGTGATCACTTTGAACATTCCATTTGAGACACTTAAAGATCGACTCAGCCGTCGTTGGATTCACCCTCCCAGTGGAAGAGTGTATAACCTGGACTTTAACCCACCCCACGTACCTGTAAGAACACATAAATGCTTTCATAAATTGACAAGCTAATGGCAAAACTTTTCAGTTGAAAGTTGGATCAAGGAAATTAATAGACTTTCTTTTTTTAAAGATTTATTTACTGGGGCCGGCGCTGTGGCGTAGCGGATAAAGCTGCCGCCTGCAGTGCTGGCATCCCATATGGGTGCCGACTTAAGTTCCAGCTGCTCTGCTTCTGATCCCGCTCTCTGCTATGGCCTGAGAAAGCAATAGAGGATGGCCCAAGTCCTTGGACCCATGCACCCTGGTGGGAGGGTGTCTTCCATCTGTTGATTCACTCCCCAACTGACCACAATGGCCAGAGCTGGGCCAATCTGGAGCTAGGAACCAGAAGCTTCCTCGAGGTCTCCCATGCGGATGCAGGGGCCCAAGGACTTGCGCCCTTTTCCACTGCTTTCCCAGGCCATAGCAGAGAGCTGATCCGAAAGAGGAGCAGCTGGGACTCAACTGGTGCCCATATGGGATGTTGGCACTGCTATTGGCGGCTTTACCTGCTACGCCACAACGCCGGCCCCTAGACTATTTTTAAAAGAGCAAGAAAGAAAAATTTAAATAAAAGTAGCCTGTCACTTTGGAACCTTTACAATGGCAAAATTAAAAAGTTATAACATCTGTTGCTTGCTGATGAGAATCTGGGGAAACTGGTACTTTCAAGTATTAATAACCTCTTTGAATCATTTTTATATATTTTGAATTTATTAGTGAGAAAAATAATAGCAAATGAATGCCAGAGTTGATTCATTTCTCAAATGTCTGCAGCTGCCAGGGCTGGGTTGGGTCGCTCAAGCTGAGTGTCTCATGTGGGTGCTATGAGCCATCACTGTTGCCTCCCAGGGTCTGCATTAGCAGGAAGCTGGAGCTCGGTATTGAGCCCGGCTCTGGGCTGTGGGATGGGGGCATCTTCTGCATATTGACCATTAGGCTGAAGGTCTGCTCCTGAATAGCCTCTTTTAAAGGGGATATGACAATGACCCCTAAAGAATTTCTGTAAATATCTGCCCCTGAATAGCCTCTTTTAAAGGGCATATGACAATGACCCCTGGAGATTTTCTGTGAATATTCATTCAGCCATAGCCAGGAGTGAGGTTGTGCATGCAGTGATGCTTATTGCAGTATCTGTAGTGACCAAACTCCCAAGCCAATCCCAAACATGAATTGAGAATTCAGCTGCAGGGGAGTCATTGAAGAAGAAACTTGAACACACACAAACATGCACACACACATTTTATCTTGGAATATAATGTAATTAATATAAGCAGTAGTAAGAAGAAGCTGGTGCTTTATTTATTTTTTTTAAAGATTTATTTAGGGGGCCTGCATCTGTGGCACAGCAGGTTAAAGCCCCGGCCTGTAGCGCTGGCAGCCCATCTAGGCACTGGTCTCAGCTGCTCTACCTCCAATCCGGTTCCCTACTGATGGCCTGAAAAAGCAGTAGAAGATGGCCCACATCCTTGGGCCCCTGCACCCACATGGGGGGAGACCCGGAAGAAGCTCCTGGCTCCTGGATTTCGATCAGCCCAGCTCCAGCTGTCACAGCCATTTGGGGAGTGAACCAGCGGATGCAGGACCTCTGTCTCTGTCTCTCCCTCTCTCTGTAACTCTTTCAAATAATAGATTTATTTTTTAACTTGAGAGGCACAGTTACAGACAGAGGTAGAGACACAGAGAGGTCATCCAGCCTGTGGATGGCCATAACAGCAGGAACTGAGCCAATTTGAAGCCAGGAGCTTCCTCCAGGTCTCCCATGTATGTGCAGGGGCCCAAGAACTTGGGCCGTCTTCCAGTGCTTTCCTAGGTGCATTGGCAGGTAGCTGGATTGGAAGCAGAGCAGCCAGAACTGGCGCTTATATGGGATGCTGGTGCTGCAGGCCAGAGATTTAACCTACTGTGCCACAGTGTCAGCCCTAAGCACTTTACTTTTTGAAAGGAAAAATTTCCTGAAGGCATTGTTCGATGAGAAAAGCAAACAGTAGGATGATCCCACTTTGGTGAAACAGTGACCCATTTTGTATCTGTGTGTGTGTGTGTGTGTGTGTGTGTCCGTCCCCTTTAGCTTTATAAGATCAGAGAGTATGTTGTGAAGGTTTTATCCCAGGCTAGCAAAGAAGATGGGGGCTGGGACTGGATAAGGAAATGGACACAGAGCTGATGTTCATATTGGGCAGTGGTAAGGGCTAAGGTGATCAGGAATGGCAAAGGAGTGGAAAACTTGAACTTGAAAAAGAAGTTATTCCATGTCCTGTGTCGGAATAAGGGGGTTGATCTCCATCTCCTGACTCCAGCTTCCTACTGATGCTGACCTTGGGAGGCAACAGATAATGATCAAGTGCTTGGGTCCCTGTCTCCCAGATGGGAAGACCTGGATTGAGTTCCAGGCTCCTGGCTTCACCCAGTGCCAGAATTTGGGGAGTGAACCAGCAGATGGGACCTCTCTTCTGTCTCTGCCTCTCAATTAAATGTTGAAAGAGTTCAAAATGTAAATTGACACAATTACTTAAAATTAAGCATATGTAGGCTGGCGCCATGGCTCAACAGGCTAATTCCCCGCCTTGTGGAGCCGGCACACAGGGTTCTAGTCCCGGTCTGGGTACCAGATTCTGTCCCGGTTACCCCTCTTCCAGGCCAGCTCTCTGCTATGGCCCGGAGTGCAGTGGAGGATGGCCCAAGTGCTTGGGCCCTGCACCCCATGGGAGACCAGGAGAAGCACCTGGCTCCTGCCATCGGATCAGCGTGGTGCGCAGGCCGCGGTGGCCATTGGAGAGTGAACCAGCAGCAAAAAGGAAGACCTTTCTCTATGTCTCTCTCTGTCCACTCTGCCTGTCGAAAAAAATAAAATCAAAAAATTAAGCATATGTAAAGGTGCTGGCATTGTGGCACAGCAGGTCAAGTTGCGACTTGTGATAATGGCATCCCATATCAAAGTGCCAGTTCGAATCCTGGCCGCTCCACTTTTGATCCAGCTCCTTGCTTTTGGACTTAGGAGGCAGCAAAAGGTGGCCTAGGTGCTTGGACTTCTGCCACCTATGTGGGATACCTGAATTGAATACTGGACTCTGGGCTTCAGCCCAGGTCAGGTCTGGCTGTTGCTGGCATTTGGGCAGTGAACTAACAGATGGAAGATTTCTGTCTGTCTCTGTCTCTCTGCCTTTCAAATAAAAAATAAAACAAACCATATGACTTATCATTCTGATAAAAGACCACTTCCTTAATTATTTCTCTAACAAGGAAACATGAACTATGCATTAATTCAGTCTGATAATATTTAACTCCAGGTCTCAGGTGGTAGGTAGTAATACTTAATATCATTCAAAGGTAGAAGAGTAGCTTTGTGTCTTACTGGGTTAATGTTTATGGAGGAGGTCAGACTAGATTATAGTTGCAGCCAGTTAGTTACTACAAGGTTTGAAAGATGGTTTCCTAACTCCTGGTTGCCATTGTAGGGAGCCTTGTTTATTTGGGTTAAGCACTAGTCTCCTTTTGAAGCTCTTTTAAAAATGTGAATAGTTCTATCAGTCATTCTTTTATTTGATCTCCTTTTCCATCCCAAAAGACCTTATTAGGAAAACAATAAGGAGTTGACAGTGTAGCTGGGAACAGGTGCTTCACACTTGGCTGTGTCCAGTCCTGCTGATGCAAAGATTCTCATAAAACATGACATGTTTCACCACTAAGGGACTTGTGAAGCCTTGGTCTCCCTCCTGCAGCACTTGCAGTCACAGCACCACTTCCCGTTAGCAGTGCAGGTGCTGACATTGGCCTATCCTACCAGTGCTGTGGCCGGGCTCCTCAGGGAGAGGGTCCCTGGTGTCCTGGTTTCATTCTGCCTTGTCTGGGAGCAGTGTGTTTGCTGGTGCTCTGAGTTTAGCTGCTGTAAGCAGAATAAATACAAAGGGACTGTAGGTGATGTACAAACTTTCCCCACCTCATCTCTCTGGTCTTGTCAGGTTAAAAACCATGGAATGCACATGTGATAATTATGTAGCTTACCAGTAAATCTTGGGTGCAAGTCACATACTCCAGGCCCTGAGCTGTAATGGGATTTTAGTGCATTTCAAATTTATCACCAGTTTCTGATTATCCAGCTGCGTTGCCTGAGCCTCTTGGTTCTATTCTCGTCTGCCTGTTGACAGATTTGTTTCGTGCAACTCTCCTCTTCTAGTGACTAATAGTAGTTTGTGGTTCCTGAAGAGGTTAAAACACATTACAAAATATAATATATTTTATTTTTTAAAAGATTTATTTATTTGAAAGGCAAAGTTACAGAGAGGCGGAGGGAGGGAGGGAGGGAGGGAGGGAGGGAGGGAGGAAGAGAGAGAGAGAGAGAGAGAGAGAGAGAGAGAGAGAGAGAGAGAGAGAGAGGAAGAAGCCTTCTATCCACTGGTTCACTCCCCAAATGGCTGCAGTGGCCAGAGCTCAGCCAGTCTGAAGCCAGGAGCTTCCTCCAGGTGTCCTACGCGGGTGCAGGGGCCCAAGGACTTGGACTGTCTTCCACTGCTTTCCTAGGCTAGAGAGCTGGATGTGAAGTGGAGCAGGTGGGACTCAAACCGGTGCCCATATGGGACGCCCACATTGTTGGTGGAGGGTTTACCCATTACACCACAGTGCCAACCCCGGGTATACTTTAAATTATAATTTTTCAGTTCCCAGAACGTTTGTCCCTGGTTACCCCTTTACATGTGTCATTATTTGATGTAGTAAAATAAAACTTCGGAAGCTACATGATAGGTTTGCAAATGTGGCAGAGGTGGTACAAATGTGTCTTCTGGATTAGAGATTTTGGCTGTTTATACCAAGTTGGTGGTTTTATTTTCGACATCAAGGTAGCTGCAGGAGTATTTGCAGGGCCAGAGTGATGTTGTCTAAAGGTTTGTAGGTGGGGGAGGTTGCATGGAGTTTTAGAGTGAATTCAAAGTGCCATTTATCAGCAGCACTGGGACATGTTTGGAAAGATCTGAGCAGTTAATGTCAGCTCTCAGGAAAAAAGGTTAGCATTTAGAGTGCTACTTTTTCAACTACCCACACCATTACCACTGACACCCAGGCCTCACTCATCGTATGATGGGCATCCAAGGTCAATACGTGGTTTTGTGTAGCAAAGTTCTAGCCCGTGGTGTGGCTCCATGGCTGGCATATTAACCGAACGGTTCTTCTGGTGTTTAGGGAATTGATGACATCACTGGTGAACCATTAATCCAACAAGAAGATGATAAACCTGAAGCAGTTGCTGCCAGGCTGAGACGGTATAAGGACGCGGCAAAGCCAGTCATTGAACTGTACAGGTGAGTGTGCTTCCTTCTTGTCGTGACGATGGATCCCGGGAAGGACATTGGGCTGAGGCTGGCTGGGGTTTTTAAGCTCAGTAGACTTTCAAGGCCCAGTGCCTCCCCAGAAGTTGGGTTGAATGCTGCAGTTACATGTAGAAGAGAAAAGTTGTTTGTTTTTCCTGAAACTGTTAGAACACGAGGACTTAAGCCTGATCACATCTGTCTATCCTGGGTGTAAAATTGCATCTAGGGTGATTTTCCTTTTCCTTTTTAAGCAGCTGAGACAATGATCTGTGCTTTGATGTTCCTCCATGTAAATTACTGGTTGGGATAGAAGATTAAGAAGGGCTTTTGGCTTGGCTGTGTCTGTAGGGAGTTTAGCAAAGACATGCTAAAACCATAAAGCTGACTGCAAAGGTCAGGCAGGTATTGGAAATGAGTCTTAGACCTGGTGGGAGATGTGTCAAACTGGGCACTTGTGTGACAGATGAACTGGACAGCTCCCAGGCTGGTCTAGCCAGTCATCCCTCATAGGTACCAGACTTGGTGTGGCCAGGGATTCTTGTTTTTTCCGGAGAGGCAGAAATCTGGCTCCTTGTATGGAAAAAAATTTCCAACTTTATATTGTCAACAAATAAAAATTTTAAAACAGCAAGTAAGCCAAATAAAACCATATGTGGATGCATTATTGCACAATACTTCATCACCTCTGCTATAGTGAACTTCAGGCTTTGTAGAACCCCCACCCCCCAATAATTTATTTTTTTTAAAGGGAGAGACTGAAGGAGATATTCCCCTGCTAGTTCACTCCCCAAATGGTTGCCACAGCTTGTTTGGGCTAGGTGGAAGCCAGGAGCCAGCAACTCCATCCTGGTCTTCCCATGTGGGTGACAGGGGCCCACACACTTGGACCATCTTGTGCTGCCTTACTTGGTGTGTTAGCAGGAAGCTGGATCAGAAGCTCATATGGGATGCTGGCATCACAAGTGGCTTCACTCTGCACCAGAGTGCTGGCTCTGCCCCCAGATAGTTTAGCAGACCTTTAGATAGCAGATTCCCATTATGATGCGTCCTGTGTTCCATGACCCACTGTTGTAAGTGGCAGGGATTTAAGGGTGCGAAAATTTGTCAGTGGTTTGCTTCTGAAAAGTATATATTGGGGGCAGACTTGGGATTGCTCCCGTTATGTTATAATTTGATATATTTTACAGACAAGGGAAAAAGGTAGCATCATGGCGAGCATAGCAGGATTGAAAAAGCAATGTACTTATAGGCATGCCTAGTGGAGGTGCTGTCAAGGCTTTTAGTGATGTGTGGTATAGACTGTGGGATTGCGATGGTTTTACAGGATCTTCACGTAACCTAAAATGCCTTTCTTTGTTGGACTTTTTTTTCAGGAGCCAAGGAGTGCTTCACCAGTTTTCTGGCACAGAGACTAATAAAATCTGGCCTTATGTTTACACACTTTTCTCCAACAAGATTGCACCTATTCAATCCAAAGAAGCATACTGAGCCTGCCCAATGGAAGAACCAGGAAGACGTGGCCATTCGTTCAGTCGTGTGTGTAGTGTTGGTGCCGTGTCCAAATTAGAAGCTAGCTGGGATAGCTTGCAGCATCTTTTCTAGTTTACATGGTGAACTGATAGGAAAACTAATGAGTAGCACGAGCTCATGAAGAGGCCCTCCTCTGCCTCCCGAAAGAAGGCTCGCCTACATGTGCTTCAGGTGTCTCCACATGTGTCCAGCCCTTCCTGCGAAAGCAAGTGCAGGCTGGAATTCAAAGGGTGCGGAAGCTAAGTCTGGCACCTTCTTTTGCCCACAGTGGCAGTAGTCTCTGGTTGTCCCCTTCCCCATGGCTGTTGAACCGCAGGCTTTGTCTCAGGTTACCTGGCATGTGCTCCCCTTAGTGACAATGGAATGGAAGCTGTTGCTCTCAGTGGTTGCTTCTCTGGTCTTGAGTGACCGTGCCCACAGTTTCTCCCCACCCCACCCCCACCCCCACCCCCAGTAGGAGGGATTCCTACTTTTTTGCATAGGATCTTTAGAAGGTAACAATTTGGCTTCTATTAATTTTTAGACAGTATTTTTTTTAAACTTGTCTTCCCTCATTGTAGCCCATTAAATAATGTGAGTAGATAGTAATCACTTTTATTGCTTTCCAATTTCCCTAAAAGCTGAGAGCTAGGGAACTCCATTGAATTTCTTCCTGTACCGCGAATGGAGCTGTCAGAGGATCTGACTTAAACTGCAAGTCTGCCTCATGTGGGCTCACACTGCTCCTTTCTTTTATTATGAAAAAATTATACCCCTAAGACTCTTTTAGGGAACCTTAAAAAAAAAAGGGAAATATTCACCTCTGTAAAATTTGAGAGATCTTGGTATAGAAATAATAAGACCATAAGGAATTACTGGACTAATAGCATAGGTAAACTTTGTATTCCTGAAACATTGTATTTTGAAAATGCTGCTAAATGATGACAGTGTTTTCCTCCTGTGAGTGATCCAGGCATGTAATAAACAGTGGAGGGAATGAAGCCTTCGGGGGTGAGGAAAATGTTGCACTAGCCATGCCTAGACTGAATGTGACAGCTTTACGATGACGGGAAAAGCAAAATCTTCAGTTGTTTTCTATTCCAAAGATTCATTCCATGGGGTGGCCCTGAAGTCTAGAAATATAGATATTAATATTCTGTCATGTATTATAATGTAATATCAATAAACCAAGACTTGCCTGGTTTCTGGACTTGGTGGTTACCTCATATAATTCTTGCTCTCTTATGAGAAGGAAAATGCTATTTATTCCTGATGCCTTAAAGATACGTATCCCTTCTTCATGCATCTTGACTGTCCCCAGGAAGCTTCCTTTCTCCTCTGGGGAATGACTTGTGTCTAGTGTTTCATACCAGTAAGAAAATGAACCCCCATTTCCGCCCTTCAGGTGGTGTTAGTTACAACACATTATTTGCTTTCTGGAAATGTCTCAGCAAGTCCCCAATCAATTCACTGCCATAGATACTCTATATGCTAATGAGCACATCTTCCTTATGGATACTGCCCAAACTCTTACTGGTTCTTCTCCCTTTGTCACTTCGTGGGAACCTTCTTTAGCTACCTTAGTGGAGATAGGGATGAGTGTCTTCCTCATCCATTGAATCATCGTGAAATGAGATTGTTTACTTTTTTGGTATATGCAATGAAAGCGCCCAGTTCAGGTCTACGAAACATCAGTGCATTATATTGACTTTGAGCACTTTAGAAGAGTGAATTCCAGTGGATGGAGAGAGGGTGAAGATCAGACATGCAAACAAAGCTCAGGTTTAGGCAAAAACTGAGATGAGGAAAATTACACAATTCAGAGAAGTATCATAGAGATCTACAAATTAGGCAAAGTTATTTTGATACTTCAGAAAAGGAAAGTTTGTGGGTTCTTTGAATCAGAAAACTATTTAAGCTTTTTTCCATCATTTCTCTTTATGAATTTTTATCCTCCAACAAAAGTATTGACTTTGGAGTTTCAGAGAGAGAGAGAGAGATAGAAAATGGCCTGATTCCTGATTCTATGCTCTTGAGCTCTATCCATCCACTTCTCTCTCCTTCCTCCCTTCCAGCTAAATAGCCATGTTGTAGCCAACATGGACTCCGTCTCAGTGGGGTGTTTGCTGCCGCTGGGATTGGCCAGCTGGTGAGGATCCTTGGCTAGGTAAGATCAGTAAGAGACACCTTTCCCGCTGTCTTTGAAAGATGATGGCTCGTTTTGTGTTCAGTGGCCTTAAAAAAAAAAAGAAAAAAAGAAAAAATTCTGATTAACAAACTCTGTAGTCTTTCCTTAAATAATTTTGTAAGAATTATTGTCTTGAAAATATTTTGACAAAAGTAAAATGAAAGGAACAGCTTTTCTTGTTTTCTTATGCCGTCCATGCAGTCCCTTCACATGTAAGCAAAGTAAGAGGCTTGGATAGTCTTACCTGACCTCACACTCTGTTCTGCCCAGCTCTTGGTTTAATTTGCTTTCCATTGGTCCTGCCAGGCTTCTCACTTAAAAGCCCTGTTGTGTTTAATACTTTCTAACACTAAAGCAAACTTATAATAGGTTCCATTTACTGAAGCCTGCGCAGTGACTTTTACAAACAACTAACGAAGTCTTTTTAGCATCCTAGGAGATAACAGGATCTCATGCCCATAAACCAAATAAGCCAGGGTCATGGATGGGAAACGTCTTGCCTAGGCTCCTGCTGCCAGCGAACTGTATATTTTGGGACTCAACCCAGGTTTTCCTGACGTGGAAACCTTAGTTTATTCCTGGTTGTTAACTACCTGTGTGCTGTCCCAGGCAAGGCCAGGCTCTGAGTGTGTTTGGTTTTGCTTATGGCCTCACATTAAGACCAGCATAGTTCTCTAAAGTGCCATTCACTGGGGTATGAGACTGCACCTTTTCCCCCTTTGCTTTTAGCAAAGGAAGCTGCTAGAGGAGAGTTTGACCCTTTGGCCCTCCTCCCTACTTCCTCATTTATAAGTATAATAAAAAGACTTCTTAAAGTAGGCTTGGCCTGGGTCCAGGCTAATCTTTGGAGGAGGCAAGCCCTTGTTGCTCACATAACCCTTTGGGTGTGCCCCCCGAAGGAGCCTTTACCACTGAGCTATCCCTAGCGTTGGTGCTCACACATAGGCCTGGGCTCCTTGGAGCTGTCCAGATGCCACTCATGTTTCTTCCCTGAGATCAGAAGAAATCACTGTCTCCTCCCCCAGCCAAACAAGGCCTTGATGATAAACTCATCCTTTGGAAAGTGCTAGCAGGTAGAGAAATGGTGATTGACCACCACTGACACACAGGGTGACCCTGGTCTTTTGTATTATCACCCCTCTGTTACATTCCACTTGAACATGGTTTTAGATGCCAGATTCACACCTTTGCCTGCCATTTTCCTGGTGGCAACCCTCCCAGGAAGATTCGCGTCCTATCTTGTCTTTCCCAAGGGATCACTCCCATGCCACCCTCTAGCAACCAAGCTTAAAGGAACTCTGAGATCACCTAAGGGGTGTCTGTCTTTCTGGTAGGGGAAGAAAAAGGTAAGAAAAGCTATAGGCAAGGAAGAATTCTTATGGGAGAGACATGCTGCTGTGGTTTTTCCTGCCATGTGAAATGTTGTTGACACAGCATAATTTTAGGTAGAAAGTTGCCTGTGCATACCATAAGTAGGGCACTGGAACATGAGCTCAGTATTTGACTTCAGCTGTTTTTAGAGTTTTAAGTTGCTGGAAGTTGTCGCTGAGATCATCAAGACTGGTGTTTCCAAATGGGTTGACGCATAGGCATTCTTAGTAGTCACTGTTATTTTCTCATGCTAAGTGCATTACATGCATTGTCTAAATCCTCAGTGATCACTTAGTATAATAGTTATTTCAATTACTTTGCCTTCTGTGTTTAAAGACTAACACATTCCTGTTTATTTAAACATAGGGCTTAGGAAATTCAAGAGGGCCTTTTTTGTACCTTTCTCTAGTCTGAGCTCTCCATTCTCATCAAAAGGTAAAAGAGTGTATTTATTGCAGCCTGGAATCTTTGCTTTTGGAGCTCTGCTGCTGAGAAAGGAGATGGACACTCACTGGGCTGTACACAGACAGTGTGCACAGAGGGCACATGCCTCATCTGTACCTGCTGAGTTACAGGATCTCAGGAGGCAAAAGCGGGCACCTGATGAATTTTGTGTCGTCGCTTTTCATTTAACAGTGCCTCTTCTTGCTGTAGTAGCTTTTGCCAGAGGGGCGATTCATGAGGCTGAGTTTTGTGCACAGCATGAATTACTTTCTCTCTGCCCTCTTTTTTTTTTTTTTTTTTTTTTTTTAAGTAACTCCCTGGCCTACTTGGTTTCTCAAAAGTTGAACCAGCCATATATACTTCTGTTGACATGAGAATGTGATCGGCTCATGAGTTATTGTTCCTTTCGGTGTACAACTGACCCAGCCTGGTTTCCAGATGAGAAATGTGCAAATCCAAATGTTGCCAAACCATGAGGCTATATTTCAACTATGAAAAAAATCTACTTCCTGCATGTGTTCAGACAGATTTCCAATTAAAATTGTTCCTCATTGCCATAACTTATCTCTTGTAACAGATTGCACAATTCTTGCCAGCATAAATGCTATTATCTGTATGCTTCAGAGAATGCTTCAGTATGATCATGTGTATGTGTGTGTGTTGTATGTGAGAGATATGGGAGAACATTTGCAACGGATGAGAGCTTTTATAGGGCATGGATATGAATTCCTCCTCTGGTAATAATTGGGCTATTCCACGAAGCACAGAGGCAATTCTTTAAATAAAAGATTTCTGGTTAGAATTATTCAAAGGAGCAGCCTACCTTGAAGATCATCCCTGGGGTTGGTGTGTCTCTACTTTGTTTCTTTCATTTTTAAACTTTGGCTATCAAGTCAGAAAACATGTATTAAATGAAAACAAACTTTTGTATTTAATTCAGAGAAGAGTAAAGGGAAGAACGATGAAAAACTCAGTCTTTATGTAAACTCCAGGGATGCTAGGGCTTGGAGGGCTTTTCTAATGTTACGAGACTTTGTACTACTGATTTTTATATATTCTTGTTTGGAGGCAAACATGTCTCTGGGGCAGTTGTTGAGTGGCAATGGCATTCCACTGTGATCCCTCTGGAGCTCCAGTCAATTTTCTAACCCAGTGGCTGCATCCCTTTGGTCTGCTGTCCTGCGAGGTGTCAGGTTTTCCAGCTGCCATGCATTTCCCACGAGCTGTTCTTGGTGTGACAGTTGCTGGCCCTCTCAGTCTGGGTGTGTCTGTGCTTCTTAATGCCAAGTGTCTAAACCTGTACATGCTACCCTAATTGTTAATTGTATTATTGATCATTTTGATGATCTTGCTTGAAGATTGATTCGTACTTTTCAATTTGATAGAAATAAAGTTTTTTTTCCTGCTTACAACTAGCAAATTCATTTAACATTTATATGGCTTTTTAACGTGGAACACTATCTGTTTTCACCCTCATTTACACCACCCAACACCCACTGCATCCTCATCCCATATAGGTGCTGGTTCGAGTCTCCTCTGCTCCTTTTCCAATCCAGTTCTCTGCTCTATCCCAGGAAAGCAGTAAAAAATGCCCCAGGTGCTTGAGCTGCTGCACCTATGTGGGAGCTACAGAAGAAGCTCCTGGTTCCTGGCTTCGGATCGGCCCAGCTCCAGCTGTTGCAGCCATTTGGGAGTGAATGTTTCTCTGTCTCTTGCTCTCAAATAAGTAAATAAAATCTTAAGAGAGAGAAACATGGAAAGTCGCCAAGCCTCACAATTTGGGAAATGAAAATTAAAAGAGCTATGAACAGAGGTTTTTAACTATCAAACTCTCAAAAATAAGAATATCCTGATAATATCGAGGATGGTGAGATTATAATATGAAGGGAAACTATCATATACTGCTACAATGTTACAATACTTATAAATTGGTAAGATCATTTTGAAAGGCACATTTCCAGAGTGGATGAAAATTGAAAATCCACGTGCTCTTTGATTCAGTAATGTAATTTTAAGGGACCTATCCTGGAAACATAAATGCATGTGGAGTTGTATACTCAGGATATGCATTTGAAGTCTCATTTGAAACAACAAAAACTGGGAATAAGCTAAATATTTAATAATCAGGACTGGCTAAATAATTAATAACTCACTATATGAAATACCATGCATTAGAATTATTTCCAGATACATTAATGAAAAGTATGAATGCTATATAGATTATGATGTCATTTATGTTAAAAAAATTAGTATTTGTGGTGGGTAGTGAAGTTTATGTGTATAGAAAGAATAGAACCTCTCATTTTTCTGGTTTCTGTTCTGAATCTCCACAGTACCAGCCTTGTGGATAGACTCTCAGTGGATTTGGAATTTCTCATTCCATTTCTCCTGGGACGTGCCTGAATTCCAGTGCACTGGGGTGACAGCCAGTTCACGAATACTTAAGGTCATCAGTCCTCACTTCTCTGTCCAATTGGTCATCAGTTTACACAAGTGTCCCTGTCCTGCAGGCCCAGTGATTCTCTAGCCTTATTCCACCCTCCCCACCTGCACAGAAATCAGTCTGCAGACCCAGGACTCATCTCAGTGCTCCTGCTCCCTAGAAACTTCCATGTCTCAGGACTGGCACTGTGGCAGAGCAGGTAAAGCCGCCACCTGCAGTGCCAGCATCTCATATGGGCACTGGTTTCAGTCCTGGCTGCTCCACTTCCTATCTAGCTCTCTGTTATGGCCTGGGAAAGCAGATGAAGGCACAAGTCCTTGGGCCCCTGCACTCATGTGGGAGACCTGGAAGAAGCTCTTGGCTCCTTGCTTCGGATCAGTGCAGCTCCTGCTGTTGTGGGTAACTGGGGTGTGAACCAGCAGATGGAAGACCTCTCTCTATGCCTCTCCTCTCTCTGTGCAAGGTCATACCTATTTCATCCTATCTAAGCCTCCGTTCTTAGCCTCAGATGCTTCAGCGACTTAGATGGAAGTAAAATATTGATGGAGTCACAGCTGGGAAAGATCATGGTCTGGATTAAACAATCAAGATTTCAAAAGATCTTTAGTCTAGATCAGAACAACAAAATGCAATTTAATGGAAATAATGCTGGATTCTATATGTAGGTTAAAAAATTCAGTTACGTAGTATAGAGTTGGGAACATTGTAATAATTTACCTTAAAAGATTCTGAGATTTTAGATGACATTACCCTAGCTGAACCCAATATTAAGAAATATGTGGGGCCAGCACTGTGGTGTAGTGGGTTAAGCCTCTGTCTGCATTGCTGGCATCCCATATGGGTGCTGGTTTGAGTCCTGGCTGCTTCACTTCTGATCCAGCTCTCTGCTGTGGCCCAAGAAAGCAGTAGAAGATGGCCCAAGTGCTTTGACCCCTGCACCCACATGGGAGACCCAGTAAAACTCCTGGATCTTGGCTTCTAATGGGCCCAGCTGCAGTTGTTGCGGCCATTTGGGTAGTGAACCAACAGATGGAAGATCTCTTTCTCTCTCTCCCTCCCTTTTTCTCTCTCACCCTCTGTCTGTAATTCTGCCTTTCAAATAAATAAATGGATATTCATTGAAAAGAGAAATATTACCCTGTGAGACAGTGGTGAAGACTTTAAATAACTAAAGTTTCCTGCCATCCATGCAGGAGATCTGGATTGAGTTTTGGCTCCTTGTTTCAGCCATGGCTTAATTATGGCTGTCACAATCATTTGGATAGTGAGCCAACAGAGGAGAGCTCTCTGTCCATCTGCATCTATAAGCAGATAATTTTTAGAAAAATAATTAAAGGGTTGGCGCTGCGGCCTAGTGGGTAAAGCCACCACCTGCAGTGCCAGTATCCCATATGGGCACCTGTTCGAGTCCCTGCTCCTCCACTTCTGATCCAGCTCTCTGCTATGGCCTGGGAAAGTAGTGGAAGACAATCCAAGTCCTTGGGCCCCTGCACCCACATAGGAGACCTGGAGGAAGCTCCTGGCTTTGGATCAAGTGATGGTTTACTACTTGGATCCCTGCTGCCCACAGGAGAGACCCACACTGGGCTTCCACCCACAGTTTTAGTGTGGTCCATCCCCAGCTGTTACAGGAGTAAGCCAGCTGACTTGCTCTCTCTTTTTCTCTTTCTTTCTTTTCTTTTGTTTTTAAGATTTATTTATTTATTCAAAAGTCAGAGTTAGACAGAGAGAAGAGAGGCAGAGAGACAGAGAGAGAGAGAGAGAGAGAGAGAGAGAGGGAGAGGTCTTCCATTCAATGGTTCACTCCCCAGTTGGCTGCAACGGCTGGAAGTGCGCTGATCCGAAGGCAGGAGCCAGGAGCCAGGAGGTTCTTCCAGGTCTCCCACATGGGTGCAGGGGCCCAAGGACTTGGGCAATCTTCTACTGCTTTTCCAGGCCACAGCAGGGAGCTGGATCGGAAGTGGAGCAGCCAGGACTAGAACCGGCGCCCATATGGGATGCTGGCGCTTCAGGCCAGGGCGTTAACCTGCTGTGCCACAGCGTCAGCCCCTCTTTTTCTTCTTCCAAAATAAAGAAATATTATTTTTAAAATAAATAATAGCGACAAAACTCAGTTGCAGAGTTTTAACTTAAATGAATGACTATTTTAACATGCTGTGTGTCTTAGTGAACATTGAATAGTTGGGCAATTTCTGAAGTCCACAGGAAGGTTCTGCATTCTATTTCTTAGGAGGTTAATATGAAAGAAGAAAATATTCAAAGACAAAAATATTTGAAGGAGAGTAAACAGGATGTAGAAGGAGCAGAAGGAGGGTGTGAAAGGGCAAGGGTCAAATTTAGTGTTCACATCTACTGAAGAGCTGTAAGCGCAGCCTAAGTCTTAACTAAGACCTGTGACTAAATACTTTGAGAGAATCTGTGATTAGTACAGTTATAGCTATACCATTACAAATAAAGCTGAGGGGGCCAGCGCTGTGGCGCAGAGGGTTAAACCCCTATCCTAAAGTGCCAGCATCCCATATGGGTGCCGGTTCTAGTCTCGGCTGCTCCTTTTTGGATCCAGCTCTCTGCTATGGCCTGGGAAAGCAGTAGAAGATGGCCCAAGTCCTTGGGCCCCTGCACCCGCATGGGAGACCTGGAAGAACCTCCTGGCTCCTGGATTCAGATCGGCTCAGCTCTGGTTGTTGCGGCCATCTGGGAAGTGAACCATCGGATGGAAGACCTCTCTCTCTATCTCTTCCTCTCTCTGTAACTCTTTCAAATAAATAAAAATATTTAAAAAATGTAAAGTTGAAGGCCGGCACCGTGGCTCAACAGGCTAATCCTCCGCCTTGCGGCGCCGGCACACCGGGTTCTAGTCCCGGTCGGGGCGCCGGATTCTGTCCCGGTTGCCCCTCTTCCAGGCCAGCCCTCTGCTGTGGCCCAGGAGTGCAGTGGAGGATGGCCCAAGTGCTTGGGCCCTGCACCCCATGGGAGACCAGGAAAAAGCACCTAGCACCTGGCTCCTGCCATCGGATGAGCGCGGTGCGCCGGCCGCAGCGCGCCGACCGCGGCAGCCATTGGAGGGTGAACCAACGGCAAAGGAAGACCTTTCTCTCTGTCTCTCTCTCTCACTGTCCACTCTGCCTGTCACAAAAAAAAAAAAAAAAAAAATGTAAAGTTGAGTTCTTCCCATTGTGTCTCTTGCCAGGTGGGATGATGATGATGAGGTGAACAACATTGGTTACCTGTTGAATGCTTGCCAAATATTTGCATGCATTATCTCATTGAATACTTGCAACAATGCTGTGAGGGTCAGAAGGTGTAGGTAATTTGCTCTACTGTGTGCCCACGCACATGTTGGCAAAAGAGGTGGCAACATTATTTGTCTACATTTCAAACATATTTTGATTTAACTATCTACGACTTTTTAGCAAAATGGTGGTTTAGCCTATTTGAATGAGAATCATTTTTGAAGTAACACCTTGATAGGAAGGACTTCATTTTGGAGCACCTGAGACTCCATCTTGAGAAAGCACCCCCACCTCGCACCATGAGACTCTGGTCTGAAACTATGATCTAGAGCATTCAGACAATAGCAGTCCCCTACATCACACTTGGCAACCTGCATCACACTTGGCAAAGCATAGAAACCCCCTAGCATGATCACTCCAGCTTAAAAACAGATAGGCTGCACCTGGGTTAATGATAAGATTGTAATTTGTCTATGTCCTACGTATGATTTAGGCCAATACCTGGATTAATGTCAAGATTTTAATTGAAATTGTTAAGATTATAACTGATTAATTTCACAGAGGCTTTAGGTTAGCTTGACCCCAGTAACCATGTATTCCTCCCTGATCCTAGCAACCATGCATTCTCGTCCCAATTTTGCGGTCTTTGCCTTTATAAACCCTGTTGCTTTGAGCTTCGGGGTCGAGAGTTCTTTAGGGCATGAGCCCACTCTCCACCACTGGCAATAAAGGACCATCAAATTTTATCAGTGTGTGGTGCTTCTCTGTTTGCACTCACTCAGGTACATTTTAAAGTTCTGACCTACGACAGGTGTTCATTTATATGTTAGCTAATGGAGAAAGTATCTGTGGTGTGAGTAAACCACAGTGAAATAGGAGGGGCTTTTAAATAAAATTCACACTGGTCTCTGCTGTGATTACAGATCTTGAAATGAGCCTCAGGGGACCTGAAGCATGTTTTCAGAGCAGAGCTTGTCCAGTAGAACTTTCTGCACTGATGGAAAATGTTCTATAAGTGTGTTGTCCAATGGGTAGCCACTCGTCACATGAGACTATTGAGTACTTGAAATGTGGCTAGTTCAACTGAGGAGTTGACTTTTTAATTATTTAATTCAATTTTTAGTTATTTAATCTAATTAAATAGCCAAATGTGGCTAGTGAAACCATATTAACAATGTTGCTCTAGAAGCTTCCATTTCCCTTCACACGGATTGCAGGAAGGGAGCAGGCTTTATACATGGCACAAGGAAAGCATGTGAGAGTAATGATTGTGCTGACAGAGTTAGATATAGTCAGCTCACCCTAGCTCATCTGGGAGGTATATCAGACTGACTGTGTGGCCGGCACAGCACCAGCTAAACTCACTTCTGAGGGTGACAGGGACTTGGAACTTGTTGGTATAATACCAGGTGGCACCTGGGGCAGATCAACCAGAAGAACTGGTGCCCGGGAGGCTGTGCATAATACTAACAGGGAAGGAGCACCTCCCCATCACCTGCCGGTTATGGCTCCCTGGGGGCACTGAGTTCATGGTAACAACAGAAACCAAGAAGCTTATGAAATTTTAGGGGATTTTACTGACCTCCTATTTCACAGTTTTCCCAGCCTTTTCCATAACAGAATTCCCCAACCCATATCTCTCTTGCTTCACCTTGTGCTACTTCCTCCATTGCTCACCCAGCTCTGGATGCACAGGTTTTCTCTGTGCCCCTGTAGACTGCACCAAGTCCAGAAGAGCAACTTGATTAGGAGTGTGAACTTTGGAGCCATTTCACTTGCTTTGCCATTCATTAGCAACTTTGTAACATTTCCATGCCTGTTTTTTCCTTTGTAAGATGAGAATCATAATAGTACTTATTTCATAGGACTTCAAGGAAGATTAAATGCATTAATAATGTGAAATACTTTGCCAAGTGCCTAACACATAATAAGTATTATAAAAGTTAGTTACTATTGTTGGTAATAGTCCTCCTAGTATTGTTTCCTCTGCCTGGAGTATTTTTCTCCTAGACAACTGGTCATCCTGCATATTTCAAAGATGATGCCATTTTTGTTTTTTAAAAAATTCAATCTTTTTATTTTTTGAAAGGGAGAGAGAGAGAGAGAGAGGAGGAAAGAGAGAGAGAGTGTTACTCCATCTGCTGGTTCAGTCCCTAAATTCCTGCAATGGCTGGGGCTGGGCCAGTTTGAAATCGGAAGGCAGGAACTCAATCCAAGTCTCCCACATGGGTGGCAAGAACTCAACTGCTTGAACCATCATCTACTGCCTCCCAGGGTGTGCATTAATGGGAGGCTGGAATTGGAAGCAAAGCTAAGACTTGTACCCAGGTACTTGAATATGGGAATATGGGGTGGGGGCACCCCAAATAGTATCTTTGTATTTTTTTTAAAGATTTATTTATTTACTTGAAAGGCAGAATAACAGAGAGAGGGAGAGACAGAGAGATCAGTCTTCCATTTGCTGGTTCACTCCCCAAATGGCTGCAAAGCCAGAGCTGGGCAGTTCTGAAGCCAGGAGCCAGGAACTTCTTCTAGGTCTCCCACATGAGTGGCAGAGACCCCAGGACTTGGGCCATCTTCTGCTGGTTTACCAGGCACATTAGCAGGGAGCTGGATTGGAAGTAGAGCAGCCGGGACTCGAATCAGTGCCCTTATGGGATGCTGACATTGCGGGTGGTGGCTTTACCTTCTATATGACAACACTGGTCCCTTAAAGCAGTTTTTAAAGGAAAGATTTAATGTATGCATATCAGTATCACAAGAGAAGGCAAACCAAGCTGAGCTCATGGAAGTAAGCGTTCCCAAATACCCTTCTCCACTTTGCAAACACCTTTCTCTCTATTCTCCCAGTTCACTTCCCTCCATCATCATAGGCAACCCACAGCTGATAATAAGGAATGGTTACTCATGGAAGTAGTCATATAAATCAGTCCATGTAATTCAGAGAAAGTTGTCCTCTGGGGTCTCATCAAATGATCTTATTTGCTTCTCGTGGCCCCTTGGGAGATGCTAATATGCAACTCTAGTTAATCTTCCCTTGGAAGTGTTCATGGGGCACCACGTTGCCGGGGATACCACTCAGAGTTAGGCATTTCTCCCTGGTTGTCCAGTTCTACTGGCATATTCATAAGATTCTTTTTTTTTTTTGACAGGCAGAGTTAGACAGTGAGAGAGAGAGAGACAGAGGGAAAGGTCTTCCTTCCGTTGTTTCACTCCCCAAATGGCCACGACAGCCGGCACGCTGCTCCAATCCGAAGCCAGGAGCCAGGTGCTTCCTCCCGGTCTCCACTGCCTTCCTGGGCTACAGCCGAGAGCTGGACTGGAAGAGGAGCAACCAGGACAGAATCTGGCGCCCCAACCGGGACTAGAACCTGGGGTGCCGGTGCCGCAGGCAGAGGATTAGCCTAGTGAGCCGTGGGCTGGCCCATAAGATTAATTCTAACTGCTGTAACACACAGCTGTAGAAGCTTGGCACTGGATACAGCACACGTGTTTCCTGCTCAGATGGCCTTCTGTGCTACTGATGGAGAAAGGGTAGGGATTTGTTTCGTACAGGCATTCAGGGACCCAGGCTCCTCCAACTGGCAGACCCATCAGCCTCCAGGCCTCACAGTCCATTCCTGGATTTTGTGCCTCTGGCCAGCTATTTAAACAGAAAGATGGTGTGGAGGGTTCTGTGAGAGATTTGTGTATATTATTTCGCCTCCATTCCTTTAGCCAGACTTGGTCATGTAGCTATGACCAACTACAAAACTAGGAACATCTCTGCTCTGGTGAGCAGAGTAAGGCAAATATTATCATTCCCAATTTACAACTGTGGAAAGTGAGACTCAGAGAAATCAAATGATTTGTGTAAGGCTATTTTAAAAAAATTATTTTATCTTTTTCAAGATTTTATTTACTGGGGCTGGCGCTATAGCATAGCGGGTAAAACCACCACCTGCAGTGCCAGCATCCTATAAGGGCGCTGGTTCAAGTCCTAGCTACTCCACTTCCAATCCAACTCTCTGCTATAGCCTGGGAAAGTAGTGGAAACTGGCCCAACTAATTGGGTCCCTGCACCTGCATGGGAGACCTGGAAGAATCTCCTGGATCAGCACAGCTCTGGATGTTGCGGCCAACTGGGGAGTGAACCAACAGATGGAAGACCTGTCTTTCTCTGCCTCTCTCTCTCTCTGTAACTCTGTTTTTCACAGCTCTCTGCTGTGGCCTGGGAAGGCAGTGGAGGATGGCCCAGGTGCTTGGGCCCTGCATCCGCATGGAAGACCAGGAGAAAGCACCTGGCTCCTGGGTTTGGATCAGCGCAGCATGCTGGCGGTAGCCGCCATTTTGGGGGTGAACCAACAGAAGGAAGACCCTTCTCTCTCTCTCTCTCTCTCTCTCTCAGTGTCTAACTCTGCCTGTCAAAAAAAAAAAAAAGAAAAGAAAAGATTTTACTTATTTATTTGAGAGGTAGAGTTACAAACAGAGAGAGGGAGAGACAAAGAGAAAGGTTTTCCATCCACTGGTTCACTCCCCAAATGGGTGCAATGGCCGGAGCTGGGCTGATCTGAAGCCAGGAGCTTGTTCTGGGTCTCCCAGGTGGGTACAGGGGCCCAAGCATTCGGACCATTTTCCACTGCTTTCCCAGGCCATAAGCAGAGAGCTGGATCAGAAGAGGAGCTGCTGGGACATGAACTGCTGCCCACATTGGGATGCCTGCACTGCAGGCAGAGGCTTGGCCCACTATGTCACACTGCCGGCCCCATGTGTAATTTGACAAATAAGTTAGACTCTAACTCTATTTAGACACACTAAGCCTGATGCTGTTTTAGCTTCACTCAGTGGTAGAGAAGAGGCACAAAACTTAGATTAAGTACCATGGTGCTCCAAAGAGATTATTAGGTTGCTAATGGTTTAAAGTGATTTTATTTTGCCTTGCACTGATTTACTGTAACCTGAGCCTGATTCCTCACTTAGTGGGCCTTTTCCAGAATGCCTCCCTCTCAGGGTGATGAGCCTTCACTCATCCCAATGTATCTGATCCCTATTTATAAATCCCTTGCTGGTTGACTGGTGAGGTCCTGTGTTGGCTAGTCTCTGAAGATGACCTTGGGACCATTCTGTCCTCCTATGTGCACGTCCCTCCTGCCACGCAGAGTAGAGCTTAGGACTCCTCTCTTGAACAGCTGGGCCTGTGAATGAATGATCTGAGGAGTAGAGTGTGCAAGAAGTTGTTTTGGGGAAACTTTTTTTTTTCTTTTTTTAAAGATTTGCTTATTTTGAAAGGCAGAGTTACTGAGAGAGAGAGAGAGAGAGAGAGAGAGAGAGAGAGAGAGAGATCTTTCATCTGTTGGTTCACTCCCCAGATGGCTGTAACAGCCAGGGCTGGGCCAGGCTGAAGCTAGGAGGTTCATCTGCGTCTCCCGTGTGGGTGGCAGGGGCCCAAGCACTTGGGCTATCTTCTGCTGCTTTTCCTAGGCACATTAGTAGGGAGCTGGATAGGTAGTGGAGCAGCTGGGACATGAACTGTTCCCCATATGGCATGCGGCACCACAGGATGGCTTTATCTGCTATGCTACAACACCAGTTCATTTTTTGGAGGAACTTGGAGTCAAGACTTTGAGAAAGCCTTGCTGCTCTAAAATCCTGCTTTTGGGGTCGAGCTACCATGCTGTGAGGCAGCCCATGCAACAAGGCTTGTAGCTGGGCTCCCAGCTGAGAGCCAGAACTATCTTGTTAGCCATGGATGTGAGCCACCTAAGAAGTGAATCTTTAAGCCTTGAGCAACCCCAGCTGACACCATGTGGAAGAGAAATTAGCTACCCTCTCTGATCCTTCCTAAATGGCAAGATCATTAGTAAATGGGTGATTGTTACTGCCTGAAGCCAGTATGTTTTGGGTGGTTTATTATCAATAGATAATTGAAAGAAATTGCTTAGAAGCCTTGATCCATTTTACATGAGCAGTTTTCTCTCTTCTTACCGCAGGAACACTGCTGAAAATTTTGTAGCTGGGGAACTTTAGGCATTGTTCTTTCATCTGGTGAACTTGTAGAATTTCATATTGAAAATAAATTTAAAGTGGAGACTACTCTTGAGTGTTTCCCATACCAATAATAATCCCAGGCCGGCGCCACGGCTCAATAGGCTAATCCTCTGCCTTGCGGTGCCGGCACACCGGGTTCTAGTCCCAGTCGGGGCGCCGGATACTGTACCAGTTGCCTCTCTTCCAGGCCAGCTCTCTGCTATGGCCTGGGAGTGCTGTGGAGGATGGCCCAAGTGCTTGGGCCCTGCACCCCATGGGAGACCAGGAGAAACACCTGACTCCTGCCTTCGGATCAGCGCAATGCATTGGCCGCAGCACACCGGCTGTGGCGGCCATTGGAGGGTGAACCAATGGCAAAAGGAAGACCTTTCTCTCTCTCTCTCACTGTCCACTCTGCCTGTCAAAAAATAAAATTAAAAAAAAAATCCCATTGGCATTTGAAATGTGAAACAACACTATTGGTTGCAATGATTCTAGAGGCACTGTATTTACTTATTTATCTTATTTTCAATTGAAAACATTTATTTAAAAAGGAGAGAGAGAAAGAGAGAGAGAGAGATTTTATATCTCTGGTTCACTCTCCAAATGCCTGCAACAATTGCAGCTGGGCCAGGTCAATATCAGGAGTCTGGAATCTAATACAGGTCTTCCACATGAGCGGGAGACCAAAGTACTTGAGCCATCACCTGCTGCCTCCCAGTGTGCATATCAGCGGGGAGGGAGCTGGATTTGGAAAGGGAGAGAAGACTTAATCCCACGCACTGTGGTGTGGGATGCAGTCATCCCGTGCAGGGTCTGAATTACTGTGCCAAATGCCTGCCCCCATCCAGAGGCACTTTAGATGCCTTTAGGTTATATGCTTTAGTGGATAGCCTAGAATTTTTGTAAAGATGGGGGATAATAGAGTCACACGGGCATAATAAAAGAGTGACATAGATTTAAATCATGAAGTTTGATGAACTTGACTTTTGCCAAAAAGCAGCTTTGTCATTTATCTCTCCTTTCCCTCCATCCATCCACACACGTGGTGATTGACTGTTGTGTTGTAAAAATACATGCCATTCCTTTTTGTCTGTCTGTCTAAGTTGACATAGGATTATAAAAAGCCACACTGTTTTGAACCTATTTGTTTCTTTGCTTATGTAGTGGTAAAATTTAGCACAACTATGAGGTAGGTATTATTTAGTATTTCTACTTGACGTCTGGAGAAACTGAGATGTAGACAAGTTGGGCCAGTTGGCCAGAGTCTCACAGTAAGTGGCAGAGCCAGGGGTCTTACAGCTCTGCCTACCACTCCTTGACTCACACCACACCTCTCCCCGACCCTCACAAATCTTGACTTTGAGGATTGTCAAAGTCCTTGACTTTGAAGACTGTCATTTTTACATTTCTGGATCTAGTTTTGTAAACACAATGACATGAATGGAATCCAGGGCTTTTTTTTTTTTTTTCTCTTTGCCCAGTGAGCCAGAGGTACAAATAACTGGACTTGTATGTTTTGCATTTTTGACATTTGAAAAGAAATTCCATGTTGCTAATGCTCATGAATGTGCTTCAGGGCACCTGGGCGTTTCCACTGTTGGAAGATCTTCTCTCAGGCTGCTTTCTTTTCCCAGGGACTGGAGGGACAGTGCAGAGGGCTGCCCACTGCATCTGCCTGGAGCAGGCTGTGACCGTGGGAGCCTAGGGTTTCTGGCCTTGTTTCAGGCCCAAGCTGGAGGAGTGCCATGAAGTCACATGATGTTTGCTGTAAAAGGGCAAGCCGAGGAGTGTCCACCCGCCTTTCCCTGACGGGTGAAGTCTAAGCTGTGAGTCAGTAGGTCCCTGCAAGGAGCTGTTTCAGTCCACTGGATGTGCCAGGACAATGAAAGAAGAGGTGAGTCTCTAAGACAGGCTCTCTGGGGCCATTCACACTTAGCAGGATTTCAAAACCAGTTAGTGAGCCTCAGGATCAATAGGGAAGAAGGGTGTGACCCCTTGGAAGGAAATCTCTAGGTCAATTGGTTAAATCCCCTCCATTAACGTGAGTGGTGGTGGAGGTTAAAATAGGAAGTCAGGAGGTGCAGAGACATAACCAATATTTCACAGATGGTTTGGGCAACCAGGAATGGAGCCCAAGTGTCCTTACCCAGATAAGAAGTCCCAGGAGCAGAGGGGAAACTTGGTCTAGGGAATTCGTTGGTGGAATATCAGCCCTTATTCTTGAGTAGCTTTGTGAATTAGATCACTTCTTTCAAAAGCCTGTTTCTTCAGTTTGGATGCCATGGACAATGAAGGTTGCGGTAGAAGAAAACAGCTTACTACTGAGAGAGAGGAGAGAGAGAGAGAACGAGAGAGGCAACTCTCCTCTTCCCAGTCTCTCCCACGTCTCTTCTTCATTCCATATTTTTATCTTCCTATTCTTCTGAATTAGATAAAAAAAATTCCATAGGGCTGTCCTATAATGGCTTTCAGAATGTGACTTATTGAGCCCACTAAGGCCTCATTCTAAGGGGAGTCATGGAGCTCTCCCCCCATATACTTTGTGCCCTGTGACCTCTCGGAGTCCTCCAGATCTCTAGCCTGGGACTTAGGGGATGTGCTTGGCCTCCTTCAGTGAACTGAGGGTCACTGGGACATCGAATGTAGCCGTGAATACGTGGGTTTAGGTTGAACTATGGCTGAACCATACTTCCGATTTTGGATTAAACCGTATGAAATTGCAAGATATGCAATTAAAAAATAAGTTGTTTTATTTTAAGATAGTTGTGGATTCATATAGAGTTGTAAGAAATAAATCATGTTTCTTTTTACCCATTTTCCCTTAATGGTTACAGTGCAACACTATAATTCTAGTGTCACAGTGTATGGACGTTGATACAGTGAAGACATGAAACAGCCTTATGTTCCCTGGATCCCTCTGATTACTCTTTATAGCCACACCCACCTTCCTCTCTCCTCCCTGGTCACCACTATTCTGTCTTCTCTTTCTATAACTTTGCCATTTCCAAAACGTTACACAACAACAGCATGTAACCCTTAGGGAATGGCTTTTTGTTGCCACAGCAGAAGAAATCACCTGGGATTCGTTGAGATTCTTGGTCGTACTGACAGTCGGCTACTTTTTATTGCTGAGGATTATTCCACGGCATAGATGTACCACAGCTTTTTAAACTATTGCTCGTTAAGCAACATCTGGCTTGTTTCAGAGTTTGGCTATTTCAAATTAAGCTGCTAGGAACATTTGTATGTAGGTTTTTTTTTTTTTTTTAAAGATTTATTTATTTATTTGAAAGGTAGACTTAACAGAGAGGCAGAGGCAGAGAGAGAGGGTTCTTCCATCCGCTGGTTCACTCTCCAGATGGCCACAATGGCTAGAGCTGTGCCAATCCGAAGCCAGGAGCCAGGAGTTTCTTCTGGGCCTCCCAGACAGGTGTGGGGGCCCAAGGACTTGGGGCCATCTTCCACTGCTTTCCCAGCATAGCAGAGAGCTGGATAGGAAGTGGAGCAGCTGGGACTCGAACAGGTGCCCATATGGGATGCCAGTGCTGCAAGCAGTGACTTTACCAGCTCTGCCAGAGTGCCAGCCCCAATATGTAGGTTTTTGTGTGAGCATGATTTTACTTTTTTTCTCGTATAAGTACCTAAGTCTGCAATTGCTGGATTGAATGGTAACTGTGTTTTTAGATTTGTAAAAAACCGCTGGGGCCGGTGCTATGGTGCAGTGGGTTAAGCCGTCATCTGTAGTTTGAGTCCTGGGCATTCCACTTCTGATCTACCTCCCTGCTAATGATCTGGGAAAGCAATGGAAGATGGCCCAAGTCCTTGGGCCCCTATACCCATGTGGGAGACCCAGAAGAAGCTCCTAGCTCCTGGCTTTGGCCCAGCCTAGCCCTGGCCATTGCAGCCATTTGGGGAGTGAACCAGCAGATGGAAGATCTCTTTCTGTGTCTCTTTCTCTCTCTCTATGTAACTCTACCTTTCAAATAAATAAATAAATCTTAAAAAAAAAAAAAAGAAAGAAACTGCTAAATGCTTCCAGAGTGGCTATATCATTTTGTAGTCCTACCGATGTTTGGATTCTCTAGGTTCTCCCTCTGTGTCCTTGCCTACTCTCACTATTTTTCATTTAAGTCATTCTCATAGGTGTGTAGTGATATCTTATTATGGTTCTAATTTGTATTTTCCTAATGGCTAATGATACTGAATTTCTTTTCCTATGCTTATTTTCCATCTGTGTATCCTCTTTAGTGAAATACCTGTTCATAGCTTTTGCACATTTTATTACATTTTAAAAGTTTTTTAAAAAATATTTATTTATTTATTTCATCTGTGGATTCACTGCCCAAATGGCCACAACAGCCAGAGCTGGGCCAGGCTGAAGCCAGGAGCCAGGAACTCCATTCAGGTGTCCCATGTGAGTGCAGGGGCCCCAGGACTTGGTCCATCTTCTGCTGTTTTTCCAGGTAGCTTAACCCTTTTTATTTATTTAAAAGGCAGAGTGACAGAGAGAAAGAAAGGGGGGGGGGACAGGAAGAGAGAGAGAAATCTTCCACCCAGGGGTTTATTCCCCAAATGCTTGCAACAGCCCAGGCTGGATCAGACCAAAGCTAAAAGCCAGAAACTCCATCTGGATCTCCCACATAGGTGGCAGGAACCCAAGCACTTGGGCCATCTTACAGCGTTTTCCCAAGTTCATTAGCAGGAGCTGGATTGGAAGTGGAACAGCACCCACAGGAGATGCCAGAGTTACAGCTAGCAGCTTAATCCGCTGGGCCACAACAGCAGTCCTAACTGACTTTAATTTTCATCACCTGGTGAAGCTCTTGTGTGAAATTTTAAATTGTGTGGGATCAGGGCCTGTGGCTGTAGCATAGTGGGTTATGCCACTGCCTGCCCTGCTGGCATCCCATGTGGACACTGGTTGGAGTGGGAGACCTGGACCCGCTTTGGAGACCTGGAGGAAGCTCCTGGCTTCTGGCTTCAGCCTGGTCCAGCCCCAGCTGTTGCAGCTACTTGGGGAATGATCCTGCAGGTGGAAGATATATCTCTCCCTCATTCTTTCTGTAACTGTCTTTCAAATAAATTGAAAGTAAGCAAATTAATCTTAAAAAAAATTATGTGAGCCACCAAAAGTTTACCCACCTTAAATCTTGCAATAGCGATTTTAGATTTCGTCACCTGCCCTGTTACATGCAAGACTTTCCTTTGCTGAGCCCGCATGGCTACCACTGGGAGGGTTAAATAAGATCAAGTCTATAATATTGCGCTCCATAAGTAGTAGCTATTATTACTGCAGCCAGTGTGGCGGAGTCTTGGTTTTGATCTTCGTGTCAGTATTTCCCTACTATTACAAGATCGTGGGGGATGGGGTGCGATTCCAGGGCTCTCATCCGAGAAATGTGCAAATGTCTGAGGACATACACATGTACAAGTGGCGGGACACAGGACAGGGATTCAAACAATCAGATCCACAATCTGTTGCCCGTGTCTGCGTTTTTTGAAAAACTTAACCTGCAACATGTGGTTACACTCTGAGGCAGCAGCGAGGTGTGGAAGCGGAGTTAACCTCTCAGAGCCTCGACGTTCCGGCTCTCCTCGTGCGGGCAGAGTGAGCGCGCAGCTCCCGGGCTTCCCCGCGTGGAGCCACGGTGTCCAGCCGCCCCTGAGCCCTCCCCTACACCTCGGACCCGGGCAGGGCGAGCGACGCTGGCGGCGAGCGCGGCGCAGCACTGCCCACCGCCCGCCGCCCGCCGCCCTTGCCCGTGCCGGGCCGCAAGCTCCTCCCCCGGCGGCCGCATCTACCCCGCGGCGCCCGGGGCTCTGACAGACGCGCGGCGGCGGCGGCGGCGGCGGCGGCGGCGGCGGCGGCGGCGGCGGCGGCGACCCTCGGGCCGGGAGGCGGCGGCGGCGGGGGAGGGGCGCGGGCGCACCGATGGGCGCCACTGAGAAAGGAGGCCAGAAGAGCCGGAGGCTGTTTTCCTCTCTGCGGCCCTGGAAGGCGACCCGGCGGCTGTGGAGGACGCGCTCGGCTCGCAAGGCGGCGCAGGGTGAGTGTGGGCGCGGCCGGCCGAGACCTGTTACCCGCGCGCTGGCGCCGGCTTCCCGCTGCGGGGCGCCGCGGTGGCTCCGCTGTCCCTGCGGCCTCTCGGGCCGTGTTCTCGGGGTCCCGGACCCGTGGTCGGGAGGTACGGCCTGGGTACACTGCGCGGAAGACCCTCGGTCGCGGGGACCAGACTCGTGCCCGAGCCCCTCCTGGGTCGCCCGGCACGGTATCCTCCCAACGTCCCGCGGTCCGGGTCTGTCCGTTTGGCTCAGCACAGAGGGAATCCAGGATGGCGGGGTCACAAAATTCGGTTTGCATCGCCCCCTCCCCGCCGCGCCCCCAACACCTGGACGGGCGCCCGCAATGCAGTACCTGTTGGGGGAATAAATCCCAGCCCCAGGCTCGCTTCGAGGTCCTCCGCGTCCGGACCCACCCCTTTTCCAACCTGTCTGCTGTGACTGCCAGGGATCCCAAGCCGGATAACTCACATCGATTCAGTTCCGGACTCACACCATTCATTCACTGCACTATTTTTAGGGCGTCCCTCAGCCCACCAGCTCCTGCAGAGAACAAGACAGGCCAGGCCACTGCTGCTAGAACTAACTACTTGTAGAGAGGGAGACAGGCATTGCACACAGAGAGCAGAAATCCCCATTGCACGTTGGGAAGCAGTCAGTTTGCCGGGAGGGGACAGAAGGCCCGGGCATCCGGCTCCCAGGGCGGGCGTGGGGGTGGAGGGTGGATGAACGCTGTGCGATCCAGCTGAGACCTGCAGACTGATGGGGCTACTCCAGCGTGGAGGGAAGGGACACATGGAGAGGCTCCCGCTGTGCCTGGAGCTGGGCAAGGGGCAAATGAGGCATGCCGGGCCGCTCTCAAGGTCTGGGCAGGCTTCGAGGAAGAGTTGGGGTTTTAAGCTAAGTGTGCCGGGAAGCCATGAAGTGCTCTAAGCCGGAAAGTAACAGGATTTGCTGGCTCATGGCTTCCCTCTATCTGCAATGGCTATGCCCTCTCTCTCAGCCTGTCCGATTCCTACCCATGTCCTCGCACCAGCACACACACAGTCTCCTTCGGGAAGCCATTTCCGGGTTCCTGCCACCTGTAACCTGTCCTTTAGGGTTTGATCACTTGTGGGGCATGTCACTGTTGGTCAGGTATTGCCCCTCCCACCTTCAAGGCCACTGCATCTCTGCAGCCCCCAGGAGGCTACCTGGTGTGTGTGTGTGTGTGTGTGTGTACTGGCTTGTCCTTTTTGTCTATCCCCATCATCTTCGGCTCTGTGGGCTCCTTCCTCTGAGAGGCTGACAAGCCCTGGTGTCTAAAATGGCCGACCTCATCCCCTCTGCAGAAGAGATGGCACCAAGGTCCTGGCAGTATTGTGTATTGTGGTCCCCTCATCGCCCCCCACACCCCCCATTTTTCGAGGATTCAGTAAATTAAAGAACTAAATGAGTTATGGAGAGCTGGCACATGGTAAGCATTATACAAATTGAAAAAGACCAGCAGTAATTATCTTGCAATTTTCTATTGCCTTGGAAACAAGCTTTTCTCTTGGTGGTAGTCAGGGAGGCTTTGCAGCATGGCAAAAGTGTGCCTTCCTGCTTTCAGTCAGTCTGGGCACCCACAGGGCTCCTTCCCCACTGCCACCAAGGACTGTTGCTGACTCGGTAGGCTGAGGGCTTTATCACTTCCTTTCTGTGGCTTGGTGCCTGCAACAGGTATTCCTGGAGGGCTGGTCCCAGGCACTCTGTGATTCCAGGTGCTGAGTGAAGTTAGACACAAGAGGAATAGCCGGATATTGCCACTGTAGTGACTTTGGTTAGAATAAGCGTTCTATTTTCACAATTTTAAGAACCCCATCTATCTGCGTGTACAGCTACTTTCTCATCTTTCTTTCTCTGCTCCTGCCCTATCGCTCACCCATGCTTTCCAGGGCCCATGGCCAGCTGACATGCCTCTCTCTTCTTAGGCAGGAGCTTTCCTGCCCACTACTTCTCACTGTTTCTTTTCTTCTTCCCCTATGCACCCTGAGGATAAAGCCATTATAATGTATTAATGTCATAGTTTATAGTTTATAGGATATCTGCAAGATCCTTAGCTCTTTTAAAGAATTAATTAATTTGAGAGGCAGAGTTGCAGACAAAGAGGGGGAGAGACAGAGAGAAAGGTCTTCCTTCTGCTGGTTCACTTCCCAAACGGCTGCAATGGCCAGAGTTGGGCTAATCTGAAGCCAGGGGCCAGGAGCTTCTTCCTGGTCTCCCACGAGGGTACAGGGGCCCAAGGACTTGAGCCATCTTCTACTGCTTTCCCAGGCCATAGCAGAGAGCTGGATTGGAAGAGGAGCAGCTGGAACTTGAACCAGTTCCCATATGCGATGCCGGTGCTGCAGGTTACCCCCTATGCCATAGCGCTGGCCCCCTTGGTTAGCTCTTGACAACACCCTTGGAAGGAGGGTGGGTAGATGTTATTTCTGTTTTCCTCATTTTATACCTGAGGGAGGTGAAGCAAGAGACACTGAGTGACTTGTAGGAGGTTGCATGACTGTTAACTGGTGGACTTGGGCCTGACTACGTGTTTAGTACCCTTTCTGCCACATCTCTGTGCACAAAATTAGCAGGATCTGTATTCATGGAAGGAAGAAGTAAAATCAATAAATGTCAGGCAATGAGAGAATTCCATAGCTCAGCTTTATTTTATTTTTTAAAGATTTATTTATTTATTTGAAAGGCAGAGTTACAGAGAAAAAGAGAGAGATTTTCCATCCACTGATTCACTCCTCAAATGGTCACAATGGCTGGGGCTGGGCCAGACTGAAGTCAGGAAACAGGAGCTCCATCTGGGTCTCCCACATGGGTGCAGGGACCCAAGGACTTGGCCATCTTCTGTTGCTTTCTCAGGTGCATTAGCAGGGAGCTGGATTAGAAGTGGAGTAGTCAGGACTTGAACTGGTGCTCATATGGGATGCTGGCATTGCAGGCAGTGGCTTAACCCATTGTGTCACAATGCCAATCTCTATTTTATTTTCTAGATGTGGCCTGAATTGTTCATCATTTGGTTAATATGACTTGGGCATCCGGAATCATGTTGCTTTAATGTTAGGCTATGATTTGATTCTGCCACTAAGAAGAGGCACACTGATAACCTGTGGTTCTGGCCAGGACATTTAATCTTTCTAAAACTCAATTATACATCAACTGCAAAAAAATTCCTAGGTTGTCAGGCTGCTGTGATTATTTAATGAGTTCCTGGTACTTAGAGGCTCACCGAGGGTGAGTTGTTATTTTTACTAATGTTAGTCCAGATCTTTGACCATAATATGGTTAGTCATGCGGCTGGAAAATTCAGTGAGCTATGGGGAAAGACTACAGCTGGAAGCTCGTTTAGGGTAGCTCACTCTACTGGGCCTGCATCCGTATCCTTTCTTCCATCTTTTTATTTGTTTTTTTTTTTTCACCAGGAGACTGCAAGTGAAAAGTAGCATAGTTTCTAGGGACTCCTAGCATTTTTTTTTTTTTTTTTTGGTTCTAATACTGTGTCCTGAATGTGGCAGACATTGAATAAATGTTTGGAACAAATGGATCCTTCTATTTATATACAAGTATACCTCCAAAGAGAATGAGTCTAAAATTTACAGTCTGAACACTTACTACTATAATATAGGATAGATAAAAAGATAATTATTGGGTCAAAGAGTATGTGCTGTTTTAATTTTGAAAAAGATTGCCAAGTTGACCTCCATACATTTGTGCTAATTCAGTTCCCATCAGCAGTGTGTGAGATGCTGATTCTTTATTGAGCACTATCAGATTTTTCAATGCTTGCCAGTGTGATGAGTGGTTGCTTTATATTAAATTTCCTTGACAAATAATGAGGCTAAGTCTCTTTTCATGTGAATATTGGCCATTCCTGTGTGAAACTCCGTGAAATGCCTGTTGATAATTTTTTCCCATTTTTCACTTGGTTTATCTCTTCCTTATCCATTTATAGGAGTTCTTTAAATATTTTGGGTACCAGTCATTTGTTGGTTTGGATGTCCGAGCGACTTTTTAAAAATATACCTAGCCATGAGAATATGTGAGTAGTTCTGAATGGGAATATGAACAAGCTTAGCTGAGTGGAAATTAACCCTCCGAATGCCTCTGTCCTTTCCAGAGAACCGTATTCTAGTCAACTATTAAAGCTCTGGGGTTACAGCAAAGGGGCACATAGACAGTGGAAGTATTTTGTGAGCTGTAGACTTCTTCAGCCCTTGAGATGACGATAGATAATTAGCCCTGAGTTCCTCCCAGGAGAAGTTGCCTTCTCCAAACCCTTGGGGGGTAAGAAACCCTTTTCTGAACTGTGGCTGATCTGGGAAGACACAGGTTGAAGCTAGAGTGTTTCCAGCAGCAGGTAGTACATTCCAGGCCAGGTTACTTGGAGAGGAGGACAGAACACTTGTCAGGTGATTGTTGGTTTATTCCTTGTTGCTATCTTTTACCCTATCTCCCAAAACGCAAATCTCATTGAATGGAGGTATTGATCCTTACCTTACCTATTCCCAAAGATATTGGAAAGGCCAAATGAGACCATAAATATGAGAAGGCTAAGTAAATACAAGATGGATTACCTAGGTTCTGGGAACTGATCAGCACTTTGCCGGAGCAGGAACACCTCACTGACTCTTGTGGCCCTATCCTTTCTACTGCTTGTTGTACATACAGGTACATGAGTATTATTATTATTTTAAAATTTGTTTATTTAAGTATTTTTTCAAGGTGAACAGATCTCACGTATGCAGATTTGAGAGCATAGTGACACTTCCCACCTTACCCTCCCTCTTGCCCATGCTCCCACCCTTCCTCCTCCTCCCTTTCTTTTTCTTCCTCTTAAAGGTACATAATTATTGATCCATGGTCCTCATCAGCATCCCCTGGGAACTTGTTAGTGCAAATTCTCTACTCCCACTTCAGAGCTACCAAATTAGAAACCCTGGGGGTGGGGCCAGAGTTTTAAGAAGCCGGACAACGATGCTGGTGCTTGCTAAAGTTTGGCCCTGACCTACGGGGATGAGAAGGGCTTTAAAGCCAGCGAATGGATTTCAATCTCAACTCTCTCACTTGCCAACTTGTGACATGAATAAATTAGCAGACCCGCCCCTCAGCTTTCCAAGCTCTCCCCATTAGGAGGAGGATGATAGGATGACATCATTTCCCTCACTGGGTTGTTGTGAGATGTAAATGACACAAAGCATCCTGGCACTGCTGCTTTTCAGCTGTGTGTCTTTTGGCAACCCCCCTTGCCTATCTCTGCCTTCTTTTTCTCTTCTTACGCAATGGGAATGGCAAGAGTTAACACGTGCATGCTGTTCACTGCGTGCAAACCATTGACCTGAACAGTGTGCACGTTTATTATTTTTTTATTTCTACGATAATCCTGGGTGACAGCCTCCATTTTACAAAAGAGAAAGACTGAATCAGGGAGAGAGTAGTGTTTCCAAAGTTACAGGACTAGTAAGCTGGGATTCAGACCCCGGCAGTCTGCTGTGAGTCCTTGCAGGAGGGAGGGTGGGGTGACAAATATCACTGTGTTCCTAAATCTGTATGAAATACATGAAACTTGTATAACTTAAAAAAAAATCCTCCTTGGCAAATGGGAAGTTTTTAATAAATGATGCTGATGTGACAAGGCAGGGACTTTGTTAATGAATCCCCTTCTTCTTGCCTGGTAGCGTGGTTTCCTGGGGTTTAACCCAGTGTTTTCTGTAGCCACGATGGCCTCTTCTGCAGTTCGCTGTATCATATAACCCACCCCCACGCAGTTAGCACTTTCTCTGCAGCTCACCTCAGCTATGGACATTTGGATGCCCTGAGCAAAGCAGACGGAGGCTTGGCTGGATACAGAGACTGACTGTGGTGGTGCCGGTGAAGCCAGTTCTCTACCCTGGCCTGTTTGGGGAATGACGGACTAAGCTGGAAGAGGCTTCAGAGAAATCATTGAAAGGTCATTTGGTCTGCCTCATTTGGGAGACATAACTTCTGAGTCGGTCTTTGTTTAACCCACCCATTAGTCATGAAATCAAATGCTTTGAAGATCTAGAAAAAATGTGAAAGGTCCTCCCCCTACCACCCTGCACGATTCTTTTCTAAAGTGAAACATGCAATGCAGCTGGAAAGCTTATGACTACATAATATTGCAGCAGTATTTTTTGTTTTCTTCAATTTTTGTTTTGGTAGGACAGTAAGAAGCCTTATTCCTTTCAGTTCAGGGCTGCACTCATTGTTCTTGGAAATTTTCTTTCAAGATGGCCTCGCTGGCTGGGCATGACTCACCAGTCTAGTGACTCAGAAGTGGCATCTAACAAGACAAGGACTGTCAGAACTGTGCAGGGACTGCATGGGCATGGAGCTCGCCTGAAGCTTGCCCTAAACCCAGTTTTTGAGATTCAGTGTCGTGTCCATAATTGGCTGCTCACAATGGTCCTTGGTACCAGTTTGTTTGAAGTTTAGGGTCTGCCAGCCACATTGCCTGTGGAAAGCTCCAAGGCTTGAATTCATCGTTGTCCCTCTCTACTGATGTGACCTGGAGGTTTATGGTGAGACCTCTGAGAATTAACCTGCTTAGAATGGCCATAGAATCAAAGGGTCTCAGCTATCTGTAAATATTGTGTCAGGAAAGAAAGTAAAGGCTCTTCTTACTTTAAGAGATGCCTTGAGGATGGCACTGCGGCTCACTAGGCTAATCCTCCACCTGTGGCGCCAGCACCTTGGGTTCTAGTCCCGGTTGGGGTGCCGGATTCTGTCCTGGTTGCTCCTCTTCCAGTCCAGCTCTCTGCTGTGGCCCGGGAAGGCAGTAGAGGATGGCCTGAGTGCTTGGGCCCTGCACCCGCATGGGAGACCAGGAGGAAGCGCCTGGCTCCTGGCTTTAGATCGGCGTAGCAAGCTGGTCGTAGTGGCCATTTGGAGGGTGAACCAATGGCAAAGGAAGACCTTTCTCTCTGTCTCTCTCACTCTGCCTGTCAAAAAAAAAAAAAAAAAAAGAGAGATGCCTTGAAATCTGTTTCAATTTTTTATTTTTTGTAAATAAAAGGATCAATTAAGGATGGGTATAAAGATGGATGAAAACATCATACTTAGTAAAATAAGCCAGTCCCAAAAGAACAAATACCATATGTTCTCCCTGATAATAGGTAATCTACAGAAGTGAAATTACTACTTTGGGATGCGATGACTTTGGACAGCCCTTGTCTTGACTGTTGAGGAACAGTTTTTTTTTTTTTTTTCTTTCATACTATTTAGTATAGAGTTAATCTTATGTGTATAAAATTAATTGAAAATAGATCTTAGTAAAAAATAAGAATAGGAATAGGAGAGGGAGGAGGAAGAAACGTGGGAGTGTGGGTGGGAGGACGGGTAGGGTGGGAAGAATCGCCATGTTCCTAAAGTTGTATTTATGAAATGTGTGAAGTTTGTATTCCTTAAATGAATTTATGGAGGGGGGGAGAAGGATGGGTAGAGAGATGGACACAAGTGATGAAGCAAATATATCAAAATGTACTTGTATGTAGGCTTCTCTGCACAGTTCTTTAAACTTTTTTGTATGTTTGCAACTTCCCAAAATACAATGTTGGATAAAACACAAGTATTTCCAGAAATGACTAATGTTTGAACTATTATGTCCTATTTAGTATAAATGCAGCCATTCTTCCATTCTTCCACTTCTTATGAGTCCAGCATCAGTGTTGTCGCTATAAGACTGCTTGATCAAATAGGGCCTGGCGAGGGCCTGGCACTGTGGCATAGCAGGTAAAGCCTCTGCCCGTGGTGCCAGCATCCTATATGGGCACCAGTTTGAGTCCTGGCTGCTCCACTTCTGATCCAGCTCCCTGTTGATGGCCAGAGAAAGCAGTAGGGGATGACCCAAGTGCCTGGGTCTCTGCACCCACATGGGAGACTGGAGGAAGCTCCTAGCTCCGGGCTTCTGGCTTTGGACTAGCCCAGCTCTGGCTATTGCAGCCATTTGGGGAATAAACCAGCAGATGGAAGACCTCTCTTTCTGTCTCCTCTTCTCCTTGTAACTCTGCCTCTTGAATGAATGGATAAATCTTTAAAAAACAAAAGCGGGGAGGGGGTTTTTGCTAGAGACTAGCTAGTGATGAGCTATCCCTTTATGCCAAGGGCTTCAAGTTCTTCATGATATGTGATTCTCACAATAGCCCTATAAACTAGTTATTATGTTCTCTATTTTATGGGGAAACTGAGGCCTGGAGGGATAAACATGACCTGGGTCACAGGTAATAATATTAATCTCACAGCATTTATGGAGGCCTAACTTTGTTTCAGGCTTTGTGCCATGCTCTTTGTGTGTATCAACTCCTTGGAGCCTCACCCAGGAGGTAGATGCCATCATCTTCATCTTACAGATCAGGAAATGGAAACTTGGGGAGGTACAAGCACTTGTCTCAGATTATTCTAGGGGCCAGTAAATAAATGGTAGAGTCCACATTTGAATCCAGATTCTTCTGCTTTAATCTGTACACTGCTGTTCAAACCCAAGCCTGGACCTTCCTTTGCCCAGTTCAGTAAATCAGCATACCTTGGAGAGCTCTTGACCTGAGACCCACAAGCTCTTGAGGACAAAGAATGTTTTGTTTAATACTGTATCATTCCCAGTGTTTAGAGTCATGGCTGGCACGATAAATATTAATGAATGAAAGAGTGCGTGAATGTGGCTTCTCATTACCTAGTTCCTTACCCTCTCAGCCTCATTAGTGCTAGTGGGGCACATTTTGGCTGTCCTGGACGTGGTCCTTGGTGAGGGAGATGCCCGTGTCTTTGGTGTGATTTACAGGTCAGTAGCTCATTTGGTGGCTGGTAAGGAGTTATAGTGAAGGTAGATTTTCCTCATTGGTTTTAAGTCATCAAAGAAAGAAAGATATTGCAGAAAGGTATTATCTACTGCCAAGGACAGATGAAAACCAAAACCAAATATAAACATTTCTTCAGATTGTGGAGCTAGAAATCAATTTTAGAGCCCCTGGTGACCAAGTTGGTCTCTTGGCTATGATAATGAGCAGGTGAACCCTGCTAATTAGTTCTTTTATTTATTTATTTTTTAAGATTTATTTATTTATTATTTGAAAGTCAGAGTAACATAGGAGAGAGGGAGAGAGGTGGAGAGAGAGAGAGAGAGAGAGAAACAGAGAGAGAGAGAGAGAGAGAGAGAGAGGTCTTCCATCCACTGTTTCACTCCCTGATTGGCTGCAAAGGCTGGAACTGGACTGATCCAAAGCCAGGAGCCAGGAGCTTCCTCCGGGTCTCCCACGTGGGTGCAGGGGCCCAACAGCTTGGGCCATCTAATTAGTCCTTTTAAATGTGCCCAACCACTTGGTAATTCTACCCTATGTTTATATAGCACCTAATTTATGAAGTTACTGCATCTGTCTTCCCTTTTGATCTTCCAAACAGCTTGGTACACATACAGGGCAGGTGTGATTAGCACCACTTTACAGATGAGGAAGCTGATGCCAGAGAGGTTAAGTCATCCGCCTTACACCACTCATTAATAAATGGTGGAGAGAGGTCTTCAACCCTTGTATCTCAACTCCTGGTCCAGCAATTTTTCCATGTCACTGTTGCATGTAACTCAGCAATTTCTGGGGATGAGAGCATCATGGAGATATTTTTGTTGCTTTTCTCCCAATTTAGGTTGTGAATTAGACCAGTTACTCTTTCTGAATAATGGGAAATAAACCCCACCCATCAGTGAGGAAGTTGAGAGGGTTCAGAACTGATTCCTGAGTGAACGTGTTTAGAAGACACTATGATAACCCTTACCCATTTTTATAAAACATATTAAATGTCATCTCACCTAGCCACTCTACAATGGTACCTGTGACCTCATTACCATGCTTCATTTTTTCATTTATTGCCAATTATTTATGTTTATGTTTGTTTATTTATTGTCTGTTTGAATTCTCCTTCCAGAATACAACATTCACAAGAGCAGGGCTTTGGTCTGTTTTCTGTACTCCTAAAACCCTAACAAGTGGAAGGAATAGTGCCTAACATAACAATTTAAGTGAATGATTGAAGCAATGATATGAGCTGTGTAATGATTCAGTTTGCATTGCACTGAAGGATTGACAGACTTGCTTGAATCTTCCTTGCTTTCCAATAGAGGGGTCTCATGGTCTGGCTTCCTCATCCCTATGTCTGGCTCAGCGATTCAGTGGCTTATCCTTGAATATCAACAGATGCCTGGGTGAAATGGGTTCAGTAACCTGCACCCAGGGAGAGACACAGGTCATGGTATTGCATGGTATGCCTCTGTATTGTCACAGCCTCAGAGCAGCTGGAGTCCTGGGGGTCGGTCCTGTATACTATTGTATCTCTAGCTCTTAGTATAGAGCCTGACCCACAGAGAGATAAAAGAAGTGTTTGTTGAATAAATGAATGGCTCAATGAATGAATGTGTAAGAGGAAACAGCACAGGAGGCTTTTAATTGCCCTCCCAAGTTGAGGTTACCACTTGAAAATAAACCTGGCTCAGACATTCCCAAACAAAACCTCTCCAGAGGCACGGAGACACCGAACAGTTGGTTCCCTGCCCTGAGGAAAGGCAAGGCAAGGCAAGGCTGGGCTCCAGATCCGGTTCCATGCCACGTTTTGGAATTTGTGTTTACGTCTCCCTTCATCCCCATCCTTTCGGCTCTAGCATAAGCAAAATTATAACCCCTGCACACCGACTCTGACTTGCATGCAATTAGCTTAGCCCGGGTGCTCCAGTGTGGAGGGACTTCGCCCCGGAGACCGCTGACTGTGAACGACAAATCAAAAGTCAGGGTTGCAGAGTCAGCTGGACTTTCCTGCTCATTTGCAGCAGAGGGAGGAGGCAGAGAATGAAAGATTCTGAAAATAAAGGTAAGGGACCCGCTGCAAAAGGGGGAGGCTAAAGGATGCTAGGGATGCGGTGTCACCTCACTGACATGCTTAGTCTGCATTAACGGCTGCCTTGAAATTACTCTGCATATATTTAAGCATCCTAGTTATATAATAAATATGACTTTTTAAAGTGACTGGCTTCTGGTTTCCAAATGTTGTGTCATTCAGTTTCCCATAATTGTAGTAGTAAATATAACTGTTTTTGTATGCATTGAATCTTGGCTGAGTGTCACAGATTTCTTTATGCTAGCTCTCAGCATTTTGATAATTTTATTTTGGGGACGTTCACAGTGATCAAGAATTTAAATGTAGGATTTTAATGCATCATTGAATTGGAACACCTGAAATACTTGGGTAGTTTGGGTTCTCAGACAAACGTGCCAGAGAATCCCTTGATGAGAGTTAATCTTTGCAGGAAGGCCCTTCGGGGAGCGTCTCTGACCTTCAGAACTGTTTATCTCGCAGAGATATTCGGAAGGAAGCAAACTCCCTTTGCTCTGCTAGTCTCTAACCTCTCCACATCCCCAAAGCAAACACCGCTTCAACTCCTTCCGCCCCCCCCCCCCCCCCCCAGCAATCTAATTCTGGGGAGGGATGGGTGAGCAGGGAGCCATTTCAATGAAAACCCACGAAAGGACAGCGCTCCCTGTAAATGAGCCAACTGAATTTCAACTTCGACCACAAGGCTTTTGCAGGATTCTGGGGGTTCAAATTCCGAGGCTCCTTAAATTTTCTGCCGCAGTTGGGGGAGGAGCGCTGGTCCCCTGGGTCTCCGGAGGCTACACGTGTTCCCGGATCCTCTTTCCCGGAGGGAGCCTTTCTTCCTCCTGTGAGGTTCGTCCTCCTGCTCCGCGTGCGCGAGAAGGGCGCAGAGGGGCGCGCGCCCCGGCAGACGACACCATGTCGGCGCCGCCGAGGTGCGGTGCAGAGCGCTAATTTTAGGGTTCACCGCTTCCCCTTCTGCCTGAGGCTTTCGGCTTTCGCGCTCCTGAGCCGCTGCGTAGCATTAGCACCGCACCCTCCCCGCCTGCCACGCTGTTTCCAGGAGGCTTCAGCGCTTTGCCCTTGGGCTTGAGGGGCTTGGGTGCATGCAGGTGGAGGCTGGCACGCAGCGCCTGGTGCGATGCTCTCGCCGTGCGGCCTGCGACCCTTCGCGGGCAACCACACAGGCCCCAAACCTTCCTACACGCAGGGCCTCCGGGTTTGGCCTTCGCCAGTCCGCAGGAGTCCCGCCTTGTGATGGGCATATTCCATATTAAAAAAGAAAAAGCGCGGAGGGGGGGGCGGTGCGGGGAGGGTAGGCTTGCACAGCCGGATGCCATTGGAAAGACTGCTGTTTTAATCTACTAAATGTGTTTGTAATGAAGGCTCTTAAGCAAGCCCACATTCTATAATTGAGGATGTACAAGGGTCCAGGGTAGGTAGGGTTGCTGGTAGGCTCTGGGTCATTCACTTCCACCTATTGATCTCTGTGGTTTTTGATGTTGAAACTTTAATTTAGCAGCCACCGTGGTTAAGCAAATAGCTATGCATGGGCGTGGTGAGTGCAGAGAGGGCCCATTCACTCCTCAGCTAATCTGTCATGGGCAAATTGTGTGTGTGTGTGTGTGTACCCAAAGTGTTTAAAATTAACTCTTAGAACAATGTTGGCTTTTCTTGTGCTGTTTTCAGTGGCTGGTGAAAAGGGTTTCTGGAAAGAAAAAATTGTGCTTGTTTGCCAAGTCATGGTAGGCCATGGCATGATTTAGAAAAAAATAAAGCTGCGTGAGGTTAAGTTAAGCTCAGGTTGAGGTTAATGTTCAGCATTGTTTGGGACTGAAACACTCCCATTTGCTCAGTCTGTTTTAAGGTTCAAATCCCCAACTTCTTTTGAGCTGACTTGGTTTTCAGAATTGTTTTGTTGCACTCTGTATGAGGCAGACCCCTGAGTTGGGAGTCGGGTAGTTATGTGCTGGCTTGTTAGCATCAGTGGCCTAGGACAACTCTACCACATTTCTTTTGGGTTTCAGTTTCTCTTTAAAATGGAGAGATGTTAGACTAGATTACTGTTTTGCAGATGTGGGTGGTGGGAAAGGAATGTAGTGAGCCTTAAAGCAACATTTTGGGTAGATGAAATAGAGAAGAAAATGTCAGAAACCATTGCATATGGTTAGGATAACTATAGTTTCCTGAAACAGGTGTTAGATATAGATGCTTATGAATGTAGGTATGGGCTGTATTCTGATGTCAGGTCTGTTTTTTTCCTTCTTACTGTGAGTCCCAGTCAAAAATGTATATATATATATGTGTGTGTGTGTGTGTGTATCATAGCTTTCTAATTTGTTTTCCAGGAGTCTGTGAAATGCAGCTTTGTATATACCTATATGCACGTGCACACAAGTATTTTCATACAACGAGATGTTTTCTTCTAATACTCCAACTATATTTCCTAGTTCCCTGAAGTCTTTTCCTGGATGGGTATGTGTTGACAGGATCACTTGAGTGTCATGTAAGGTGTGTGTGTGTGTGCGTGTGTGTGTGTTAAGGGGAAGATGTGACCATGACCAAACCCTGAGGGCTATTGGTGATCTGAGGATGACACTAAAATACACTAAAGATTAGAGTCTTTGTGCTGAAAAGAACCACAGAAAAACTATGAAAATATTATGAGTTGTTTGGAGGTTAACCCTCCTTGAAAAGACTGAAAAAAATTTGGTAAAATTTGGAAGGTTTGATGTGATAAGTAAATCACTAGGATGCTGTGGTAGGCAGAAACTGAATTTTTACCCGCTACCATCACATGACTGGCATTGAGTAAGTGTTGGATTGTGGTTTAATAACCGCCTTCCTTTCTTTTTCCTCTTTAGCACATCTTAAGATGGTCAAGTGAGGTTTTTAATCCAAAAGGCATTGCATACCATTTATCCAGCTTATCTTAAGAAGTTTGTAAGCCAGAAGAAAACATTATGTGTGAGGCAACTAAAACGAAAATAGTTGAATGAGTTAATAAGTAGATATTGGCAAACATGACAGCTAATTATCATAATAAGCATAGCTCCTATTTAGTGAACAGCTAGTATGTGAAAAGCTCTCTGCGAGGTGCTTTACATGCTGTCATAACACTGGAAGGTAGGTAGTATTTTACTTGTAGTGAAATGGATTAAGAATTTGTACAGGGACACATGGTAAGTGGCAGAGCCGGAATTCAAACGTAGATGTTCTTGCCTCTGAATCTTTCAAATAGTAGGCAAGGATTTGAAAATCAGTAGCATTATAAAATTACAGAATTTTTAATAAAATTGTCGATATTGTTCATTGTTGGAACTTGTCTACCTATTATATAAAGGGACATATCAACTGTAGGAAATGATTACTTTTTACTAGTTTTATAGGATATTTTTATTTGGAAAAAATTTAACTCTTCAAGTTCACCTCCAAATTTCCTTTTGCAGGTAAGTTCTTTGAATAATTTTTAAAAGGATTTATTTGGAAGTCAGAATTACAAAGAGAGAGAGAGAGAGAGAGAGAGGGAGAGAGAGATCTTCCATCTGCTAGTTCACTCCACAAATGGCTGCAACTGCTAGGGCTGGGCCAGGTTGAAGCTAGGAGCTTCTTCTGGGTCTCCCAAATGGGTGGTAGGGGCCCAAGCACCTGGACCATCCTCTGCTGCTTTCCCAGGTGCATTAGCAGGAAGCTGGATCAGAAGCAGAGCAGCCAAGACACAAACCGGTCCATACAGGATGTAGTTGGTGGTTTTACTCACTATGCCACGATGCCAGTCCCAGTTCTTTGACTATTTTATGCAGCAAGGTCTTAGAGATATATGAAAGAATTAAAGATATGAAAGAATTAGGAGTAGAGAATTTGAAAATTTGGGTTATTTTTGTGCGTTAAGAGGTGAGAAAATTGTTCTCCTTTCAATGTTCCACAATTTTTCTGGTTTTTATTTCAAAATAACAAACATGACATTTTGTGAGCAAGTTAAGTTATACATGACATTTTAGTGCAGTAAAACCTGGATATGAGTATTGTCTATGCCAGTGGTTCCTGAAAGAATTTTTCAGGGAAAATTATTACGGAATTTAGACTGGAAGGCCCTCCAGATTAAGAATTAGCATGGTGTCCATCTCCCAATCTTTAATTCAAAGTAAGTATAAGGAAATCTCAAAGTGTTGTGATTTTTCTTACCATCATGTCTACTTTGACTGGTGGGTTGGTAAATGATGCTTTTGCTGGAGGGGGTCTGTAAGTGGGTGAGGTCTCGTGGTCTCAGAACTAGCATGTGGTGAAGCTGGAACTTGCCCATGCCCGTGGTTCTAGTGGGAAACATATTAGAAAACTTCCGATGTGTGTTTTGACTCTCGTAAGATTGAGGGGCTGTAGTAACATTCACGTGCAGAAAACTAGAAATGCCAAATGCCCTGCAGTGTTCTGCACTGTTCCGTACAGTGATGAATTAGCTCGGGTCCTGTGCAGCTGTCCTAAGTTGTGCTGCAGAGGTAGGTGAGAACTTTCCATACTTTTCTTTTTTGTTAAAGTATTGAAGATTTTTTAAAAAGATTTTAAAAATTTATTTGAAAGGCAGAGTTACAGAGAGAGAGAGAGGGCAGAGAAAACATATCTTCCATTTGGCAGTTCACCCTCTAAATGGCCACAATGGCAGGCCCTGGGTCAGTCTGGAGCCAGGAGCTTCTTCTGGATCTCCCACATAGGTGCAGGGGCCCAAGCACTTGGGCCAGCTTCCACTGCTTTCCCAAGAAGATTAGCAGGGCGCTGGGTCAGAAGTAGAGCAGCCGGGACTTGAACTGGCACCCATATGAGATGCTAGTGCCACAAGCAGTGGCTTTACTAGTTACACCTTAGCACCTGTTCCTTTCCATACTTTCCTAAGTCTAGAACATGAATTGGTTGTATTGATTTTATATATACACACACATACCTATATACATATATATGAATTTCCTGACTCAAAAATACTACGTAAATCTAAGAAACACTATATTTAATTTTGTTCAGAGAAATCATTTGCTCAAAGTAGTACTGTATGTGTTTGAGACACCAACACAACACATGTCTCATTGAATCTACATACAGGCACCGTATTTGATAACTTTGTCATGTTGTCTAATGGAGCCCTGCCTCACATATTAAAAAAAATGTTGTTTTCACGTAATTGAATTATTTTCCTTATCCCTAACATTACAGTTGAAAAACACACATACACAGAGTTTAATTTTGTGGTGTTGCTTGGGTTATTTTACCTTTGAATTTCATCTTGAGATACTACACAAGGAAATATACAATACGTGTATATTTTATGTATTTGTGTTACTAAGAGTTTAAAAAATGGCCATCTTTATGTTTAAAAGAATTTGTGCCAACAATAAAACTTGGGGACTATACTTGTATATTTAATTCTGTATTTCCTCCTTTTAAAAATTATCAGAACAGCTGACAACAATGTAGCTGAGGTAAGCATAAGCTACCCTCTATAAGAGGCCAAGATCCTGGGCTGTGAGGGTTGTAAATCTGCTAAAGAGTGATGCCACTTGTCACGGATTTTTTTCTCTATGCTGCTGCTGTAACTGGCATCTTTAAAAAAGATTTATTTATTTATTGAAAGTCAGAATTACACACAGAGAGAAGGAGAGGCAGAGAGAGAGAGAGAGAGAGAGAGAGAGAGAGAGAGAGAGGTCTTCCATCAGCTGGTTCATTCCACAGTTGGCTTCAATGACCAGAGCTGTGCCTATCTGAAGCCAGGAGCTTCTTCCAGGTCTCCCACATGGGTCATCTTCTGTTGCTTTCCCAGGCTATAGCAGAGAATTGGATCGGAAGTGGAGCAGTCGGGACTCGAACTGACATCCATATGGGATGCTGGCACAGCCGATGATGGCTTTACCTGCTATGCCACAGAGCCGGCCCCAGAACTGACTTTTTAAAATCTCATTTTCTAATTGCTTATTCCTGGAATATAGAAATAGTTAATTTTTATATTGACCTTATTTCAGTGACTTCACTAAATTCACTCAGTAATTTAAATAGTTTTTTGATGGGGGGATTTCTGTGTAGACATCTCATTCTGTGAATAATGACAGTTTTATTTCTTCCTTTCTAATCCTTATGCTTTTTATCTTTGACTTACTGCAACAGCTGAGGTTTCTCTTAAAATGTTAACTAGAACTAGTAATGGTGAGTATCTTCATCTTGTTCTTAATCTCAGGAAAAGCTATTAATTTTCACAACTAAGTATATTTTATGTGGAATTCATATAGATACTTTACTTTTTAAAATTTTATTTAACGTGTACCTATTTCATGTACAGATTTAGGAACATAGTGATACTTTCCACTCTACCCTCTTTCCTGTCTGTGTTCCCACCCTGCCTCCTCCTTCCTCTCCTGAGCCCTCTCTTAATTTTTACAATGATCTACTTTCAGTTCATGTTTTTACATTTCATCATTCTTTTTATATCTAAACATACATACATTTTAAAAAAAGATTTATTTATTTGAAAGGTAGAGTTACAGAGAAGCAAAGGCAGAGAAAGAGAGAGAGAGAGAGAGAGAGAGAGAGAGAGAGAGTCAGAGACAGAGAGGTCTTCCATCTTCTGGTTCACTCCCCCAACTGTCCACAATGGCCACAGCTGGGCTGCTCTGAAGCCAGGAGCCAGGAGTTTCCTCCAGATCTCCCATGTGGGTGCAGGAGCCCAAGGACTTGGACCATCCTCCACTGCTTTCCCAGACCATAGCATAGAGCTGGATTGAAAGTGGAACAACTGGGACAGAACTGGCACCCATATGGGATACCAGCACAGTGGCTTCACCTGCTATGCCACAGCGCTGGCCCCTAGTTTACTTTATAATCATAACATTAACTCTACACTAAGTAAAGAATTCAACAAAAAAGGAAAAAAAAGGACTATAAACAATCATCGAAGTTCAAAATGTCAGTTTCACTCCTATACATTACATTTTTGGACTCTATTAATTACCACAGATCAGGGGAAACAAGGTGTTTGTATTTTGGGGACTGGCTTTTTTCACTAAGTATAATGATTTCTAGTTGCATCCATTTTGTTGCAAAAGACAAGATTTCATTTGTAAATGTGGCTGAATAGTTTTACTGTGTGTGTGTGTGTGTGTGTGTGTGTCATAACTTCTTTATCCAGTCATCAATTGATGGACATCTGGGTTGATTCCATATCTTAGCTATTGTGAATTGAGCTACAATAAACATGGGGGTACAAATTTATTTGAATAAATTCCTAGGAGTGGGATGAACTGGGTCATATGGTAGGTCTATATTCAGATTGCTGAGGTATCTCCATACTGTCTTCCACAGTGTCTGTACTAGTTTACAATCCCACCAACATTGGATTCAGGTACTTTTTTCCCCTAATCCTTGCCAGCATTTATTGCTTGTTGATTTCTGTATAAGAGCCATTCTCACTGGAGTGAGGTGAAACCTCATTGTGGTTTTGATTTGCATTTCCCTGATGGAGTGATCCTGAACATTTTTTCATGTGTCTGTTGCCATTTGAATTTCAACTTTGGAAAAATGCCTGTTCAAGTTCTTTGCCCATTTCTTAACTGGATTGTTTGTTTTGTCGTTGTTGACATTCTTGAGCTCTTTATAGATCCTGGGTATCAATCCTTTGTCAGTTTCATAGTTCTCAAATATTTTCTCCCATTCTGTCAGTTGCCTCTTCACTTAGCTGAATGTTTATTTTGCAATGCAGAAGCTTCTCAGGTTGGTGTAATCCCATTTTATCATTTTACTTTGATTGCCTGTGCTTATGAGATCTTTTCCAATAAGTCTTTACCTATTCTAATACCTTGCAGTGTTTCTACAGTATTCTCTAGTACAGATCATAGATTTATATCCTTGATCCATTGTGAGTTAATTTTTTTTAAAAAAGATTTATTTATTTATTTGAATGGCAGAGTTACAGGCAAAGGCAGAGGCAGAGAAGAGAGATCTTCCATCCACTGGTTTACTTCCCAAGTGGCCAAAATAGCTGGAACTGAGCTGATCCAAAGCCAGGAGCTAGGAGCTTCCTCCGAGTCTCCTATGTGAGTGAAAGGGCCCAAGGACTTGGGCTATCCTCTAGTACTTTCCATGGCACATTAGCAGAGAACTGGATTGGAAGTGGAGCAGCCAGGACATGGACTGGTGCCCATATGTGATACTGGCACTGCAGGCAACGGCTCTAACTGCTACTCCACATCTCCGGCCCTGTGAATTGATTTTTGTATAAGGTGTAAGGTAGGGGTTTTGTTTCATTCTTCTGCATGCAATGATCCAGTTTTCCCAGCACCATTTGTTGAAGAGATGGTCCTTTCTTCAGGGATTGGTTTTAGGTCCTTTGTCAAAAATTAGTTGGTTGTAGATGTGTGTTCTAGAGTTTCTATTCTGTTCCATTGGTCTACCTGTCTATTTTTGTGCCAGTACCAGGCTGTTTTGATTGTAACTGCCCTGCAATATGTCTTGAAATCTGGTATTGTGTTGCCTCTGGCTTTATTTTTGCTGTATGAGATTGCTCTATCTATTATAGGTCTCGTGTTTCCATCTGAATTCTAGCATCATTTTTTCTAGATTTAAGAAGAATGTCATTGGCATTCTGAATGGGATTGCATTGAATCTGTAAATTGCTTTTGGTAATGTGGACATTTTAATGATACTAATTCTTCCAATCCATGAATATGGAAGATTTTTCATTTTTTGGTGTCTTCTATTTCTTTCTTTAATGTTTTATAATTTTCACTGTAGAGATCTTTCACATTCTTAGTTAAATGTATTGCAAGGTATTTAATTTTTTTCTGTAGCTATTGTGAATGGGTTTGATCTTAGAAGTTCATTCTTAGCCATGAAGGAAGTTATTTTCTGTTCCTGGAGTGTGAATTTTATTTTTTATGAATATCATGAAATGGTAGTCAAGTATCTTCCTGTATTGTTCTGATAGTTGTTCTATTTTACTCTATTAATAGTGTTAAGCCACCTTCACATTTCTGGCATAAATTCAACTTAGTTGTTGTTTATTATGCATTCTGTATATTTCTGGAACTCACTCGCTAATGTCAGATTGGGGAATATCTTTGTTCCTAAAAGATACTAAAAAAGATACTAAAAAGATACTAAAAGATTTTTCTGTGTTATGGTGCTCTTCCCAGGTGTTGGCATCAAGGATATGCTGATATTATAAAATAAACTAAGAAATATCCCCTCTTTTTCTGTCCTCTGGAAGTCTTGTAATGTTGGAAATTCATTCTTTGAATGTCAGGAAAAATTCACTGGTGAATAATTTGGACTTGGAAATTTTGTTGATGGAAATATTTATGATCTAGATTCAGTTGTTTTAACAGATATAGAACTGTTCAGTTAGTCTCTTTTTGCATTTAAATAGTTGTATTTTTCTAACAATTTGCCCATTTCACCTGAATTTTCAAATCCTATTGGCATAAGATTTTCTTTAAATCTTTATTTTATTTTATTTTTTTTATTTTTATTTTTATTTTTTTTTGACAGGCAGAGTGGACAACAGAGAGAGAGACAGAGAGAAAGGTCTTCCTTTACTGTTGGTTCACCCTCTAATGGTCGTTGCGGCTGGCGCACCACACTGATCCGAAGCCGGGAGCCAGGTGCTTCTCCTGGTCTCCCATGCAGGTGCAGGGCCCAAGCACTTGGGCCATCCTCCACTGCACTCCCTGGCCACAGCAGAGAGCTGGCCTGGAAGAGGGGCAACAGGGACAGAATTCGATGCCCTGACTGGGACTAGAACCCAGTGTGCCAGCGCTGCAAGGCAGAGGATTAGCCTGTTGAGCCACAGCGCCGGGCCTCCTATGATTGTTTACATGTCTGTAGATTGTATAGTCTTATCCCTGTTTTTATTCTGATATTGGCATTTGTATTTTTATAGTGATAAATTTCATTTTGATATACATTACCAGTTCTGTAAATTTTAGTTATCTTTGCAACTTTTGACATGATTGCTTTTGTATTATATATTTATTTTGTATCTCATGAGATTTATCACTTTTTAAAAGTTTCCTAAGAAGAAAGTTTATATCTTTGATTCTCAACCTCTCTCTCTCTCTCTCTCTCTCTCTCTCTCTCTCTCTCTCTGCATTGGCAGGAGGCTGGAGTAAGGAGATGGAGCTGGGAATAAAACCCAGGCACTGTGTTGTTAGACTCAAACGTCTTTTTTTTTTTAAGATTGATTTCTTTATTTGAGACACAGAGTTACAGACACAGAGAGAGGTCTTCTGTCCACTGGTTCACTCCCCAAATGGCTGCAATGGCCAGAACTGAGCTGATCCTAAGCCAGGAGCCAGGAGTTCTTCTGGGTCTTCTACCCTAGTGGAGGGGCCCAAGCACTTAGGCCATCTTCCACTGTTTTCCCAGGCCATAAGCAGAGAGCTGGATTGTAAGAGGAGCAGCTGGAACTTGAACCAGTTTCCACATGGGATGCCAGCACTGCAGGCGATGGCTTTACCTGCTTCGCCACAGTGCTGGCCCTGGATGCAAACGTCTTAACTGCTAGGCCAAATGCCCACTCCTCCTTCAGCTTTCCTTTTACAAACTATTTTCACTTAATGCTACAATTATATTTTTATATAGTTTTAAGTATTTAATAGATTCTAGTGTGAGTGATTTTCTTTTTTTGAACCAGACAGTCATATATAAGTATATTTATTAGTTTCTCAGCAGTTGGGGAGTTCCTAAGTTATCTTTTTGCTGTTGGCTTTTAGCTTACTTGTACTATAATCAGAGGACATACTTGGATGATTTTAGTTCTTTGAAAAAATTTTGACTCTTTAAAGTTTTTATTTGAGAAAGAGAGAGAGAGAGAACACAAGAGCAGTACCTCCAAGTGTGTTTCATGGTGAAAAGAACCCTCTGCGCTGCCCTCAGCCTCTTATGAGGTAGAGGGTAGTAACTTAATCAGATATACAAATGGAGTGGGGTCTTAGCATATGCCCTGGTCCCAGATGAGACAGGTACATTCTGGGAAGGTGGACAAATTAAGACAACAGTTAAAGAGATAAACATTACTTTGCAGGGTTGTAAGAAATCCAGCTCACCTAAACCTTTACTGACTGTCTAGTTATACCATATCAAATCCAGGCTTCCTGCATAGATGGCCAGGACACACCCTCTTCTTTTTTTTTTTTTTTTAAGATTTATTTGTTTATTTTAAAGTCAGAGTTACACAGAGAGAGGAGAGGCACAAACACACACACACACACGGAGAGAGAGGGAGGTCACCATCCAATGGTTCACTCTCTCGTTGACTGCAATGGCCGGAGCTGGGCCGATCTGAAGCCAGGAGCTGGAGCTTCTTCCAGGTCCCCCATGTGGGTGCGGGGGCCCAAGGACCTGGGCCATCTTCTACTGCTTTCCCAGGCCGCAGCAGAGAGCTGGGTTGGAAGTGGAGCAGCCGGGTCTCAAACCGGTGCCCATATGGGGATGCTGGCGCTTCAGGCTAGGGCGTTAACCTGCTGCGCCACAGCACCAGCCCTGGACACAGCCTCTTGAGCTATCATTATCTACTTCCCCCAGGGTGTATGTTAGAAAGCTGGAATGAGGAGTGGAGCCAGAACTTGAACCCAAGCACTCTGACATGGGATGTGGGCATCAACTGGTGGCTTAACTGCAAGGCCAAATACCTGTTTCTCTTTGAAATTTTTTGAGACTTGCTTTGTGACCCTTGTGGCTCTGTACATGACCATTTCTTATAAGTGCATGCTGTGTGTGTACTTTAAAACAGTGTGCTAACTAGGGTTGTTTGGTTCCGTGTTCTGTATCCATTTGTATGTCAGTTATTTCAATTTTGTTCATCTTGACAAACATATCTTCTGTATCCTCTCTGATCCTTTTCTCCTTTATTCTGTTGGTTCCCAAGAAAGGATCAAACTCTCGTTAATGATTTTGGACTTAATAAATTTCTATTTACTTTGCTTTATGTAACTCTGAGGCTATTTTATTAGATCTATGATATGTAAGTATACAGTCATTGGGCTGGGTGTTTGGTACAGCAGTTAAGACACCACTTGGGATACCTGCATTCCATGTCAGAGTGCCTGGTTTGAGGTCTGGCTTTGCTTCTGATTCCAGCTTCCTGATAATGCACACTCTTGGAGGCAGCAGGTGATGGCTCAAGTATTGGGGTCCCTAACATCCGTGTGGGGGACCCACCAGACTGAGTTCTGGGGCCCTGGCTTTGGCCTGGCCCAGCCCTGTCTATTGCAGGCATTTGAAGAGTGAATCAGTAAATGGATGCTCTTGTCTTTCAAATAAAATTAAAGCAAATAATCATTTTAAAAATTTATAATTTTAAATTTAGTTTTTTTAAACATTCAGTACAGTTCAGATACAATTCTAATACAATGATTTTCTTTCTTTTTATTTTTTGAGATTATAATTTTAATTTACATTACAGTCAAGCATTTAATTCTCCACAAAATAGAGTTCAACAGATAAAAAGCAAAAAGATCCTAGTTTAGCAGGAACATAGGCAAGGACTATAAACAATAGTCAAATGGAAACATAACCATTTCACCCATATACATACAGTAAATTTTAAAGTAATCACAGATCATTAAAATTCTAGTAGTGTAACATTCTTTATTTTCCCCCCAAGATTTATTCATTTATTTGAAAGGCAAAGTTACAGAGAGAGAGGGAGAGACAGAGAAAGAAATCTCCCATCTGTTGGTTCACTCCCCAAATGGCCACAATGGCCAGTGCTGGGCCGGTCTAAAGCCAGGAGCCAGGAGCTTCTTCTGAGTCTACCATGTGGGTGCAGGGGCCCAAGGATTTGGACCATCTTTCACTGCTTTCCTAGGTGCATTAGCAGGAAGCTGGATTGGAAGTGGAACAGCAGGGGACAAACTGGCACCCATATGCACCCAAATGGCTGCAGTAGGTGAATCTGGGCCAATCTGGAGGCAAGAGCTTCTTCAGGTTTCCCACGTGGGTGCAGGGGCCTAAGGACTTGGGCCATTTTTTGCTGCTTTCCCACAGCAGAGAGCTGGATCGGAAGTAGAGCAGCCAGGAATAGAACCGGCATCCATGTGGGATGCTGGCACTGCAGGTGGTGGCTTTACCTGTTACCCCACAGCAGTGGCCCCACAGCAGTGGCCCCTCTGTGTTCCTTAAAGATACTGTTCCATTGTCTTCTGGCATTCATGCTTTCTTGGAAAAGCTGGCTATTGGTTTGTTTGTTGCTGTTTGATTTTTGTATCTCCTTTGACTGCTGTTAAGGCTTTTCTCTCTATAGTTGGTTTTCAACAGTTTTTCTAGGTGTGGTTTTTCCTTATGTGTCTCTTCCAGTACTGTTTTGCTCCTTTCTTACCTGTCTTTCTGGAGCTGCAGTTACTTTTATGTTGAAACTTTTTACTATGTACTCCTCCTTTATTTTCTGTTTTTAGTCCTTCTCTTTTTCAGTTTGGTTATTTTTTGATCTGTCTCAAAGCTCACTAGTTTTCTGTTGTAGCTGATTTGTTGTTGTACAATCTTTTTAATTTCATAATTTTATTTTGCATTTTTTAGTTCTAGAGTTTTTATTCTTTTAAAACAATAAATCCTTCATCTTGTTATCTATTTTTTCAAATATAAAAATCATAGTCATTCTAAAAATCATGCTTATGGCCCTATTTTGAATCTATCTTTTCTGTTTTTCTCTTGATTATCTATCTTCATATGCCTGGAATTTTGTTTCCTTTTTCTTTTTAAAAAGATTTATTTACTTGTTTGAGAGGCAGAGTTACAGACAGAGGCAGAGAGAGAAGTCTTTCATCTTCTGGTTCATTCCCCAGATGGTTGGAGCTGTGCCCATCTGAAGCCGGGAGCCAGGAAATTCTTCTGGGTCTCCCACGCAGGTACAGGGGCCCAAGGACTTAGGCCATCTTCCATTGCTTTCCCATGCCATAGCAGAGAGCTAAATTGGAAGTGGAGCAGCCGGAATGCGAACTGGCACCCATATGGGATGCCAGCACTGCAGGCGGCGGCTTTCCCACTATGTCACAGCACCAGCTCCTTGGAAGTTTCTTTTTTTTATTATTTATTTTTATTTTATTTTTTTTAAACTTTTATTTAGAATATAAATTTCCAAGGTACTTAATTATATGAAAGACAGTTACAAAGAGAGAAAGAGAGACAGAAAAACATCTTCCATGCTCTTGTTCACTCTTCACAAATGGTCACAACAGCTGTGGCTGAGTCAGGCTGAAGTCAGTGGCTTAGAACTCCATCTAGGTTTCACACGTGGATCGTAGGGGCTTATGCACTTGAGCCATCTTCTGCTGCTTTTCTAGGAGCATTAGCAGGGAACTGGATCAGCAGTGGGGCAATTAGGACACAAACCAACACCCATATGGGACACAATTGTCGCAGGTAATGGCTTAACCCATCATATTACAATACCAGTCCCATGGAATTTTTAAATTAAATACCCAACATTGTGTGTGAAGATGCTCTGGGTGCTGTCATCTTGGATGAGAGTATTTATCTTTTTCTTTGTCAGCGATGGGAAGAACACATCAGTGTAGTCAGTCCAGTTGAGGTTGCTTTGCAGAGTTTTAAGGTTTGGCTGGCTTCCCCCAGCTCTAGGCTCCCAGGGGAATTGACTAGGAACCTGCCTCTTGACAGATCTTAAACTGCAATTCTTGTTTCTTAGTACTGGGAGTTTGGTGAAAACTCCCGTGTGCAAAATGTACATTCTGCTTTTTATCTGCCTTTGTCCTGAGCAGCTGAGTCAGTGCTACCACAAGGAGAAAAGTCCTGTCGGGCTCACTTCTCTGAGCCACCTTAAGATGTGCCTTTTCATTCCTGAACTTTTTGTTGCTGCAGTCTAAACTTTCTATTCAAATGCAGTCTGAAATTCTGTAGGCTTCACTGCCTCTTAGCAGCTGCCCTCTGCCAGGGAGCTTCTTAGCTTTTGCCCCATGCCAGAGCTGGTAGAACCCCGGGTAGGAAATGAACTTGCAGGAAATTGTACCCACTTCAGAGAGCCTCTCTTGCTAAGATCTGGCTCCTTAAATCCTGGCTGATTAATAGCTCTCCTGTTACTTCAAGCAGATGCTGGGGGATTTTATCTGACTTTTCTATTTGCCCTCAGCAGAACTGTTGGTCTGCTACAATCCACTATGATAGTGGGAGTTGAATCTGACTGTTGTTTTTTTATGTGATTTATGATTATGGTGGGAAAAAAAAACAGCATTCCCATCTCCCTCTGTCCCCCAAAATGGCTGAGATATCAATGACATTGCATGAATGGTGCCAGAGAAGTGGGGGACCCTGGAACAATTCCTCTTTTCCCATAGAGCCAGAGGGCTGGGTAGGGGTGGGTGGTGCAGGTGACACCGAGACCAAGGATCTGAACCCAGTATCTGCTGTATGTGAATAAAGAATGAAGGCAATTCATTGCTGGTTATTCTTTCTTGCTTGTGGAAAGCTTGTATCTTCTGTATTTTCTCAGAAATGCCTATTTAATTTTCTTTAAAGATTTTTTTTTTTATTTGAAAGGCAGTGTCACAGAGAGAGGAGGAGAGACAGAGACAGAGAGAGAGAGAGAATCTTCTATCTGCTGTTTTACTTCCCAAATGGCTGCAGGGACTAGGGCTGGGCCAAACTGAAGCCACAAGCCCAGAGCTGCTTTTGGTCACCCACATGAGTACAGGACCTCAAGAACTTGCATTGTCTTCTGCTTTCCCAGATGCATCAGCAGGGAGCTGGATGGGAAGTGGAGCAGCTGGGTGTTGAACTGGCACCCTTATGGGAAGCTAGCATTGCAGGTGGAGGCTTAGCCTACTATGCCACAGTGCTGGCCCTGCCTGTGGATTATGTTGCTTTGTTCCAGAGACTATATGTGCTAAAAGACCTTTTCATTTTCTTGAGTCTGGTCCCCCATCTAAATGTTTAATACTTTTTTGATTTTTATGATTTGGAATAGTCAGCTCTTCCCTCCCAAGTTCAATATGATTCTGAAATTTCCAAAATCATCTGAATGATTCAGTTACAGAAGGTTTTATACAGCTTGACCCAAGCTTTTTACTGTAGCGGAGTTGAGTAGCTTTTGAACATTCTTCCCAGGATGCACAGCTGTGTGTAGAGCTAGGTGTAGCCATGAGCTTCGTGACACTGCCCTTGGCCTCAGCCTCTCAAATGCAGGTTCAGTTGGGATATTTACTCATCTCAGCTCTTGAGCACTTTTGCCTTCTGCCCTCCTTTCTCCGTAGATGCGTATTAGGGTAGTTCTAGGGATTGGTCAGGGAACTAAGTAGCTCCACCCATGTGTGACATAGAGCTGAAGGGTGACAAAGTGATTGGTCCAGTTGTAGAAGTGTTTTTCATATTTCCCCAGAATTTCTGTTAAAATTAAAAAAAAACAACTAGTACTTGTTCTTGTCTTTTCAGATGAGCTCCCCTGCTCCAATTCTACTATTTAAAAATATGCTTCTCCAAGGGACTGTGGAATGCTGATGAGATTCTCTTACTTGTTCTGGTTGCTGGTTCTTAACACTTTTTAAATTTATTTTTTATTTGTTAAAGAGAATGAGAATTCATGTGCTTCCATCTCCTGACTCACTCCCCAAATGTCTTATTTATTTTTAATATTTATGTATTTATTTGAAAGAGTTACACAGAGGAGAAGCAGAGGGGGGGGGGTCTTTCATCTGCTGGTTCATTCCCCAGTTGGCTGCAATGGCTGGAGCTGTGCCAATCTGAATCCAGGAGCCAGGAGCTTCTTCTGGGTCTCCCAGGAGCCAGGAGCTTCTTCTGGATACAGGGGCCCAAGCACTTGGGCCATCTTCTACTGCTTTCCCAGGCCATAGCAGAGAGCTGGATAGGAAGTGGAACAACTGGGACTAGAACTGGCGCCCATATGGGATTCCGGCGCTTCAAGCCATGGTGTTAACCTGCTGTGCCACAGCACCAGCCCCACCCCCAAAGGTCTTAAAGTCAGGAGCCTGGCTCTGGGAACTTGACTCAGATCTCCTGCATGGTGGCTGGAACCCAATCACCAAAGCTATTATCTGCTGCCTCCCTGGGTTTGCATTAGCAGGAGCTGGAATTAGAAGCAGAGTCTCCAGCATAGGCACTCTAATATGGTATATGCAGGTGGTATCTTAGCTGCTGTGCCAAACGCCTGGCCCTGGGTACTGGTTTTTAAGTACATTGAGTTTGTGAAAATTCATTGAGTTAAACTCATGATTTGTTCATTTTTCAGTATGTTTCTTACACTGAAATTTAAAGATTAAACTTTTTTTTTTTTTTTAAACAGGTAGAGTGGACAGTAAGAGAGAGAGAGAGAGACAGAGAGAAAGGTCTTTCTTTGCCGTTGGTTCACCCTCCAGTGGCCACCGTGGTCCGCGCTGATCTGAAGCCAGGAGCCAGGTGCTTCTCCTGGTCTCCCATGGGGTGCAGGGCCCAAGCACTTGGGCCATCCTCCACTGCACTGCCTGGCCACAGCAGAGAGCTGGCCTGGAAGAGGGGCAACTGAGACAGAATCCGGCACCCCGACCGGGACTAGAACCCGGTGTGCCGGCGCTGCAGGCGGAGGATTAGCCTATTGAGCCACGCAGGCCTAAAGATTGAACTTTTTAAAATGTAAATTAAAATAAAAAATAAAGTGCCAAGGATTAAAAAAAAAGTTTAAGAGCCGCTGATTCAGTTGAGTCTCCTCATTTCATGTGTGAAGTCGCTGAGCTTGGCCAGGGGAAATTACCTGGGAGTTGGGGGAAATGTCTCATCCCTGAGACTGGTGGTTGATCTTCTCACTCCTCATTCTGTCTTTTCTAAACTGTTGAACAGAACAGAGGTGAGGAAAAATCTGGTATGCACTACTAACTGGATGGAACTGCACGACATTCTGGGAATCACAGGTGCGTCTTGTATGAGTCAGCACCTCACTGTCTATTCTTTTTCTGCCTTCCTCTTTTCCCTCCTTGGCCATTTAAGAATAGACACTTTTATCTCATATGAATGTGGGAGATGGTTGCTTTATCACCTAAGAATCACTTGACTATGTAAGCTTAGCAAAATGGGAAATTTGTGCCCGTGAAATCTAACAGGAGACCAGCACAAGGTATGTTTGTTCCTTTCTCTAAGCCATTTTTAGTTTGAGGCTGTGTTGTTTAAATTTAGAATACTTTTTCCAGTTTGGGGGTAGGGGGTGAGAGGGGATGGAATGGTGAGATGGCATTCAGAATTGAAACTCAGCTGTGACTCCTGCTGCTGAGAGATAAATGGAAAAATCTGGGAACCAGTGTTGAGAGGGCTCTCAAGAGAGGTGCCTAGAGGGAAGGGGACTTACCTTAACTAGGATAGGGGTTGAGTAAGGGAGAAAGAAACTGGGGGAGCTCTTCTTCCTCCTTCTGCCCTTGTAAGACTTGGCCTACAGAGATTATAATGAGATTTCTGATTTGATTTGGGAATCCAGGATTTAAATATTAAAACATATATTAAATACTTCACTAAGCCGGTGCCATGGCTCAACAGGCTAATCCTCCGCCTTGCGGCGCCGGCACACCGGGTTCTAGTCCCGGTCGGGGCACTGGATTCTGTCCCGGTTGCCCCTCTTCCAGGCCAGCCCTCTGCTGTGGCCCAGGAGTGCAGTGGAGGATGGCCCAAGTGCTTGGGCCCTGCACCCCATGGGAGACCAGGAAAAAGCACCTAGCACCTGGCTCCTGCCATCGGATGAGCGTGGTGCGCTGGCCGCAGCGTGCTGTCCGTGGCAGCCATTGGAGGGTGAACCAACGGCAAAGGAAGACCTTTCTCTCTGTCTCTCTCTCTCACTGTCCACTCTGCCTGTCAAAAAAAAAAAAAAAAAAGGAAAAAAAAATAAATACTTCACTAAACAAATCTAATGCATTAATAATACATGTTAGTATATTAATATTTGATGTTATGATAAAAAGATTAAAATACATGTCTAAGTATATATTCACATGTACATGTACATGCATATACACAGAATATGTACATAATAGGTTAGAATTGGTAGTAAGTCTCCCTGGGCCCATTTTATTTGCTCAAGGGCTAGATTTTGGGTTTCTGGCACACTGTTCCTTCTGCCCAGAATATAGTTACCCTCTGTAGCCTGGCTCAGTTCTGTTCCTCTTTGTAGCAATTGCTTCCCCTGGAAGGCTTTCTCTGACCCCAGCTCCCCTCCCCATACCTGCCCCATACGGAGCTCCCAGAATATCCTGTGCCTTGCCTTTTGTGTCACCTCCTATGCTTTTAATTGCAAGGAACCTTGGGTACCTTCTAGTTCCTCATATGGACTGTAAGATGCAGGGAAAGACAGCAAAAGGGCAGCAGAGGATGGGAGGGAGACAGGGAAAACAAACGAAGCTACATTTGGATCTCTCCTCTTAACAAGCAAAGCACCTAGCATAGTGTCTGACACATAGTAGGTAAAATGTATATATGCTCTCAGAGGAAATTATGTTAATTCAGAAAGGCACAAAGGAAACATGTAAGACCCTCCATTATTCCATCTTATAGAGATAACTTGATAAAACTTGATTATATCCCCTTTGTGTGAATATCTGTGAATATCTATCTATCCATAAATATCTGTCCATAGCTGGTAGATATGCTTAGTTGAAATTATATTTTTTCACTTAATATCACCTAACCACTATATATTTTTGGAGTCTATAAAATATTTCTATATTCATGATATTTCATAATAATAAAAACTAGATCTTCAATTATTGAAGAAGATTTGGAAACTGACGGTTTAGCTATTCAAACTCTAATTTTAATGAACAATATGTCTATGAGTTAGAAGAATAACTAAAGTGGGTAAATCACTGACATGATGGGTAGGATACAAACTGTCTTTTCCTCCCTCACCAGCTCATCCCCACCCCATTTTCTTCATGACCTCCTTGCTTATGCCAGTGCCTTGGAGGGTTATTTTAGGTTTTTAAAGAAATGAAGTAGCCTGGTAGAATGAAAAAATCCTTTGGCCTAGAAGTTAAGAGACTAAAATTTTCCTTCTTACTAACCAGTCACTGATGCTCCTTGAGGCAATCATTTCATACTCTGGTCTAATTTTTTCCATTTGTAAAAATAAGAGCAGTAGTTGTTTTTATTATGAAGATTTTCTTTTTTTAAAATTAAGATTTATTTATTTGAAAGTCAGAGTTATAAACAGAGAGAGAGAGAGAGAGAGAGAGAGAGAGAGAGAGAGAGGTCTTCCATCCGCTGGTTCACTCCCCAGTTGGCTGCAACGGCCAGAACTGCACCGATTGGAAGCCAGGAGCCAGGAGCTTCTTCTGGATCTCCCACCAGGGTGCAGGGGTCCAAGGACTTGGGCCATCTTCTACTGCTTTCCCAGGCCAAAGCAGAGAGCTGGATCGGAAGTGGAGCGTTAATGCTTTGTGCCACAGCGCTGGCCCCTATGAAGCTTTTCAAATTGGGTTTTTCTGAGAGTTCAAGTTCTGGGGAGATCTTTTGTATATTGAATAAGCTTTCATGTTGGGAAAGAACTAAAAAATTAAGTTTAAATTTTTCTAAGAGATCGTAGTATACTTTTTTATATTGAGATACAATTCACATATGTAAAATTCACCCTTTTAAGATAGTTTAGTAGTTTTTAGTATACTCATAAAATTGAGCATTGATTATTAGTACTTAATTTTATAACATTTGCATAACTCCAGAGGAAACCTGGTGCCCATGAGTAGTCATAATCCTGCTCCCGTCTCTCAACCCCTGCCAACACTAACTGTCTCTGTGAATTTTCCTATTCTGGATATTTCATGATCTTTTGTGTCTGGCTGCTTTCATTTAGCACTATTTTTTCAATATTTTCTCATTTTGTAACATGTAAAAAGTTACTGTGTTCCTTTTTTATTTATGCATTTTAGGTAAATTTTCCCCCAAATTTGGAAGTAAGTTGGTCCCACTATAAGAGGAAGTCACATGGCAATAGAGTGCTCTGTCCCTCATGTTCACTGACATGCAAAGCTATTTCAAAATTTTAAGTTGATGCTGTATTTTGTGCATGTGAAAATGTTTTAAGTACATTTAGGAGACTAATGTACTGATTGACCAGTCTTGTTTTCCTCACCTGGATATGGAGAAGGACATTGGATTCAGTCTCACCAGATGAGGGTAGTGGTGGTGGTAGGGAAATCAAGATATTAATAATAATCACCAGAATAAGGAGGTTTGGGTGGTGGGCAAGGAAAAACAACAGGTGTCACGTGTACATGTTGAGGGTAGTCTTCATCTGCTGGGCTCCAAGGCATAGTCCCTTCCTTCTATGTGACGTTACATAGTGCCTTAGTTTTCTGTTGTGATAATAAAATACTTGATGCTGAGTATCTTTTTTTTTAATTTGTTTAGCTCACAGTTTTATAGTTTGAAAATCCGTGATCATGCGGCCACATCTTTTTGACCTCTGGTGAGTCTTCGTAGTGAGTGGTAGTTATCAGAATGGTGGAAGCAGGTGTGGAAGAGATCACATCACATAAGGAAGCTAGAGAGATTTGGAGGTCAAGTTCACTTGTTTTTATAACAACCTACTCTTGTGGGAACTAAGTAGAATACCGTGAAAACTACATTAATCCCTTCTCAGCGTGATGCCCAGGGTCTAATTGCCTTGCCCTAGGGCTCACCTCTGAATGGTTCCACCACCTCCCAACTTTGCTACCAGGAGCCAACTCTCCATCATGTGAACCTTTGGGAGACATACTCAAAACATAGCACCTACTACCCACAAGAAGTATGAGGAAGACAACTGTAGTTTGTAGAGCAAGAGCTATTTACTGTACTCTCTAGTTCTTAAGAGATTGGAAAGGATATTAGACTCCCTACCCACATATTGAACTTGAGGTCAGAGTCTGTGTCTTGTCACATTTATGCCTCTGGTGATTGATATGCTACACGGTATACATGGGCCAATCAGTGAATATTTGCTCAGTGACTATTATATGATTTGTTGTATTGTTGACTTATACGTTTTTCTCTTATTTTGAAATAAATATAGTTTTGTCAGAGATGACAAAGAAATGTATGATGAATTCACATGCTACCTTCCTCTAGCTTTTCTGAATGTTCACATCTTATACCATTATGGTACAGTATCAAAGCCAAGAAATTTACATCTGCACAATTCATAGAGCTTATTTATATTACACTGGTTATAATGGACTAATTTATGTATGCTCACATGTATAGTGTGTGCAGTTTTATCACATGTGTAAAATTGAATGGACACTACCATAATCAAATTATTCAGTTGAAGTGTCACCATGGACTTCCTTACGTTATTTCTGTAGGGCCATCCCTTCCCCCTAATCCCTAACTCAAGCAATTTTACCTGATCTCCACGTCTCTACAATTAGATTATTTAATGATTGCTGCATGATTAGATTGGATTTTTTGCTTAGCATAATTTCCTTGAGGAATACCCAGACTGTTGTATGTATCAGTAGTTCATTTCATCCGCCCACGGAATCTTTTTGTTTAAGGTGTACACACTTCATACATTTCATAAATACAACTGTAGGAACATAGTGATTCTTCCCACCATACCTACCTCCCACCTAGACTCCCACCCTTCTTCTTTCTCCCTCTCCTATTCCCAGTCTTATTTTTACTAAGATCTATTTCCTTTTTTTTAAGATTTAAAAGTATTTATTAAAATCAAAGGCTTCCAGCCAGAGTGGTGAGGAGGGGGGCTCCCAGAGAGGAAAACCCAGAGGCAGTCAGCTTTAGGTAAAATTTCGAAGGAAAAAAAATTGACAATTAGATTGACATTCAGTTACCAGGTGGGGACAAAAACCATCAAAGAGCTCATTCAGATTCTCCATCCTGTCTGGCCTGCTGGTGGGGGAAGGGATGTGGATAACTTGTTTTCACAATAAGATGTGAGCTTAGGAAGAGCTCCCTTGCTATTCTCATGGTAAATTTGGAGATTTTGAAGGAAAGAGGGTACCATGTTTGTTCTTGCTAAAGAAGGAAATTCCATTGGGATCCCCTGATTATCAATTAACCCATCTGACTCCTCATAATCCCTCCTCCTGTAGATGGAAACCCTAACATCTGTTGGGGAGAGAGGTCTTCCATCCACTGGTTCACTCCCCAGTTGGCCACAATGGCCGGAGCTGCACTAATCTGAAGCCAGGAGCCAGGAGCTTCCCATGCAGGTGCAGGGGCAGCTGGGACTTGAACCGGTGCCCAAATGGGCTGCCAGCACTGCAGGCGGCAGCTTTACCCACTATGCCACAGCGCCAGTCCCTTGTTTGATTTCTAATTCTTGACTGTTTATAGGAATAGAGCTACTGTGAACATCTCTTTATATGATCCTGTGTGAATGTAAGTTGTCATTTCTCTTAAATAAATGCCTAAGCATTCAGTTGCTCTATTGTATTGTATGTCATTTTTTGACAGGCAGAGTGGACAGTGAGAGAGAGAGACAGAGAGGAAGGTCTTTCTTTTTCCATTGGTTCACCTCCTGGCCGCTGCGGCCAGTGCGCTGCAGCTGGTACACTGCGCTGATCCGAAGGCAGGAGCCAGGTGCTTCTCCTGGTCTCCCATGCGGGTGCAGAGCCCAAGGACCTGGGCCATCCTCCACTGCACTCCCGGGCCAGAGCAGAGCTAGACAGGAAAAGGAGCAACCGGGACAGAATCCAGCTCCCCAACCTGGACTAGAACCCGGTGTGCTGGCGCCACAGGTGGAGGATTAGCCTAGTGAGCCATGGCGCCGGACGGTAAATCCATTTTTAATTGGAAAATTTATTTGTTGAATTATCTATTTGGGAGGCATGCACATGTACACACAAACACATACTCTGTTAGATAAGACACAGAAAGCACCCATCCACTGGCTCATTCCCCAGATGCCTACATCGGACAGCCAGGGCTGGGTTGGGCTTAAACTGGGAGCTAGGAACTCAGTACAGGTCTCCCACATGGGTGGCAGGGACCCAACTACTTCAGCCTTTACCACTGCCTCCAAGGGTCTACGTCAGCAGGAAGGTAGAATCTCAAGGGAAGTCAGGACTCCAGCTTGGACACTGCCATTGGGATGTGGCGTCCCAACCAGTACCTTTACCACTAGTTCAGACACCTGCTCCGATTTTTGATTTTGAAGGGAGCTGCCAAGTTACTGTCTGGAATGTCTACCACTTTACATTCCTATCTCACTGTTTGTGTCTTCTAGTTTCTCCATATTCTTGCCAGCAATTGGTATTATCACTATTTTTTCTTTTAGCCATTATGATGGGTGTGTAGTGATATATTGATCACTTTTTTGCCCCTTCTCCTACCAAAGAAACATGTAATTTCTTCAGCCAGCTTATAATGCTATTTTTAATAGATTTATTTATTTATTTATTTGGAAGGCAGAGTTACACAGAGGGAGATGGAGACGGAGATGGTGAGGGAGACGGAGAGGGAGAGAGAGAGAGAGAGAGAGAGAGAATCTTCCATCTGTTGGTTCAATCCCCAAGTGGCTGCAATGGCTGGAGCTGGGCCAGGTCAAAACCTGGATCCAGGAGCTTCTTCTGGGTATCCAACATGGGTGCAGGGGCCCAAGGACTTGGGCCATCTTCCACTGCTTTCCCATGCACATCATCATGGAGCTGGATTGGAAGTGGAGCAGTTGGGGCTTGAACTGTCACCCAGATGGTTTGTTGGCACTGCTGACAGTGGTGGCTTCACCTACTATGCCACAGCACTGGCCTCCAGCTTCTAATTCTTACTGGGCCTATCCTGTGATTTCCACAGGCCTCCAAGTTTCTGTTCTCTTAATCATGAACTTGACTTTACTACTCTTCATTCCCTACCCATCCTGGGTCCCAGGGTCTCTGTTTTACCTAGAAACATCCTTCTCCAGCCTGCCATGTTCTCAGTGCCTGGGGAAAGTCACAGAACTGTGCTGTCCACTCCTGCCAGGACTCTGATGCCACAGCTCCCAGGCAGTCCTTTTACTGCAGTGACTTTCTCTTGTTTCAGTGGGAATTGTTCCACATATGTCCCCCCATTGCCAAGGCCTGCCTCTTCTCTCAGAGGCAACCCCACTACTACTTGGCAAGAATGGGACTCCTGGCCAGAAGTCCCTCAACACCTTCCTTCTCCATCTCTGCCTCTCATTTGTTGTGAATGCTGGCTGCTCACAGGTTCTAGTGTTCCAGGAGCCTCCCACCCCCAGGGTGCAGATTTATCAGAGAGGTCCATTTTCAGACTCCTTGGGAGAACATCCTCACCCCTTTTCTGGTACTGAACCTGATGGACCTGAATCTCTGTGGGTCTGTAGGGCCTGGGAATCTCTGTTTTTAGCGAGCTCCTCAAGTGACTTCAGTGGGCAGTCAGATTGAGAGATTACTGTTTGAGTGAGTCTCTGGGCTTCATTTCTTCTCACTTTGATCTCAATGGTGCCCAGAGCTTGGGGAATCAAATTCTTTTGTTACATGTATTGGCTTTTATTGCTTTCCATCTGGTTCCTTTCTTCCCAGCTTCTTTCAGTGAATAATAATTTGAATTAGCAGGTTGCTTTGGGAATGTAGTTTGAATCCTGCTTTTTGGTCTGATCAGCTTCATTTTATGCACTCTGACACTCTAACTGCATTGCCTAAACAGTGTCAGTTGCTCCCCCTTCCTTGCAAGGAGGCAGGGATATCCCCAGTATGGATATCACTTGCTTTCCCAGCTTTGGCTTCCACCAGCCTCTTATACGTGAGTCATGTGGCCACCAAAATACCTGATGTAGAATTGCCCAAAAACAAGTGGTTTTGGGTTCTGTGATTTTGCCTTAGGTTACTGTCCTTGCTTTGAAAGTGCCTCCTCCTATTCGATCTTTGATTAAGTACAATTTACTCTTGGTTGAAGACCCTTTTTCCAAGGGTGTGTTCTGTGCAACCTTTTCTGAATCATGCCATGATCTGTATTTTCATTCCTAACAATGTGTCCTGCACACAGTGATAAGCAGTGTCCTGAGTCATGATGACAGAAGTGACTAGGAAATAATCTTTGTCTCTCCTTGATGTTCCCAACTATTTTCCCATCTGCAATCCCCCATAGCTCTGCTTCCCAACCCCTTTTGGAATTTACCTTATTTTTGGCTGTATTTTTTGCTGTATTTGTTGCCTAATCCAGGACCCAATGCTATGCCTGTCCCAAAGTCAAAGTCCAAGGTACATTTATGGAATAATTTTTCTTCTCCTTCCTCAGTCATCAGCGCTCCCAAAGCAACTTGGGAGATCAAGGAAGATGTGCTGAATTAACCTGACTCTTACCGTGTTTGCATTCTTCTTTCATATAACCAGAACCTACTTTTTGTGTTGGTATTTACTAGTCAGTATTTGCCATTTGAATAGCGAAATTCCAAGATATGTGGAGTAGTGGTCATCGGATTTTTCTTTTTTGGTTGTTGTTGTTTTTGTTTTCTGATCACCTGCATGTTACTTGAAAAGTTCATTGGTCATCTCTAACATCTTGTTTGGTAAATGTAGAAAGCCACAATGGAAATAAGGAGGGGATGTATTGGGTTTTATGTAAATCTAGCAAGGTGATGTATTTAAAATCTTAGATATAAGACATAGCTTATTAACACAGTTAAACTGTAAAGTTACTGTTTACTTATGCTTTAATGTTACTACTTAGCTAGAATTATGCTCAGTGCTTAGCATTTACTGTTTCGTTCATACCTAGCATTAATCCTGAGAGGTGGCTATTGCTATATCCATTTTATTGGTGATGGTATTGCAGATCAGAGTTGTGAAATAGCCTGCTTAAAGTCAGTCAGTCAGTTACTTGGTCGATCAGGATTCCAGCATAGGCTTCTTCGATCCCACAACCTATGCTCTCTGCAGTTTTGCTTCTCTAGATAAAAGCAGAAGCTGTCATAGTGTAAGAGTTATGCCCACCTGAAAAATTACACTTTCAAAATTACCATCATTAAACTATTTCTGACCCATATGAAAATGCCTGACTCAGTGAGTGAGTGAGTGAATGAGTAGAGTAGTTTGGAGGTGCCACGTATATTACTCTCCCAGATATACTAATGCACTTATCATATATTTATGGAGGCAGATTTGCTGGAATATCATCCTGAAAGATACTAAAAACCATTCACAAATGCAGACAAAGGAGGTCCTTCAATGTCAAAACATGGAGAAGATGAAGAACTCATGTACAAGACACTTAAAAATGGATACTTTCAGGCACGTGACTCAGCAGCATAGCGAAAGGTGCTGCAGTTCATTTGGTCCTCTCTTCTCTGCTTCTTATCTTAAAAGCCCTTCCTCTGTGGCTCTTGAATGAGTGGTGACTTATTCCTGATTACAATGCATTTCTTTTCATTCATTTTATCTTTCTAGTCTCTGGGAAAAGGCCCATTTTGTTAAGTCTCATGATATTGAATGAACAGTAATTGCTTGCCCATGTGACCTCTTCCATTTGCTAAGCCATTCAACTTACGAGGATGCCATGGACTGCAGGGCAGAACACTGGGGGTCTTAACATTCAGAATGTGAACATTTATAGAAAGTCTTCAAAAAGTTCCTGGAAAATGTATATTATAGAAAATCTACGCATGCACTTCAAGATTTGTTCGAAGGGAAACTTCTCCTCCAACCAATTTGCCATGAACTTTTGGATGTCCCTTTGTATTTTAGCTCCATTTTCATTGTAATACTTCAGCCTTAAACTTTGCCTGACGTTGCCCTCCCTAGGGAATAATCCTCTGGTCCTATGCTAGGGTTGGGGAATGGCAGCTTTGTAGATGCATGGCCCAGGGAGGGGATTATAAACACTTTCAGCCAATCATACCTATAGGTTTTAAATATCAAATTTTGTTTAGGTATTTGAAAGGCAGAGTGATAGAGAAAGAGACTGACTTTCCCATCTGCTGGTTCACTCCCCAGATGACTGTAACATCCAAGGCTGGGCCAGGCTGAAGGCTAGAGCCTAGAATTCAATCTGGATCTCCCATGTAAATGGCTGGAGCCTAAGCACTTTAATCATAACCTACTGCTTCAAGGATGCATTAGCAGGAAGCTGGATCAGAAGTGGAGTAACTGGGATTCCAACCAGTGCTCCAATATAGGATGCATGTGTCCCAAAGGAAAGTTCAAGTCACCGCACTGCAACACCAGGGCTCTTCCTACTGTTTTTAATCTTGCCCTCACCCTTTACTTCTTTGCTGTGAGGTGAGTATACTGAGTCCTTAGGGAATTCTGTATTGTAATTCAGCATGCTGGCTTAGGATTTAGCTTGCTTAATTCTGTTTTTATCCTCCAAAATTTGTTGTGGATTTCCTTTGAATCTATGAGTTAAAAAGTTTGAAGGAAAAGCAAAGCCAACAAGATTTAGTTTAACATGCTAAATTTATTACTAATCATGGCATTGAGACAAAGCTAAATTATCCGCAAATAAAAGTAAGAACGTTGCACAAATAGGAATGGTCTTTTCAGGAGACAAACTGCTAAACTTTGGCTTTAGAATTCTTCACAATGATTTGTCAGTATGATTATGCCCAAAGAACATTGAGGAGAGTTTTTTGTGTTTTCTTTCTTTTGGATTTTTTTTTAAATAGAGAGAGCAAGATAGAGAGGTCTTCCATCCACTGGTTCACTCCCCAAATGGCTGCAACGGCTGGAGCCAGGAACCAGGAGCTTCTTCCGTGTCTCCCACACAGGTACAGGGGCCCAAGGACTTGGGCCACCTTCTACTGCTTCCCCAGGCCACAGCAAAAAGCTGGATCAGAAGTGACTCAAACTGGTGCCCATATGGGATGCTGGTACTGCAGGTGGTTGCTTTTTCCCCTTTGCCACAGCGCCGGCTCTGGCCCCAAGCCACCACTTGTGACACTGGCATCCCATATCAAGGCCTTCTGATCTAGCTCTACTTATGAACTAGCTCCCTATTAATGTGCCTGGGAAAGTAGTAGATGATGTCCCAAGTACTTGGCCTCCTGCCACCCATGTGCAAAATCAGGATGGAGTTTATGGCTCCTGGCTTGTGGCTATCTGGGGAGTCTACCAACAGATGGAAGGTCTCTCTCTCTCATGCCACCCCTCCCCTTTCTCACCCCCATCACTTTTTCAAACAAAAAAATAAATCTTAAAAAAATTAAATGCTTTTGTTCACGTATCTACCTGATCTATTGAAAATAGATAGAAATTTAAATAAGTTTAAATAATGCCTTTGCCCTTGATGCATTTCAATTTTTTTTTGACAGGCAGAGTTAGACAGTGAAAGAGAGAGACAGAGAGAAAGGTCTTCCTTCCATTGGTTCACCCCCCAAATGGCCGATATGATTAGCGTGCTGCGCCGATCTGAAGCCAGGAGCCAGGTGCTTCTCCTGGTCTCCCATGTGGGTGCAGGGCCCAAGCACTTGGGCCATCCTCCACTGCCTTCCTGGACCACAGCAGAGAGCTAGACTGGAAGAGGAGCACCTGGGCCAGAGTCCGGCACCCCAACTGGGACTAGAACTTGGGGTGCCGGTGCCACAGGTGAAGGATTAGCCAAGTGAGCCGCAGTGCCAGCCTCAATTTTTTTTAATGATTAGAAAATTGTATTTATTGTATAAAGCATTATGTTTTGCTATATATGTACATTGTGGAATGGTTGAATCTAGTTACTTAACAAATACATTACCACACATAGTTGTGATCATTTTTGTGGTGAAAACACATACACTTTCTTTTTTTTTTCCCCATAAAGCACAGCGTGTTTGAATGAATGCATGTCTCTCATTTCATCCCACGTTAGCATTGCTCAAGGACACAAAATCATTGCTTATCTTGATTTGCCGCCAGGAATTTAAAAGAGAACAACAGAAATATTGTACTACTTAGTGTTTCCTAATGAAAAATATTTCACTAATTATGTAAAAAATTCTATTCTTTTGCAGAAATTGACATAACAGTACATTGCCTTTGTATCGTAAATGCTCATTCTGCTGAGAAACAGTTCTACCTTAGTGCAAAATATCCAGTGAAACGTGTAGTATTACAAATTGGGTTCTGAATTACTACAGATAGACAGTATGGGAAGAAAAGAAAAGAAGGCTGAAAGGAATGTTCTGGACAATATGGGAGGCCTAGCTTTGGGTGGTATAGATACAGATTGCGGTGAGTTCCCCAGACCAGATGGAGCTTTGTGCAATGGGCCTCCAGTAGTGCCAAGGTGGTTAAGGGCTTCCAGAGGAAGGTACTCAAGCTGGGGTCCGGTGGCCATTATTTGTGAAAATTGTACACTGAAGCTGAGTTAGCAGTGATTATTTACCCCAAGGCCTAGGTCAGTTTATGGGTACAAATGCTAAATCCCACAAGCCCCTCTTCTCTGTCTCTGAGCGTGGTATCCTAGCTGCTCGGGGTACAAATATTTTCCCTGTGCTTCTTGCCCCCTGTCATCACCTGCCTCCCCTTGAGCTCTTTCCCTGTGTTGCATGTCAAAGCCAGGTTCACGTAGAGGAGATTCAAGTAACCACAGACCCTACACAAGGAAACCGCTCGGCTTTGGTCTAAATGACTTACATTTTTCCTTGTCCAAATTAGCTGGTAATTGCATGTGGGCAGACTTAGCCAGAATGGTCTAAAAGATCAATTAGAAGGCAAAAAGGAGTTCCTTTCTTCAAAGTTCAAGGATCCCTGTCGAAGAGCCCTACTTCCTAAGTGATGCTCCAATGGGCCTGTGCCCAGCTCTCTGCAGTACCTGAATAGACTGTACATTTGCCTAATGATAATGAATTGAGTACTTATTTTGCAGGAAAATATATGGCATTTCCATTACATGCAGTCAAGCAAAAAGGCTGCAAAATGTGCCACTGCATTAATTCTAAACTGAATTCTTCTCAAATGTCACCTTGAAACGAGAGTATGGGATGATTAGAAATCTGAAGGAATTAAGGGTAATTTTCATTTCTACAAAGGATTTGAAGGACATGACTCCTGCCACACAGACACACACACACACTATTAGTCGAGTTAAATTCGACTTGCTAGTTTCAGTTTGAATCCCTAATCTTGACCTGGGCTACCCTGATGGTGAGAATATAGGGGTTCTGGTCTTCTCTGAGTCTTTGTGTTCTTTCAAAGATAAAATATATTGTCATTAACTGTGGCCACCATGCTGTCTGAGAGATCTCTTGAACTTATTCCTTTTATCTAACTGTAGTTATGTGACTTTTCACCAATATATCCCCAACTCCTTCACCCCAGCCATCCCACCTTCTAATAACCACCTGTCCTATGAAATCAACTTTGTAAAATTTCACATACATGCTATTATGCAGTATTTCTCTTTCTGTGCCTGGCTAATATGACTTAACATAATATTCCTTAGGTTCATCCATGGCCCTGCAAATGACAGGATTTCCTTCTCTTTTATGGCTGAATGGTATTCTGTTGTACATCATGTACCATATTTTCTTTATCTGTTTATGTGTTGATGGATGTGTATGTTGGTTCCATATCTTAGCTATTATGAACAGTGCTGCAGTAAACATGAGAGTGCAGATGTTTTGTCAGCATATTTGTTCAGTTTCCTTTGTATGTATATATGCCAGTAATGGCATTGCTGGATTATGTGGTAAATCTGTTTTTAATTGAAAATAAGCCTCAGGGCTGACCAAGTGGTCCAGGAGGTTAAAGCCACTGACTAACACTGGCATCCTATGTGAGCATGGTTCGAGTCCCTGCTGCTGCATTTCCAATCCAGCTGTCTGTTAATGGCCTGAGAAAGTAGAAAAAGATGGCCTGAATGCTTTTTTCCCCTGCACCCACATGGGAGACTGGAAGAAGCTCCTGGCTCCTAGCTTCAGTCTGGCCCAGCCATTGTGGACATCTGGGGAGTGAACCGACAGACGGCAGATCTCGCTCTCTCTGTCTCTTTCTGATTTTCTCAAATAAATAAATAAGTAAATCTTAAAAAAATAGCCATTGAAACAGAAGTGAGATGATATCTTATTGTGATTTTGATTGATTTACATTACTCTGATGATTAGTGATTTGAGCATTTTAAATATCTTTGCTGACTATTTTTATGTCTGATTTTGAGAAATGTCTATTTAGGTCTTCTGCCGATTTTAAAATCAGATTATTTCTTTTCTTACTTTTGAGTTGTTTGAGTTCTTTGTATATTTGGAATATTAACCCCAATCAGATATATAGTTTGCAGCTATTTTTTTCCTATTCTGCAGATTCTTTACTCTGTTGATTGCTTCCTTTGCTGTGTAGAAATTTGATATAATCCAATTTTTCTTTTTTGTTTGTGTGTGTTTTTCAACTTAATAAATATAAATTTCCAAAGTACAACTTTTGGATTATAGTGGCTTTTCCCCCCATAACCTCCCTCCCACCTGCAACCATCCCATCTCCCACTCCTTTTCCCATCCCATTCTTCAATAAGATTCATTTTCAATTATCTTTATATACAGAAGATCAACTTAGTATATACTAAGTAAAGATTTCAACAGACTGCACCCTCACAGACACACAAAGTATAGAGTACTGTTTGAGTAGTAGTTTTACCGTTAATTCGCATAGTACAACACATTAAGGGCAGAGGTCCTACATGGGGAGCAGGTGCACAGTGACTCCCGTTATTGATTTAACAATTGGCACTCTTATTTATGACGTCAGTAATCCCCTGAGGCTCATGTCATGAGCTGCCAAGGCTATGGAAGCCTCTTGAGTTCACCAACTCTGATCTTATTTAGACAAGGCCTTAGTCAAAGTGAAAGTTCTCTCCTCCCTTCAGAGAAAGGTACCTCCTTCTTTCCACTGGGGTCTCACTTACAGAAATCTTTCATTTAGGTCTTTTTTTTTTTTTGCCACAATATCTTGGCTTTCCATGCCTGAGAAACTCTCATGGGCTTTTTAGCCAGATCCAAATGCCTTAAGGGCTGATTCTGAGGCCAGAGTGCCGTTTAGGGCATTTGCCATTCTATGAGTCTGCTATGTATCCTGCTTCCCATGTAGGACCATTCTCTCCTTTCTAATTATATCAATTATTATTAGCAGACACTGGTCTTATTTATGTAATCCCTTTGACATTTAGTCCTATCTTTTTGATCAATTATGAACTTAAACTGATCACTTTAACAAGTAAGATGGCATTGGTACATGCCACCTTGATGGGAGATACAATCCCATTTTTCCTTTTGTTGCTTGTGCTTTTGAGCTCTTATCAGAAAAATCTTTGCCTGGATCAATGTCATAAAAATTTTCCTTAAGGCCGGCGCCGTGGCTCAACAGGCTAATCCTCCGCCTTGCGGCGCTGGCACACCGGGTCTAGTCCCGGTCGGGGCACCAGATTCTGTCCCGGTTGCCCCTCTTCCAGGCCAACCCTCTGCTGTGGCCCAGGAGTGCAGTGGAGGATGGCCCAGGTGCTTGGGCCCTGCACCCCATGGGGAGACCAGGAAAAGCACCTGGCTCCTGGCTCCTGCCATCGGACGAGCGCGGTGCGCCGGCCGCAGCGTGCCGACCGCGGCGGCCATTGGAGGGTGAACCAACGGCAAAGGAAGACCTTTCTCTCTGTCTCTCTCTCTCACTGTCCACTCTGCCTGTTAAAAAAAAAAATTCCTTATGTTTTCTTCTAGTAATTTTATAGTTTTAGTCTTTACATTTAAGTCTGTAGCTTAGTTTGAGTTGTTTTTCTTATACGATAAGAGATAAGGGTCTAATTTCATTTGTCTTTGTATGGATATCGAGGAGACTGCCCTTTCCCCATTGGGAGTTCTTGGAACTTTTGCTAAAGGTCAGTTGGAGGCAAATGTGTGGATTTATTTCTTGGCTCTCTATTCAGTTCTGTTGGTCTAGATGCCTATTATTGTGTGAGTACCATATGGCTTTGGTTATAACTTTATAGTGTATTTTGAAGTCAGGTAATGTGAGGCTTCTAGCTTTTTTTGCTCAAGATTGTTTTGGTGTTGGGGATCTTTCTGTCTCCATATGAATTTTAGGATTCTTTTTGTGAAGAATATCATTGGTATTTTGACAGAGATTGCATTGACTCTATAGATTGCTTTGGTTTGTATAGACATTTTAACAATATTAATCCTTCTACTTCATGAACACAGCTTATCTTTCTATTTATTTGTATCTTCTTTAATTTCTTTCATCGGTGTTTTATAGTTTTCAGTGTGGAGATCTTTTATTTCTGTGATGGTTAAATTTAGGTGTCACCCTGGATTAAGGAATATATAGAGAACTGGTAAGTATGAGTTTGGGGTGTGTCTGTGAAGGTGCTGACAGATGAGATTGGCATTTGAGTCAGTAGATTGGGTAAGGAAGATCTGTACTCACTGTGGGTGGGATCTATTCAATCATCTGGGGACTGGGATACAATAAGAAGACTTTGGGTCTGTCTTTTAGGGTTGGGACACAAATATCTTCTCTTGGTCTTGGCCAGCAGAATTTTGGATTTTGGGATTTGCACCAGCAGCTCCTTTCCTCACCCATTACTCCCACCCCCAGGGTTCTTAGGCCTTCAGTATTGCACTATGAGTTACACTGTTGACTTCTCTGGTTCAGAGATTTTGGGATCTGAACTGAGCTGTCCTACAGGCACCCAAGGTACATAATAATTAAATGACTTTAAAGTCACTTGGCTTATTCTATCTGGGAATGGGGGGTGAACATGAATTAAGAATAAAATATAAGCAGTAGCATTGCGTGCTCAAATAAGATAAAGCTAAGCCATCAAAATGTAGGCATAGTAGGAAATATAAGGAAAGAGAAGGTAAGGAAGGGACCTGAGATGTACTGAGTGCCATTAAGTGTCAGATACTCTGATGGGTGCTATAAATGTTATCACCTTTCATTTAAAGGTAAGATAATATTATAAAAGTTTGTTAAGTGTTGAATACTTAATTAACACAGCTGCTGGATGGTGGAAACAGGATCTGAAACCAGTTCACACATTTGGTTTTCTTTCCTTCCTACTTTCTCCCTCCTTCCCTCTGTTGTTCTTTTCCCTGCTCCTTCACTCCCTTTCCTTTTATGGTTTTCGCTATACCAACTCTGGAACACACATACCTATCAATTAGGTTTCGCTGTATAATAAGCCAGCCTAAAACTTAGTGGCTTAAGGCACTATACATTTATGTAGGTCACAATTCTGCTGGCAGTAATTTAGGTGGGCTCAGGTGGGCATTTCTGCTCTGAGCCCAGTGGGACTGCTGCCCAATGGGGCTCATTTACAACACTGGAATGTTGGGGTCAGCTCCTATATGTGAGCTCTCATTCTGTAGTCACCTAGTTTGGGCAGCCCCTGGAGAAGGAGCAGAGGACCCAAGAGAGTGAGCAGAAGTCTACAAGCCTCTTGGACCTAGGCTCCAAACAGGTACAATAGCACTTCCCCTATGTGAGGCTGGGATGTCCAAAGATCAAGGTGCTGGCAGATTTGGTTCCTAGTGAAAGCCCTCTTCCTGGTTTGCAAAAGGCTCCATTCTTTCTGTATCTTCATGTGGTGGATGCTCAAGTATCTATGTCCATCCCTCTCTCCCTCCTTCCTTCCTTCTCTCCCTTTCCCTCTCTTTTTCTTCTTCTCCTCTGTCTTCCTTTTCTTCTTCTTCCTCTTCTTCTTCTCTTCCTTCTCCTCCTTCTCATCCGCTCTTCCCTCCCCCACCCCCACTCCTTTCTTCAATTTATTTATTCACTTCAAAGGCAGAATTAGAGGGAAAGAGAGTCTCTCTCTCTCTCTCTCTCTCTCTCACACACACACACACACACACACACACACACACAGGTCTTCCATTCTCTGGTTCACTCCCCAAATGGCCGCAATGACCAGGACCAGGCCAGGCTGAAGTCAGGAGCCAGGAGCTTCTTCAGGATCTCCCACATGGGTGCAGGGGCCCAAGCACTTGGGCCATCTGCTGCTGCTCTCCCAGATGCACTAGTGGGGAGCTGGATCAGAGGTGGAGCAGCTGGGAATAGCTGCCGATATGCAATGTTGGCATTGCAGGTGGTAGCTTAACCTGCAATGCCACATCACCGGCCCCTCCGTTTCTTCTTATAAGGACCTAATGCCATCATGAGGGCCCAACCCTTATAGTCTCTTCTAAATCTCCCAGAGACCCCCCCCTAAATACTATCATATTGGGGAGTAGGGCTTTAACATAGGAATTTGGAGGAATCTGAAGATATTGAGGGAAAACAAACTCAGTTCTACTATCTGCTCACAATACAGATCAATTTCATGATCTGTGTATGTATGGGAATTTCATCCCACCAGCAAGCAAGCAGTCAATTTTACAGCAACACCAGCTGGGCATCCTCTAATTCAATTACATTCTACACCGTCTTCCTGGAGTAGTGTCCCACGGGTTGAAGCCTCAGCCTTGTAGGATTGCTGCATTCAGATATCAGTTACCCATGGAGTTGGTCCTCTGTATATAAAATCAAGCTAAAAATGAACCATAAGGAAGAAAGAGATGGGTGAGGGAGAGGGAGGTGGGATAGGAGTTGGGGTGGAGGGGTGGGTATGGGGGAAAAAGCCACTATATTCCTGAAGTTGTTCCTATGAAAAATGCATTCATTAAATAAAAACTTACAAAAAAAGAAATGTTACCAATCTGGGCCACTGGAAAGAGAGAGAGAGAGAGGTCTTCCATTTGCTGGTTCTTCTTCTTCTTTTTTTTTAAAGATTTATTTATTTATTTGAAAGAGTTACACAGAGAGAAGGAGAGGCAGAGAGAAAGAGAGAGAGAGAGAGGTCTTCCATTTGCTGGTTCATTTCCCAATTGGCTGCAACGGCTGGAGCTGTGCTGATCCGAAGCCAAGAGCTTCCTGTGGGTCTTCCATGTGGGTGCAAGGGCCCATCTTCTGCCTTCCTAGGCCATAACAGAGAGCTGGATCAGAAGTGGAGCAGCCAGGACTTGAACCTGCACCCATATGGGATGCTGGCACTGCAGGTGATGGCTTTACCCACTATACCACAGTGCTGGCTCTGCCACTGGAACTTCTGACTGACCTAGTTCTTTGGCCCTACTAATGTGCTGTAGCTGAGGGGACTGATGGAAAGACGCTTCCTGGTTTAGAGTGAAGGAGATTTTCAAGGCTACAATTAAATAGCTACATTGGATGGGAAGGCTCCTAAGCACAGGACCTTTTGCCCCTGTGGAGTTGGCATGTGCAGCCTTCCTGGAGCGTAGTTCTTAAGCACTGTCCTGCAAGCCTTTATGTGTTCAGTGTTCAGAAGTTCTCTGAACTCTGTCCTTTGGGTTTTATGGAGAATTCACTGGAAAGGCACGAGTGAAGCATGTACAAATGTGATTGGATGAAAAAGCGTACAGCTAATAGATGAGGTGGGGGAAACCTGGCAAGGCCTGTCTGTTCAGATTCTTCTTGGCTTCTCCGTGCAGCATTCCTTCCTGCCAAGTTTAGGGAAAGACCCCTTCTGAAGTGGGAGTCTTCTAATCTATCATTCAATGTAGGTCAGAGATTTTTCTTTATGGCTAGTATCAAGAAACAAAGGTGCGGGAAGATTAGTGTGTATTTGTCATTTTTTATGACCTGCCTTGGGTTGGACAAATTCTAGTTTCTATGATCTGCCATGGGGAGGAAAAGCAGCCAGTCAATGGACAGCAGGAATAGATCAGAGAAAAAGATTTTGCTTTCTGAGTCCTGAAGGGTTCCGACAGTATAATGAAAGCCAGTCTTTCCCCTTTCTCATACTGAAGTTATTCTATTCTGCTACAGCATCCAAAGACAAAAGTCAAAAACTTTAAAAATATGCTAATTGTTCTAGTCATATAGGAAATAATAACAGCTATGGGAGTGTGAGCCAGGAATTGTGGATGAAAACCAGACTACATAGACTATTACGGGGGCACACAAATGTTCTGTCCACGACAGCCTCTGTTGTTCAGAGCAAGTCACGAGGCAAGTCCAAATTCAAAGAGTAAAGAAGTATACTTGATGTGTTGATGGGGAAAGATGGAATGATGCAGTGTTGGTGAATGAGAACTGCTGGGTGTAATGTGAGTGAAAAGGTGGGGGTGAGTGACCACAGCCATTTTCACAGAGAGTCTTCCAGGACACACAAAATAAATGTCCTTTCAGTCATTCCTAACAAGAGGTGAGTATTTTAATAGGTTGGTATATTTCCTTTATTTTTTATAAAATATTTATTTATTTATTTATTTGAGAGGCAGAGTTACAAAAAGAGGGAGAAGTCTTTCATCTGCTGGTTCATTCCCCAAATGGCTGCAAGAGCCAGTGCTGGGTCGATCCAAAGCCAGGAACCAGGAGCTTTTTCTGAGTCTCCGATGTGGATGCAGGGGCCCGAGGACTTGGGCCATCTCCTGCTGCTTTCCCAGGCCATTAACAGAGTGCTGGATTGGAAGAGGAGCAGCCAGGACGTGAACTGGCTCCTGTAAGAGATGTCAGTGCCGCAGGCAGAGGCTTAGCCTACTAGATCACAGTGCTGACCCTCTTTGTTTTATTTATGCACATCTAATCATATTCTATTTTTAAAGACTATAATTCACATTTTAGATTCATATTTCTTTTCTGTTGGTGTTCTTTAATATTACATTGTACATATTTTTCCACACAAATTTTCCTTGAAAAACGTGTTTGCTTTATAATGCAAAGGAAAACCAGCATAAATTGCTGTGTTCCAGGCACTTAGCTAAGTAGTTTTGCATAGTTTTCTTCACTAAAGAACAGATTTCTCAATTTGAACCAAACAAGGAATTCATTTGTTGTTGTAAAGAAAAAGCAGTGAATGGATTTCATTTCATTGAGAAAATAATGGTGAATATATATCAGCAATGTCCATTTTTCTTTTGAAGCCTGACCTCCAGATCCTAACTGCTTAGGTTAGGGAAGTTTCTCTTTTGTAAATGGTGGAGGGTTGGTGCATTGGCAGTGGATGAAGGTATGTGCTCTCCTTTTCTCCCTGTTGCTTACAGAGTGCATTTTGCTGGACTAGCTCACATGTTCAAATTACATTGAAGTTTGTTGTAGGCTGTTTCATCGCATAACTTTATCTGCAAAAGTTTTGACTTTGTGAACAGATGAATAGCTTGTCAGAGGAAAAGTTGTGGTAAAGAGAATACCTCTGTGATGTTTACTTTCATGAGTTAATAAAGACGCGTGGAACTGGGAGGGTCGTTTTCATTTAAACGATTCTGTCCCATTGGCAGGCTGTGTGGCCTGAGTGATCAGATCACTATAGTTTATACCTATCGACTGTATGTCCAACCTTTTCATTTTATAGGTGAAGCTTTGTTATTATTTATTTGATTAAACTAGTTATACTTCAGGGTAATATTGGCCATCGGCTCTTTTTTTTTTTACTTATTTGAAAGTCAGAATCATAGAGAGAGGGAGAGACAGAGAGAGATCTTCCATCCACTGGTTCATTCCCCAAATAGCCACAACAGCCAGGCCTGGGCCATGCTGAAGCCAGGAGCCAGGAGCTTCTTCCAAGTCTCCCACTTGGGTGTAGGAGCCCAAGTACTTGGGCCATCTGCTGCTTTCCCAGGTGCGTCAGCAGGGAGCTAGATCAGAAGTGGAGCAACCAAGACTTGAACTGGTGTCCATATGGGATGCAGGCATCACAGGTGGTGGCTCAGCTCACTATGCCGCAGCACCACACGCGACCATGAACTCTTAGTTATATAGAAAGCATAGTGAAAGCAGGAACAGAATGAATCCACGGGCCACGGTTTGAGCCTGAGCTTTGCATTGTTTAGCTGTTGACTGTGAGAAAAATTACTTAATTTTGTTGGACTACAGTTTTCTTGTCAATAATTACAAAGCTTTAACCTTAGACTTGTTGGGAAGATTGACCCAACAGTTGGCTTATGGTACCATTAATGATAAGTGGTACTGAGCATTTGGAATGTGGCTAGTCCAAATTGAGATGTGCTGTAAGTGTAAAATGCACAATAGATTATAACACTTACTATGAAAATCATATAAAATATTAATTGCATACTGAAATTATAATATATTTATTGAGTTAAGTAGCATTTATTGTTAAAATTAATCCTCTCTGTTAATGTGACTACATTACAATTTAAAATTACGAATGTAACTCATATTTATGGCTTGCATAGTATTTCAACTGGACATTGCTATACTTTGTGAAAATTTTTTATAGACCATAGAGTTTTGCATGTTAGTTAAAACCAGAAAAATGCGTTGAAACTTTAGTTGAATGGATAGGGATTTTAAGTGATAGCATGAAGGTTATTATTTTTAGTAAATTTTTAATGAAAGCTTTTATTCAAGCACCTTAATTTTTTATCTTTGCATGTAATAGAGAAGTAGGAGTGTGAATAACAGTTCATTATAAGCAAACAATAACTTCATGCATTGAGCTACAGTGATGAAGGCATTGTGCTGTGTGCTATGTTAAAAGTGACAGAGAAGCAATGTGAATGAATGAAGTGAAAAAAAGAACGTCTTGTAATTGTGGAAAATGGCAGAGCTGCCCATGGGCTTCCTGAATTTCGAGAATGTAAACACTGTCTTCCCTGTGTCCCTCTCTCAAATGTACTTTTTCCTCCTTGGCAACATTGTTCTTCACATTCACCTGTATCTGCATGTTGGAAGCAGGACTCTACAACTCCTGTCTGTAGCTGCTCCAGGGAAAGACCCAGATTTGCTCTTTCTGATTTAGGGTTGCAAAGTCCCATGACAAGGCCATGCTTGACCTTACTTGGAGTCAGTACCATTCATTCCTGGGTGGTGATAGCTCTAACTCCTGGCACAGAGGGGGAGAATTTCTCAGAAAATGGGAATGCTCTTGGTTGATAAAATAATACATTTCCAGACATCTACTGATATTTGGTGTAGTATGTTCCCCAAAGGTTGACTTGCTGGAGCCATGGTCCCTAGTGTAGCATTAGTGGAACATTTATGATTTGGGGCCTGGTGGAAGTAATTAGGTCAGGGGGATTCATCCTTCTGAACAGATTACTGCTGTCTCCAGGGAGTGGGTTAGGAGTGGATTAGTACTTTAGAGAGCAGTTGCTTGTGGAGTGTGAATCTGAACCCTCTCCAGTCTTTTGCTTCCTACTAATCCATGTGCTCCTTTGGCCAGTACCTAGCCCCCTTTCTCTCTTTCTGCCATGTTGGGATACAGCCAGGGGACCCTCACCAGGACGCTGACATTATACTCTTTGGATCTGTCACCCACCAGAATCATGAGTTAAATAAACCTCTTTCCTTTAGACAGCACTGTTTTGTTATAGAAACAACAGTAACAACAACAAAAAAATGGACTAACATACTACACTAGATAATTTTTGTCCAGCCAATCACTGGGGTAAAACCTCAACTTAGAAATGAGGAAATCAAATCTCAAAGAAGTTGCCCAAGTTCACATGTCTATTCTGGAAGCTCAGGTCTGTCTGTTTCCAAAGCCCACATTATTTATTTAATTTTTTAAAGATTTACTTTATTTATTTGAAAGACAGAGTTACAGAGAGAGAGAGAGGGCTTCCATCTGATGGTTCACTCCCCAGTTGGCCACAGTTGCAGCGCTGTGCCTATTCGAAGCCAGGAGCCTGGAGCCTCCTCTGGGTCTTCCACGCAGGTGCAGAGGCCCGACCTGGGCCATCTTCCACTGCTTTCCCAGGTCATAGCAGAGAGCTGGAAAGGAAGTGGAGCAGATGGGTCTTGAACTGGCACCCATATGGGATGCTGGTGCTCCAGGCCAGGGCTTTGCCCCACTGCACCACAGCACCGGCCCCAGCTTACATTCTTAACCACTAAGAGTTCTAGTAAAATTGGTTTGTGTTGACTTAAATTTTACTGAATTAACTTTTTCTATTTTTACCCTTGCCAGATTTCTTCCCATTGAAACTTATGATGGGAATGCAGATAAGGGAACTGGCTCTGTGATAGCACTCAGTAAATATTCCTGGAATTGGAAGCCAGCACCACCACACTCTCCAGTCTTGCAACCAAAGCTTAAAGGTGGTAGAAAAGTACTGCCATTGCTATCTCCATACTAATGAGCTCAAAGCATATCTACTGCTGTTTGGACATTCGTCTTTATAATTTGCAACTTTCTACCTTTTGAAATATCACCATCTTATTTTCCACCAACGCATGGTTCTTTGTAGTCTATATCGCATGGACATAGTGATTTCAGAGGCAAAGATGAAAGAATCATCTTCTGTTTTCCATAAACAGTATTTGACCCAAAGAAATAGTCTTTAAAAATGGCGATCTAGGGTTTGGCATTTAGCACAGTGGTTGAGAGATCACTGATGATGCCCACAGTGTGCCTGGGCTTGAGTTCTGTCTCCGCTTCCAATCCAGCTTCCTGCTACTGTGCACCCTGGGAAGCTGTGGTGTATAGCTCAAGTACTTGGATTTCTACCACCCACTGGGAGACCTTATTTGAGTTTCTGGCTCCTGACAGCCACTTGGCCCAGTCCTGGCTATTGCATTTGGAGAGTAATGGGATATTTGTTTTTGTGACTCTCTGCATTTCAAATAAATTTTTTAAAGTTTTTAAAAGTGATGATCCATAAGTATTTCAGAAGAATGGCCTGGAGTATCTAAGTCTTCTATTCAAGTCAAAAGTAAAATAAAAAATGTCAAATAAAATGATTTCAAAGGCCACAAGTCTGTCGTCTTTAATACAGCTAAAGTAGAAAATAACAGCATGTGATAGGTTTCTTGGCTGACTTAATATTACACAGTGTGATGAAATGCTTAGAGTTCTGACCTGCAATCAGAAAATCAGTTTCCTGTATAGGGAGTGTTGTGGTCTTAATCTGTAGCAAATGCAATGGTTAGATTTAGTATACAGAGCACTTTCCCATAGGTTGTTCACTGACTCTTCCTGTGGCAGCTATTCATTGATTTAACAAGTCTTTATCAGGTATCTACAATGTGTCAGGCATGGATTTGGGTACTAAGCTTCACCATGCCACTGTAGATCTTACAGTCCAATGTGGGAAGTAGTACACAAGAATAGGTAATTTCAATGTAATGTGTTGCAAGTCTGTGTTGGAAGATGTACAGTGTTCAATGGGACTTCATGAAGTTCTATGTAATCTGTTTTTTGAGGTCTTTATTTTTTAAATTTTTTATTCATTTGAAATGCAGAATGTCACACACATATACACACACAGAGCGAGCGAGCGAGCTTCATTTTGTTTGTTCACTTCCCAAATGCCCACAACCACTAGGGCTAGGACAGACCAAAGCTAGGAGTTAGGAACTCCATCCAGGTCTCTCACAAGGGTGGTAGGGGCCCAAGCCATTATCTGCTGTCTCCCAGGGTTTGCATGAGTAGGAAGCTGGGTCAGAGGGCAGATTTGATCCCAGGCACTCTGATAGGGTTACAGGTGTCTCAAGCAGCAGCTTAACCTTCAGAGCCACAATGCTTGCCCTGATTTTCAGAACTTTGACAGTTTCTTGGGGGAAGAGCTTTCCATGCAGGGATCAGATGAGCATGCTAGAATTTGCAGGCAGGGGACTCACAAAGAAGCTCTCTGTCTAGATTAGAGAGACGATGAGGAAAAAGAAGTGGTGAGGGCTGAGTCTCAAGGGGGAAGTAACAGATTCTAGAATACCAAGGGTCCATCATGCTAAATACCATAGACTGACAACAATAGGAAATCCTTGAATAGTTTTAAGCAGCTGACTTACATAATTGGATTTGTATTTTAGAATGTTCAAGTGTGAATCAATTTGCTCACTTCTCTGAATTTTCTTATCTGTAAATTGAATGGGATAGTCTACCCTTCATAGCTCCTTTAAACTTTAATATTCTATATATTTTTTTCTTCATTCTGGAACAATTTAATTCCATGCTGATTTCCAGATCTCTTGGGTAACTGGTCTCAAGGTTACAACTACTGCTTGAAGAAATGAGTTTTGTGGGGATAGAGTGGGCAGGGGTATGAGTGAGCTAGGGATGGGAAGCTGAATGGATGATGTATCATTCCCACTGGAAGTCAGGCAAGGGGAAGGCATGCAACTTCCTCTGGTAGTCTCTGGAAAGAACCTGGTGGATAGCTTTGGCCTCTTAGCAAGCAGGTAGAATGGCACCTTGGCCTGGTTCTAGTGCAGAAGAAATATGATAGCTTTTACTCAAAATTAAAATGCTATATACTGATATATTTAAATGAAAATTAAATGATATGAAATCTGGAATTTGCTTAAAAGTAGTTAAGGGTCTTTACATATGAAAAAAAGATTGGCCTGCTGATTGGTGTGTACAAAGGGGTCCATTATATAATTTCTGTGTTTTTGTATATGTTTGAGGAGTTCCATAATAGAAAGTAAAAAAAGAAAGAATGCTCTCACTCATTACCTAAACTCTTTATTTACTTTCAGCACAGTGGAGAATGAGTCAGATTCTCTAACTTGGCCATATTGAAGCAAATTGTCTCAGAATCTTTGTATCATAAACAATGACATTTTGGTTTTAGATCTTTATCAACTTTGATGGCTTAAAATGGTCCAGACTGCATTGAGATTGTATAGGTGATCAAATAAAAAGAATTATACACAAAGGGATGGGGCAGGGGCCGCCATTGTGGCATAGTGGGTAAAGCTGTTGCTTGCAATGCTGGCCTGCTGTATGGGCTCCAGTTCAATTCCTGGCTTCTCCTTTTCTGATCCAGCTTCCTGTTAATGTGCCTGGGAAAGTGGCAGAAGATGGCCTAGTGTTTGGGCCCTTGTATCCACATGGGAGACCCAGAAGAAGCTCCTGGCTCCTGGCTTTGGTCTGGCCCAGTCCTGGCTGTTGTGGCCATTTGGGGAGTGCACTAGCTGATGGATTATCTTGATGTTGAGGTCCTTCTCTCCCTCTCTCTCTGTAACTGTGCCTTTCAAATAAACTCATAAATCTTTAAAAAGATGGGAAGGAGTAGCTTGACTGGAGAGTTCTGATGACATGGCAGGGCTCTGCAGCTCTGGGCCAGGTCCTGAGAGGCAATCTCTGCATAGGTGAAAAGACCATTGGTTTTTGGATTCGGGCATAATAGACTCACTTATGTATCTGTTGAAGGGTGATGACAAGAAATAACAAATAGGTGACATTCATTGAACCCTCACTACGTGGCAGGCAGAGTATAAAACTCTTAATGAACTTTGTATCATGTAGTTTTTTTTTTTTTTTTTTTTTGGACAGGCAGAGTGGACAGTGAGAGAGAGAAACCGAGAGAAAGGTCTTCCTTTGCTGTTGGTTCACCCTCCAATGGTCGCCGCGGCCGGCGCGCTGCGGCCAGTGCACGGCACTGATCTGAAGGCAGGAGCCAGGAGCTTATCCTGGTCCCATGGGGTACAGGGCCCAAGCACTTGGGCCATCCCCCACTGCACTCCCTGGCCACAGCAGAGAGCTGGCCTGGAAGAGGGGCAACTGGGACAGAATCCGGCACCCTGACCGGGACTAGAACCCGGTGTGCCAGCACTGCAAGGTGGAGGATTAGCCTAGTGAGCCATGGCACTGGCCTATATCATGTAGTTTTAATGACTGCCCTGTTAGTTAGATATACCTATTTATGGAGGAGGAAACAGACTTAGAGAAATTAATTTGTCCATGACTACATGGACATGCAATTCCCAGTAAAGATTGTAATATAAATAAATAATTAAAATTCTATGGGTAGGCTGCAGTTTATATCCCTGTAAGGATTAGTTTTGCTGCACATAACAGGAACAAGCAAAGTAACAATGGCTTAAAAGAAACTAGTTTGTTTCCCTGTCACCATTAATTAATCCAGAAGGAATTAGTCCAGGGCTGCCATAGCTCTCTGGGGCTCAGGATCCTTCTATTTTATTACTTCACAATGAAAGTCTTCCATATTCAAGGTCACCGCATGATCCAAGATTCCTGCTAGTGTTCCATATTCCAACAAGAAGACAAGGAAGAGGTTTAAAGAAGGGTATAGCACCTACCCACCTTCCCTTTGAAGGATGCATACCAGAAATTGTATGTGTCCCTTCTGCTTATATTACAGTGGCTACAACTTATTCCCATGTACATACCTGGCTGAATGTAGAAAACGTGCATGTGGTAGGCCCAAGAAAGGGAAAGAGAATGAGAAATATATTTTCTATTTTACATAACTATGTGCCAAGTCAAAGGAGTTCTATGAGCATACAAGATGGAGGGCACTACCAGGGATCCCTAGCAATGACTGCTTAGCCCACAGTCATCTAAAGTCCGGAGCTCTGGCCTCCCTGACTATGAAATAGGCATAATAATCCTTCTCATGAAACCTTTTACATTTCCTTAGGTAAATGAATGAAAAAAAACCCAGACATTTAGTTTAGGTTTCAGGAAAAGCTGGTTCCTTCCAACCAGTTAGGTGTGGTAAAGTGGGCAGCAGAGGAGACTCTGCATGGAGATGCTCAGCACCCTAAGAAGACTCTGCCTGAGTCTGGTTGCTCACTGTCTTCTGGGTCGTCATTGTAGAGAATATGCCACGGGAGTTATGTGCTCTAGAGCCTAGCACTTTTTTTTTTTTTTTTTTTTTTTTTTTTTTTTTTTTTGACAGGCAGAGTGGACAGTGAGAGAGAGAGACAGAGAGAAAGGTCTTCCTTTTGCCGTTGGTTCACCCTCCAATGGCTGCCGCGGTCAGCGCGCTGCGGCCGGCGCACTGCGCTCATCCGATGGCAGGAGCCAGGTGCTAGGTGCTTTTTCCTGGTCTCCCATGGGGTGCAGGGCCCAAGCACTTGGGCCATCCTCCACTGCACCCTGGGCCACAGCAGAGGGCTGGCCTGGAAGAGGGGCAACCGGGACAGAATCCGGCGCCCCGACCGGGACTAGAACCCGGTGTGCCGGCGCCGCAAGGCGGAGGATTAGCCTGTTGAGCCACGGCGCCGGCCCAGAGCCTAGCACTTTTTTAAGCACAATGACATTACAGAGAGTAAGATTCCAAATTTTAAGGATCTTGTATATAAAATCGTATGTAATGAACTCAGGGCCAAACATAGGAATATCCAAGACCTAAAGAAACTTTCACTTCAGTGTTGGTTTGTATCTGTCTTTGGGGAACTGTTTACCACAGAAACACTTTCTGTCTGTTTTCTCCCAGAACGAGAGCAGTTGAGCACAGGGCCAGCCTGTGATAGTCTATTAGTGTCTGTTCGCGTGAGAAGCTGATTTGCTAGGTAATATATGCAAAGGACAAGTTACTCTTGAAATGATGATGTAGGTGTCACATTGTTATACCATGAGCCTGTCCTTGAAAAGTCAAGGATAACTCAAATGTTAACAAATGGGTGTATGTTCTAAGGGAGCTTGCTAAGGAAACCCAGGTGAAACATTTTGGTAAGCTAAAGATGATCTCCCACATTCAATGAGCAGATATTGACTTATTACTTGGCAGGTACTATGCTAGGCCTGGCAAAACATGATGAGCGTTGTCTGTCTACGAGAGCTGCTCAAAATGCTTGAATTGTAACTGGATAAATATGTTTGCAGGCTAATATATGTTAAAAAATATAACATTTGTTAATTCTCAGGTTTTAAAAACAGGTTAGTATTTATGAAATCTTGAGGCATCTAAAAGTGATAGTATATCCTACTTTCATTGGTAGCATATTTTTCTTTCTTAATGTTATGTCTTAAAATGAATGGTTTCTTTGATTTGATAAAATGAAGTATTTGAGTAGGGTTTTGGTATTCACTATGTGCTTTCATATAGTTTATTTGATCTTCCCAATGAGATGAGGGCAGGTAGTCTCCTCCACCACACAGAATGGGCACATGGCTCTGAGTGGTTAAGCAGATTCTATAAAACTTGCATAGTTCTAATTCCTTCTCCAAAGCTTGGGTTTCCCTCTATACTTTGATGTCTCTAATCTGCATACATGTGCTTGTACACAGTCGCACATACAAATACAACAGAGGTGAAACTTCTTTTAAAGTTAGGAGCTGCCACTCAGTCATTGCAGTCATCTGGGGAGTGAACCATCGAATGGAAGACCTATCTCTTTCTCTCTAACTCTGTCTTTCAAATAAATAAAATAAATCTTTCAAAAAAAAAAAAAAAGGAGCTAGCTTTAAAGTGAAATTAAAGATTTCTTTCTCATCTGGTAATTTCAAGCTAGGCCAAAGAGTAGCCAGTATCAGTTTTTAAGAATATACATTAAAGCCAGTGCCGTGGCTCACTAGGCTAATCCTCTGCCTTGCAGTGCCAGCACACCAGGTTCTAGTCCCGGTTGGGGTGCTGGATTCTGTCCCGGTTGCCCCTCTTCCAGGCCAGCTCTCTGCTGTGGCCAGGCAGTGCAGTGGAGGATGGCCCAAGTGCTTGGGCCCTGCACCCCATGGGAGACCAGGAGAAGCACCTGGCTCTTGCCATCGGATCAGCATGGTGCGCCGGCCGCAGCATGCCGGCTGCGGCGGCCATTGGAGGGTGAACCAATGGCAAAGGAAGACCTTTCTTTCTGTTTCTCTCTCTCACTGTCTACTCTGCCTGTTAAAAAAAATACACATTAAAAAGTCTTTGAGCCATTTGTTTGCAAAAATAAAATTGCCCATTGGGAATCTATATTAATTGAAAACTTTCAGGTATCACTGAGTAGGAGTGCATAGTAAAGCAAGGGTAATGCCCATAAAGTTTCTGGATCAGTTTTCTTTTGAGATGTATTGTATTTATTTGAAGAGTAGAGAGAGAGATACGGGATGGGGCAGGGAGGGGGCGAGAGAGAGATCTTTCATCCACTGGTTCACTCCCAAATGGCTGCAATGGCCAGGGTTGGGCCAGGCTGAAGCCAGGAACCTGGAACTCCATCCAGGTCTCCCATGTGGATGGTAGGGTCCCAAGCTCTTGGGCCATCTTCTGTCGCTTCTCCAGGCCATTAGCAGGGAGCTGGATTGGAAACAGAGCTGCTGAAACTCAAACCTGAGGTCTAAATGGGATGCTGGTGCTGGTACCCCAGAACCTGTTTTCACTGACTGCTTTTGTTAAGGCAACTCAGATCTAAGAAATGATCCAAATGCCCTCCAGTTTTCACTTTGATCACTGGGATTGTCTCTTCAGCTTCAGTGGAATGGCCAATGCATGATCAGGAAGATAGGAGTTTGAACTCTAAATGATTGCTGTGTAATCTTGAGCAAGTCATGTAATCTCTCCAACACTGCCCCCAGAGAATAACAACACCTCTGCAGGATTGTTGGGAACATGAGAGTTAAGGTAGTAAGGCATCTGGGAAATGGTAAGTGATCAGTGGCAGTTATTTTTATTACTACTAGAGCTCTCAGGTTTTAGGATGCTGAGATATCTTTAAAAAGTATGCCCCACTTGTACACTCTGCCCTGTCTCTGGAAAACGCAGCATTCCATCATGCAACAATGACAGACACCCCACTCCTCAGTGATATTATAAGCTAATTCAGACTTTGTTTTATTAATTATTATCAGATCACTCAATTTTTTTTCCAATTTTTTTCCTTCTGTCTTGTGTGTTGCTTTATGTGTAATTCTTGACAGCTGCTATGGTAAAACCTTGATTAGCTGGGACATAGCAAACTGAAAGTTTAAATGGCCATGGTTTTTCCCTCTGGATATCATTTGGAGAAAGACGAAAATGACAACTAACATTCTGAGAAAGATAGAAATATTTGAGAACTGGAGAGGATCCTGTAATTCAGTCCCTTCCGCTCTACTGCTAAGAGTCAAGGCCACCTGCTGGTTAGGAATAGCATTAGGAATGTGTTCTCACTCGCTTCTTTCTTTTGCACTGTGGTTTAAGATGTGGCTCTTGGCAACAGTATTGGTGATGCTGCTCCTTCAGCTTTTAACATCAGTTTCAGCTGAGATACTACCCTGCAGGTCTCAAAATCTAATGCCCACAGGGCTGATTGATAGTGGGAATGAGTGGAGTAACCTTGGTATGAAACATTGCAAAATGGTGGTGAAATATGGCACTCATACTGGAACCTGTGTACCCTCTGTACAGATGTCTAAACAAAAAGTTTTTTTTAAATTTTTTTTGTGAAGTACTGGACAAATAAAACCTTCCGGGAGCCAGATATGGCGTGTTGCTATGCTTTGTACCATCTTATCCATAGGCCTTCTTCAGTAACCTGAATTATGATATAACCAAAGTATGTTTTACTACTATTCATTGGCTTATGTTAGTTAAAGCAGAAAAATTAAAGGAATGTGCTTTAGAAATCTCAAAATACATTTTGAAATAGAAAGGATACAGTGCGAGCTGGCCGGCATTTGGTTAGCTAGAATTCTGTTGTCCACTTATCCACAGGGGAAATACATTTATATAATTCCTAAGTAGAAACACACACACACGCAGATACACACACACACCAAACAAGCCACAAGCAGTATTTTAAGAAACAACATCTTGGGGCTAGCGTTGTGATGTAGTGAATTCAGTCGCTGCCTGAGATGTAGGCATCCCATATGGGCGCCAGTTCGATTCCTGGCTGCCTCACTTCTGACCCAGCTTCCTGCTAATGCACCTGGGAAAGCAGCAGAAGATGGCACAAGTATTTGGGCCCCTGCATCCTTCTGGAAGGCTTGGAAGAAGCTCCTGGCTTTGGCCTGGCCCAGCTCTGGCCACTGGAGCATTGGAGCCATTTGGAGAATGAACCAATGGATGGAAGATCTCTGTCCCTTTCTCTCTGTAACTGTGTCTTTCAAATAAATAAATAAATAAATCTTTTTTAAAAAAAGAAATGACATCTTAGCATGTTCCAAAAACCTGTTTTCTAGTTGATTTCATTTTTGTGAAAATAATGGTCGTGAATTTCTAAGTTTATTTTATAATTTACTAGTAGGTCACAACATGTAATTTTGTTTTGTTTCTAATTTTATTTGAAAATGTTTATTTTCATCTACTTTAGAGGTAGAGAGACAGAGATTTTCTATCTGCTGGCTCACTTTCCAGATGCCCTCAACAGCTAGGGCTGAGCTAGTCTGAAGCCAGGAGTTAGGAACTCTATCTGGATCTCCCAAGTAGGTGGCAGGGACCCAACTACTTGGCCCGTCATCTGCTGCCTTCCCAGATGCATTAGCAACAGGTTGGAATGGAAATGTAATGTACTGGAGTGAAATTGACGTTTTGAGATTAGATGATTGTTTACAGCCCTTTACTGTTGAGGAACAGTGTTTTTTGTTTTTTTTTCTCCATAATATTTGTTGAACTCTTTACTTAATGTAGGGTTAATCTTATGAGTATAAAGTAAACTGAAAATAGATCTTTGTAACAGTTAAAACAGGGAATAGGAGAGGAAGGAGGTAGAAGGGTGCAGTGCAGGCAGGAGGGGTGGTAGGATGGAAAGTATCACTATGTTCCTAAATCTGTATATATGAAATACATGAGATTTGTATACCTTCAATAAATTTAAAAAAGAAGTTGGAAGTGCAGAGTAGGTGGGATTTGCACCAGGCACTCCTGAATGGGATGCAGGAGTTCCAAGTGGTGGCTGAAGCCCCGGAACTACAATGCCTGCCCTTTGTTTTATTTTTAAAGAAAATTACTTCACCTAGGTGATGTTCTGACATTCTGTTTATTTATTAGTTCATTAGGTATTTAATTTAATGTCTAATGAGAGTGAGGTGCTATTCTGGGTTAAAGGGGGAATACAAACTTGAACAGAACAGAAGTTTTTGTCCTCAAGGAGTCCAGATCCCATAGGAAAGACATACTTGAAAATATCTAAAAATTCAAGGCAAAATATTCCTTTTATATTATTTAAGTGCTTTTATATTATCATACATCGTAATGATAACAAATCTCTTAGGCAGGCAGGCAAACTTTAGACTAATTTTATAGACAGGAAATAGCTTTTTTGAAAAGGTGACTCATTCATATAAAAATAGAACAATAATAGTAATAATCACATTTGATAAGCACTCACTATATATTAGGAACTAATTTAATTCTCACTACAACCTTATATCATGGCACTATTACTACGCTCATTCAGCAGAATAGAAAATGATGCAGAGAGGTTAGATAACTTGGCCAAGGTCATAGAGCCAACAGTTGATGGATTCCAGAGTTCAGTCATAGATGATATGGGCCCAGCGCCTAATGTATTTTATTTGGGGAATCAAAAAGCCCAGATCTTATTCCCAAATAGGTCCCAAGATGGCTAGGTCATCTTCTCCTAGCCCCACTGCAAAAACTGTGTTGTGATTACTGTGGGAGGAGAGCATGCTGGGGCTGGGGTGTATGTGAAAGGGATGAGGAGGAGTGGAACCTGGCTCCTGACTGTCCCTCAGCTGGATAAGGTTCCAGGAGTTAAGTGAAGCAACTGAAGCTAGCAATAGAGAAGACAAAAGGAAAAGTATGTTCTCCCCCAAGAGGGCATCTTGACCCTTGCCTCTGACCCAAATACAGTGTGGTATTCTTGGGCTAAAATAAATTAAGGAGCAGTGGTTTTTTTGTTTTTTAGCACTAAAAATTTTTAAAGACTTATTTGAAAGGCAGGTTTACAGAGAGACAGAGGCAGAGAGAGAGAGAATCGGTTTTCCATCCGCTGGTTCACTTCCCAGATGGCCTCAACGGCCTGAGCTTCGCTGATCCGGAGCCAGGAGTCAGGATCTTCCTCCATGTCTCCCATGTGGGTGCAGGGGCCCAAGGACTTGAGCTATCCTCTACTGCTTTCCCAGGCCATAGCAGAGAGCTGGATCGGAAGTGGAGCAGCTGGGACTCTAACCAGCCGCCCATATGGGATGCTGGGCACTGCAGGCGACAACTTTACCTGCTTAGGGCGCAGCTCTGGCCCCTGGAGCAGTCTTGATCCTGGAAAAACAGGAGATTTAGCTTCTGAATGTTCACCTTGGATTTTTGCAGTGCCACCTCCCTTCATTAAGCCCAGTTCTTATTCATCATCACATAGACTTATCATCCTTCTGGAAAATAATACTTAGCCTTGAAAGCTGTCCTGCCACAGGAGGCACTAGGACTGCTAGGCACTGAGGATAGTGCTGTGCCTAAGACAGATGAATACTAGTAATCACAGAGAACATTTGTTAAGTACTTACTATATATATGTTAAGTACTTACTATATATAACATATATATATATATATATATATGTTAGGCACTAATTTAATTCCTACTTCAGCTGTATAATGATGGTACTCTTATTATTGCCATTTTATAGAGACAGTGAGATCTTCATGGATAAGAGAGCTTTTTATGAATTTGATTTTTATAATTGTAAAGAAAAAATTTTAGTGCTGAAATTGGTACATGTTCTACATGTTCCACTTTAGGCCCCAAATTCTAGGTTTTACACTGTTGAAAATTAATCTAGTCATTGTATTTCCATGCTGTCATGTGTTATTTATATTCTTAATTTGGGAGAGCTATTAGTAGTTACTAATTTTATTAATATGAAATTATGTGTAAAGATTCAAAATAAAATGATCTTTGGAACTTATTCATGTTTTCCTTTAAATTTTCAAACTTATGGATATGCAAAAATACAAAGGCATGTGTATCTTCCAGCAACTGTAAAGTTGAGCAATAAAAGCTAAGAATACTCTTTTTGAAACTAATAATTTTTATATTTCAAGAAACAATCTTGTCTAAATTCTCTATTTCTAATGATTATAAACCCAACATTTGAGGATTCTTTTAAGTAACAATTATATATTTTTTTTCATTTTATTTGAAAGGCAGAGAGAGAGAGAGAGAGTGAGAGAGAGAAATCTTCGATCTGGTGGTTTACTCTCCAGATGCCCACAACAACCTGGGCCAGGTTGAGGCAAGGAGCCCCAGATTCAATCTGGGACTCCTGTATGGGTTGTAGGGGCCCAAGTACTTGAGCTGTCATCTGCTGCCTGGGGAAGGGGGAGGTGGGGGGGGAAGGAGGAGGAAGGTATGGGGGCCCAGAAAGCTGGAATCTGAAGCAAAACTGTAACTTGAGCCCAGGCACTCTGATATGAGATGTGGGTGTTCCAAGTGGTGTCTTAACTGCTGCACCATGCACCATCTCAGAAAATGATTTGAAACAAAATGTTATTGGGAAAGATTTCTGTACTAGACTTTATTGAGTTATTATTGTAATCAAGTAACTAAAAGAGCTGAATCAGACAGATTGGGAAAATTGAAAGTATAGCATTTGTGCTTAAAATTCTATTAGAGTCTTTCCCACCACCATTCAAGTTTTTTGTTCTTGTTATAAATGAGCATTAACTCTGATTAGTGATTCAGGAGACTCCACACCTTGATCAGATAACGAAATTGGGAAAACAATTGATCAGGAAGTTTAGCTTTTCTCTTAAGGTGGCACTCTTGGCCTTTCCTGATTCATCTTCTTTCTACAGGAATCTGTGTTCAGGTGACACCTGAACAGGAAAATGTCCATCAATCCCCAGTTAGGTTATTTTTATTTAGACCTTTGTGGAGCTGGAGCTCCCAGGAAACCCTTTGGGTCCAAAATGATGTGGAGTGAAGCCTCTTGGATGCATTCCCTTGGTTTTGTGTTCTTAGATGATCAAAACAATAACAGCAAGAAGAAAGTCTTGTAAGGTGAGCAGGAAGTAAAGCTGGCATCCTGTGTGGACTCCAGCAAACTTTACAAGCAGGCACTTTTCCTTTTGGTGAGGAAATGCTGTCAAAACACTTTGAAAGGTTCCTCTTGTAGGGACTCAGAATTTTTAACCAAGATCCATGGTGTCCACCTGAGACACTGGGAATGAGGATCGTCTAAGATCTTATTTATAGGTGAAAATTAACATTAGGTAGGTGACTTTTGAGTCTGAACAGAGTTTATTCGGGTTTTCCTGTAAGGACTCAAACTTTTACAATGCTGAGATCTGTAAGAATACAATGTAACCAATGTAAAATTAGGTACCCATGGGGACTGATGTTGTGGCGCAGTGGGTTAAGCTGCCAGTCTGCATGCCAGCTTTTCTTTATCAGAGTACAAGTTTGAGTCCTGGCTACTCTGCTTCCCACCCAGTTTCCTGCTAACGTGCCTGGGAAGTAGTAGCTAATGGGTCAGTATTTGAGTTCCTGCTACCCCTGTGGGAAATCACCTTGGAATTTCTGGTTCCCAGGTTGGGCTTGGCCCAGGCCTGCCATTTGCAGGCATTTGGGAGTGAACTAGCAGATGGAAGTTCTGCCTGTCAAATAAGCCAAATGAATCTTACAAAAAAAAAAAAAAAATAGGTACCCAACCTTTAAAAGGGTCTTTTGTCATAAAGGGACCCTGGCTCTTCAACTCAGTTAACTTCGGGATAAATTCTCCCATGATGATAAGTGTACCAGACTTATGAAAGAAAAATAAGGCATTAAGACAGAGGATGGAAAGAAATCCTTGTCTATCTTGTTTCCCAACCAGCCCCTTAAGCTGGCTGAGTGATACAGTTCTTTCTCGTCGTGCCAACGTCAAAAACAGCAGCTCTGAAATTGCATATTTATTCATTCAACAAATAGATAACAAGCAGTCCGAGCTACTCACTGTGCAGAATGGGCCCTGACCACCTTGTAGCATTAGAATAGACGACTCTGCTCTCTCAGGGATCAACCCTGTTCTGGCGAATGTGCAAAAACGCTGCTTTCCTTATGTGCCAGCACACACAGAAGGCCAGCATTTAACGTGCATTCTTTTTTCTGTTCAGTTGAGTTACAAGTCCAGGCTGTCCAGGACGGTGCCGGTCGGTGTGGCTTTGGCTTGCCGAACCTTCCAGCAGATGTAGGCCAAGTTATACGAGATGGGCGTGTCTGGACCTCACCTAGCTCCTTTCTTCCTTACCACAGCGCGAGCGCACCCCCTCCCACCCGCAGCGTAGGCGGCCCCTCCCCCTCCCACCCCGCCCCGTTTCCAGCCTCCCACTTCCCTCCCCGCCACTCTCCCCTCTCCTGCTCGCTCCTTTTTATTCCCTGCCTGCGGGCCAACCGCTGTAGGAGCTACCCTGCTGCGCGCCAGGACAACGCAGCGACACCTACACGATTGCTTCCGGGCGTTCCCCTGCCCGAAGGTGGCTGGCCAGGGGCCCACGCTCGGCAGGGCCAGCGGCTCCGCGGGGCGGCCTCGAGGACGCGCGCACCCGCCTGCGCCCTCGCTCCCTCCCTCGCGCCCGTCGCCCCGAGCCGCGCTCTGCCCTGGGCGGTGGCTTTGCCGCGCCAGGCAGGCTCCTCTCCAGTGGCCGCTCCTTCTTTTCCTTCCTCCTGGCGTCATGTCGGGCACTTGATTTTTTTTTTTTTTTCTTTTTAATTCCTCTTTCAGCTCTTTGCACCTTTCACCTCCCCCTTCGTTTCCCAGGTTGACCCCCCCCCCCCCCTTCTCCGGGCTTGCCCATGAGCCTCCTCGGGAGCTACCGGAAAAAGACCAGCAACGATGGTTATGAATCTTTGCAGCTGGTGGACAGTCACGGGGACTTCAGTGCGGGCAGCGGCGCCGGTGGCGCCAAGCAGAGAGTGAGCGGCGGCCCGGCGGCGCGCAGTCCCGCGCGGCTGCCCCCGGACCGCGCCAGCACCATGGACAGCTCAGGTAGCGCGGCCCGCGGGGCACGCAGCGCTGGCTCCTTGCGCCCTCCGGAGTCGCCAGGCCGCGGACCCGCGGCTCCCAGGCCAGCCTGGGCTCGGGAGAGGGCCGGGTTGGAGACGGAGGCGATCAATGCCACGAGGGTGTCGTTTCTCTGGTCCGGGGGGCTGGCTGTGTCCGGAGGCCCAGTGACCGCAGCGAGCGCCTCTTAATCTCTCCAGGCTGCTGACTATGACAGCTGGGGGCAGGGAGGAGGGGAGGGGAGGCGAGAAGAGCCGCCTGGAAGGAGGGCGGGAAGAGGCCACTGCTGCCACGGCCCAGCTGGATAAGGGGGAGAGGTGAAGGAGCAAGTGCACGGATTGTTTTCACAGCCTGTGGACGGTATTTATTCCCACTGTTACTCTAGTGCTGGTGGTATGTGTGATTCTGCACAGCTCTGCTGTGCCTGACTCAGACATCTGTGAGGGTTAATACTGTTAACTATCTCAGGAGGTTTTACCTGGGATCTAGAGCCCTTTTATGACAGCTTTTGTGATTTGTACAATGCAATTTATTTCATTTGTTGTTGGCTTTGATCTTGTTTATCCTTTTGCATTGGTTGTACTCACATTTCATAAACCTTTACATGTAGATACAGTGGAAATGTCTCTGAACTTCGTATCTGGGCTTGTCAGTCTTGCATACAATGTTTTAAACAAGCTGAAGTTCTCTCCTGGGAATGCTGTTAGCATTTAGGGATTTCCATAGTAAAACAACCACTTATTTATATAGCTAGTATTTGCTTACCATTCCAGGGAGCCAGGGTCAGAGGATTGCTTACCCAGAGATAATTTATAATTGAAGTGCTCAGTGAATTGTTCTGTACTGGAAACTTTAACTTTGGACAACCAAGGACTCCAAAGAAAAGATTCATGGTGGGTTGTTTGGGCAGTAATGAAACCAAACTGAATTTAATTCTCATGCTTTACAAATAAATGTTTGTTTATTTTAATCATGTAATGAATGGCTATCCCTGGGATATTGCTTTCTATTTTTTTCATTTCTAAAATGGGATGACATATTGTCCACAGATGTTCAAATGTTCTGGGCTGAAAGTGAAGTTTATCCATTCAAGCTCCTGTTGAAGTTATTTAAAAATTATTGGTGGGACCCTCTCTCAGGCCATTTTATTTATTTTTTATTTATTTTTAAAAAGATTTATTTATGGCTGGTGCTGTTGTTCACTTGGCTAATCCTCCGCTTGCGGCGCCAGCATCCCATATGGGTGCCCGGTTCTAGTCCCGGTTGCTCCTCTTCCAGTCCAGCTCTCTGCTGTGGCCCAGGAGGGCAGTGGAGGATGGCCCAAGTGCTTGGGCCCCTGCACCTACGTGGGAGACCAGGAAGAAGCACCTGGCTCCTGGCTTTGGATCAGTGCAGCACCGGCCTTGGTGGCCATTTGGAGGGTGAACCAACGGAAGGAAGACCTTTCTCTCTGTCTCTCTCTCTCACTGTCTATAACTCTACATGTCAAATAAATAAAAAAATAAATAAACGATTTATTTATTTATTTGAAAGGCAGAGTTACAGAAAGGCAGAGGCAGGGGTGGGGGAGAGAGAGAGCGAGGTTTTCCATCTGCTGGTTCACTCCCCAAATGGCCGCAATGGCCAGAGCTGGGCTGATTTGAAGCCAGGAGCCAGGAGCCAGGAGCCAGGAGCTTCTTCCAGATCTCCCATGCAGGTGCTCTCTACTGCTTTTCCAGGCCATAGCAGAGAGCTGGATTGGAAGGGGAGCATCTTGGACTAGAACTGGTGCCTATATGGGATGCCAGCACTGTAGGCCATTTAAAATAAAGCTATGCCACAGTGTCAGCACCCAGGCCGTTTTAAATAAAGCTGAAATTATCCCCAAGGGGCTTATGGTTTCAACATTTTGATATTGATACTGTTTGTGGTTATTTGATTTATGCTTTTCCAAATTATTGATATCAAAATTAATTTGTCTTTGGATGTGATCTTTAAATCTGAAACAAAAACTCACATACAGTCATTCCTCATTATTTTAGATAATTGGTTTCAATATCCCTATGGATACCAAAATCTTCCTATGTCCATGACCCTTATATAAAATATACTGGCACATAAGCTATGCATATCCTCCCATAAACTTACAATCATCTCTAGGTTACTTACAGTAACTAGCACAATGTAAGTGCTGTGTAAATACTTGTACTGTGTTTAGGGGCTAATGACACCAAAGGAAGTCTGTACTTATACAGTGCAAGATATTTTTTCCAAATACCTTCAATTTGTGGTTGATTGAATCTGTGGATGCAGAGGGCCAATTGTACTCTGCATGGCACCACCACAGTCATTTCTGGAACATAGCAGGGATGTAAAGAAAATGAAAGTGAATTTTTTTTAAGATTTTTTTTTTTTAATTTACAGACAGAGGGAGAAAGAGAGAGGTCTTAATCTGTAATTCACATCCCAAATGACAATAGTGGCTGGAGCTAGGCCTAGCAGAAGTTGGGAACCTGGAGCTTCCTCTGGGCCTCCCACATAGGTGCAGGGACCCAAGCATTCAGACCATCCTTAAATGCCTGGCCAGGCCACCACCAGGGAGCTGGATGAGATGTGAAGCAGCCAGGACTCAAATTGTCACCCATTTATCATGCCGGCACAGAGGCCTAACTACTACAGGCAGAGGCCTAACTGCTATGCTACTGTCCTGGCCTGAAAGTGAATTCTTTCAAGTGAGTCTGGAAGAGCCTCACTTCAAGGAAATAAGAGAAATATGGAAATACATGTATTTTAATTTCTCGTAGAAATGAACATTTTAGGACTCCCCCCCCCCCCCAAATGTGTTACGGTATAGAATAAATTCAACATATACTCATATTTCCTGGGCTGGGCTTTGTACCCAGCACCATGTTGAGCACTGGGGTAAACACGGTAGTGAATTAGATCTTTTCGGCCTGCAGAGGTCAGTCCTTCAGTGAGGGGCAGTAACAGAACAGCCCGTGGTTACTAACTCCCTGGTTTTTGAGTTCTGCCTTTTTGACTCAGTCATATTTTTTTCAGTAGGTTGAGAGAATGACTTGTGTTGACAAACTGTTGTTATGGGAAGGCATTTTCATTAAGAAAGTGTTACCTCTATAGTGCTGTTGCCATGAGTTTGTTCTTCAACTTGCACTGCATGCAGAGACTTCTGGGATTCCCTCCTGTGTCTGGTCCTGGGATTGTCGTGGCCTTGTTGCAGCAATGTGGCATATCTTGCAACTCTTTTCATGCATGTTTGCCACTGAGAATGCAGTTTGGAATGATGTTGTTTGTTGGTTTGGAAGAGATTGGACTTTGAGAGCAGGTTTATTTAACTAGCCCAACTATATCCGTCTTGTTTAATTGTGGTTCTTTCAGCATCCTCAGAATGTGGCCTGTGCAGTGTAGATGTATCCATTTGTTTAGGAAATTTAATTAAATACATAGATCATTGTTAAAGCAGTAGTAATCTCCCTCATTTATTCTAGTGATTGTACTGTGACATGCTGGTTAGGACGGGGTTTCATGAAGCTATTGCTCTGACAGAAATGCTTATGAATAGAAAATATATGTTGATGTCCCTCTAGAGAATTTAACACTCAATCTTAATACTTTACACTTGCATGGTGGTTTATAGTAGAAACTTGGACACTTATCTGTTTCATTCCCCAGAATTTATTAAATAGTTAGACAAAGCAGTATGTGTCTGTGCAGGGAGACTTGAGACTAAGCCTTTGCTCTGTTGTTATTAGCTGAAAAACCTAATAGCCTTTTAAAAAAAACTTTTATTTAATAAATATAAATTTCCAAAGTACAGCTTATGGATTACAATGGCTTTCCCCCCTCCCATAACTTCCCTCCCACCCGCAACCCTCCCGTCTCCCGCTCCCTCTCCCATTCCATTCTCATCAAGATTCATTTTCAATTATCTTTATATACAGAAGATCAGTTTAGTATATATTAAGTAAAGATTTCATCAGTTTGCACCCACACTGAAACACAAAGTGAAAAATACTGTTTGAGTACTAGTTATAGCATTAAATCATAATGTACAGCACATTAAGGACAGAGATCCTACATGAGGAGCAAGTGCACAGTGACTCCTGTTGTTGACTTAACAAATTGACACTCTTGTTTATGGCGTCAGTAATCACCCTAGGCTCTTGTCATGAGTTGCCAAGGCTATGGAAACATTTTGAATTCGCCCACTCCGATCTCATTTAGACAAGGTCATAGTCAAAGTGGAAGTTCTCTCCTCCCTTCAGAGAAAGGTACCTCCTTCTTTGATGGCCTGTTCTTTCCACTGGGATCTCACTCACAGGAATCTTTCATTTAGGTTTTTTATTTTTTTTTTTTCCAGAGTGTCTTGGCTTTCCATGCCTAAAATACTCTCTTGGGCTCTTGAGCCAGATCCGAATGCCTTAAGGGCTGATTCTGAGGCTAGAGTGCTATTTAGGACATCTGCCATTCTATGAGTCTGCTGTGTATCCCGCTTCCCATGTTGGATCATTCTCTCCTTCTTAATTCTATCAGCTAGTATTAGCAGACACTAGTCTTGTTTATGTGACATGTGATCTCTTTGACTCTTAGACCTATCATTATGATCAACTGTGAACTGAAATTGATCACTTGGACTAGTGAGATGGCCTTGGTACATGCCACCTTGATGGGATTGAATTGGAATCCCCTGGCACATTTCTAACTCTACCATTTGGGGCAAGTCAGATCAAGCATGTCCCAGATTGTTCTCCTTTTATAAATGGGAACCATAGTAGTTATTCTTACCATACAGCTTTTGTTGAAGCTTAAAACAACGTGAAAATGCATTTGCAGTTCTTTTAAAGATTTATTTATTTATTTATTTTGAAAGGTAGAGTTACAGAGAGAGAGAGGGAGGGAGGAAGGGAGGGAAAGAGGGGAGGAGGGAGGGAGGGACAGAGAGAGATATCTTCCATCTGCTTGGTTCGCTTCCCAAATGGCCACGATGGTTGGGACTGGTCCCATCCGAAACCAGGAGCCAGGAGTTTCTTCTGGGTCTTTCATGTGGGTGCAGGGGCCCAAGCCCTTGGGCTATCTTTGGGCTATCCTCTGCTGCTTTCTCAGGTGCATTAGCAGGGAGCTGGATGGGAAGTGGAGCATCTGGGACTCAAATCTGAGCCTATATGGGATGCAGGCACTGCAGGAGGTGGCTTTACCTGCTACTTGTATTTGCAACTTTTTATCATTTTGCCTTCTACCCTCTCAGTTTATTATATGACAGTGATATAGTAGGAGAGGGCAGAAGACTTGGCCAAAGTAAAATGGCCAGGTAGTGACAGCCAGATTATGTCTTCTGACTCTAAATTCTGAGATTTTTTTTCTTACTGAATGAAACTGTGTTTCTCTGTAGGCATAATATCAACTGTCTGTTGAAAGGGAAACAATGTTATATGCTTTCCTCTCTGCTTTTAGATAAAAGCAGGACAGATGTTTAGAGAACTGTAGTAACTTTCTAAGTCAGCTATCTTAAGTGATTGATTTTTTTTATTTTTTATTTTTATTTATTTATTTATTTATTTATTTTTTTGACAGGCAGAGTGGACAGTGAGAGAGAGAGACAGAGAGAAAGGTCTTCCTTTGCCGTTGGTTCACCCTCCAATGGCCGCCGCGGCTGGCGCGCTGCGGCCGGCGCACCGCGCTTGTCCGATGGCAGGAGCCAGGAGCCAGGTGCTTTTCCTGGTCTCCCCATGGGGTGCAGGGCCCAAGCACCTGGGCCATCCTCCACTGCACTCCCGGGCCACAGCAGAGGGCTGGCCTGGAAGAGGGGCAACCGGGACAGAATCCGGCGCCCCGACTGGGACTAGAACCCGGTGTGCCGGCGCCACAAGGTGGAGGATTAGCCTGTTGAGCCACGGCGCCGGCCTTAAGTGATTGATTTCAGAGCATTCCTGAAGCTGGATGTGTCTTGCAAAGTTCTCTTTCTCAGCTCACTTTCTTATCAAATTATTCTCTACAAAAGACTGTTATTCAAAGATCACCTTGTCATACCCTACAGGCTCTAGAGTTATCCTAATTCATTAGCTCAGAAACTTCATATTTCTTTTGTATCCTCCTTTCCTTCCAGGGAATCCACAAAACTAGAATCCCCAGTATTGAGCCACAGAGTGTTCCAGCACTAGATGTAATTCACCAAGCTCATAATAACTTACCACAAAAAGAGTAGTTCAATTAAAATCTGGAAATGAAGTTTAAAAGAATAAGTATAATGAAGAATGCTAAAATGCTTCCCTGTTTAGTGTATATTTTGGTGGAAACAAAAATAATCTTTAACACATTCCATTCTAGGTAGTGTTCAAACACAGCATCTACATTTTGATTCAGGTTTTTTTTTGTTTTGTTTTTGACAGGCAGAGTTAGAGAGAGAGAGACAGAGAGAAAGGTCTTCCTTCCGTTGGTTCACCCTCCAAATGGCCGCTATGGCTGGTGCACTGTGCAGATCGGAAGCCAGGAACCAGGTGCTTGCTCCTGGTCTCCCTTGCAGGTGCAGGGCCCAAGCACTTGGGCCATCCTCCACTGCCTTCCCGGGCCACAGCAGAGAGCTGGCCTGGAAGGGGAGCAACTGGGGCAGAATCCGGTGCCTCAACCAGGACTGGAACCTGGGGTACTGGTGCCGCAGGCAGAGGATTAGTCAAGTGAGCCGTGGTACCAGCATCAGGTTTTAACATTATAAAATATTTGTTTGAATAGATTTAAACTTCAATAAAATATAATAAGCACATATGTATTGATAATCCTTTCTTAAGAATACCTGCCTATATAGGGCCTTGTAGGTTGGAAGCAAAATTGATTCATCTAAGTTATTTAATGTGTGGCAATAGTTTGGATGGTTCTGGAAAACTGTTTAAAAGTGCACTAGTTACTGGATAACAGAGTGGGATATGTCAATCTAAGTGTCAAATTTCAAATGCTTGGAGCCTGCCAGGTTTCATAGGCTTAGAAGGGAAATCTCTTCAATCAACCAAAGCTCAGTAACATGGCCACATAGTCCATGATGAACATTTATTTTTTAAAATTTGTTTATTTATTTGAAAGGCAGAATTACAGAGAGAGAGAGAGAGAGAGAGAGAGAGAGAGAGCGAGCCTCCATCCATTGGTTATTTCCCCAAATTGCCACAATGGCTGGAGCTTGTCCAATCCAAAGCCATGGGTCAAGAGCTTCTTCCGGGTCTCCCATGTGGGTGCAAGGGCCCAAGTACTTGAGGCATCTTCCGCTGCTTTCCCAGGCACATTAGCAGGGAGCAGGATCAAAAGTGGAGCACCCAGGACTTGAACTGGAGCCCATATGGGATGCCAGCACCACAGATGACGGTTTTACCTGCTATGCCACAGTGCTGGCCCCATGATGAACATTTTTTTGGTAACAGTTTTACTGCCTTCTGTGGTAGCATATTTTGACTGCTGTCATCAGTATAAAATTCTTTCACTTGAGCAAACTCAGCCTTTCTGCTTTCTATGTACAAAATAAATCCAATCCTTCTTTCACATGGCAACACTTTGACAGTTTGAGAACAGATAATCTTTTGGTCTGGTTTTCCTCTTTTTTTTTTTTTTTTTTTTTTTTTTTTTAAGATTTACTTATTTATTTGAAAGGCAGAGTTAGAGAGAGAGAGAGAGAGAGAGAGAGAATATCTTCCATCTGTTGGTTCACTTCCCAAATGGCTGCAATGGTCAGGGCTGGGCCAGGCTGAAGCCAGGAGCCAGGACCTCCATATGGGTCTTCCACACGGGTGCAGCGGCCCATGTACTTGGGCCATCTTCTGCTGCTTTCCCAGGTGCATTAACAGGGAGCTTGATCAGAAGTGGAGTAGCTGGGACTTGAATCTGTGCCCATATGGGATGCTAGCATTGAAGGTGGTGGCTTAACCCACTATGCCACAATACCAGCCCTGAGTTTTTATTGTTTCTAGGCTAATGTAACCTGGGCTGCCTTTTCTACTTAAAGTGGTTTCCATATAATTATTCTAAGCTTTGGGAATAATTAATTTTTTGATTTTGCATAACAAGATTTTTAAAAAATCAGCATTTATTATCCCATACTCTTGGTTAAAAAAGAATTAAAGATTACAGAAGGGGGCCAGCACCGCAGCTCAATAGGCTAATCCTCCGCCAGCGGTGCCGGCACACTGGGTTCTAGCCCTGGTTGGGGTGCTGGATACTGTCCCAGTTGCCCCTCTTCCAGTCCAGCTCTCTGCTGTGGCCCGGGAGTGCAGTGGAGGATGGCCCAAGTGCTTGGGCCCTGCACCCCATGGGAGACCAGGGGAAGCACCTGGCTCCTGGCTTCGGATCAGCCCAGCACGCTGGCCGCAGTGGCCATTGGGGGGTGAACCAATGGAAAAAGGAAGACCTTTCTCTCTGTCTCTCTCTCACTGTCCACTCTGCCTGTCTATATATATATATATATATATATATATATATATATATATATATATATAAAGAGTTTAAAAACACTGGAAATAAAGGGAACAGAACAGAAGCAGCATCAAATGAGGCAAATTAAGCCTTGATATGACCCTGAGAGAACGATACGATTCAGACAGCTTTATACATTTATGGGCCAATATCTTGCTAAGAAAAACGTCTCTGCTGCCCACAGGATAAAGTTGAGTATTCCTCAGTGGACCTCGGAAGTCTGTTGTGATGCCTTGGAAAGCCAGCCCAACCAAGCCTCTTGTCCTTTCTCCACTGGTGGATATCACCTCCCACCATCTCTGTAGTTTATGCACATTGTTCCTCCACTCAGGACAGCTTGTCCCATAGCCATCTGGATGCTGTTTTTCTAGGGCATGTCCTATTCCCTCTTCAGAGCTTGGCTTAGCTATTCCTGCAATCCTGTAGGCTGCATGAGCTGGGTCTTCTCTATGCTCCTTGGCAGCCTGTACTTCACCCTCTCAAGACGTTGAGTTGTGCTCTGCTGCCCAGCCTCTCTTGCCCCTCCCTGGAGACCATAAATAAAAGTTCAAAATAAGATTTGTCTTATTTGCCTTTGTGTTCTTGTCACTGCTTGGTATTTATTAGTAGCCTGATAAATTCTTGTTGAATGAATGAAAGCATGAACAGATTTTGAATTTTTTAAAAGGGCATTTATAATGAAATATACTCATCCAAACCTAAAAATAAGCATTCAGCTAGATTGTAACAGAAATGAGGCCAGGCTTGCAAAAATGAAACTGTCAGCAAAAAGACTAATTCAATAATGAGCATTTTTTATATGCAAGGATGCTAGAGGGGAGAGAGTAATGGTTAATATAAATCTCAGACCCCTAGAGTTTTCTAGTGCAGAAATGTAGAAGAATAATTAGCTTGCCAAAAGAGTGCCCTTTCTTGATCAAAAATGCAAGCTATTGTGTGATTCATCATCAAGGTAGGTTATTTTTTTTAGCAGAAAAACAGTAACTTGAAATTTATTTACATAAATATTTTAGAACAAACTTAATTGATGGATTTTATCTATAACTTTGTTTCTCAATTAGTATCTCAAATTGAATCTTAACTCATTTTCAGGTTTAATATTAAAAGCTCATTGTATATTTTTTGGCCATCTTCACTTATATGTAAGCTTATTGGTAATTTAATGGTTTTTATATCCTGTGCTCACAACCTTGAAATCTTTTTGGACAAAACTATAATTTTGAGGTAGATTGAAGAATCCTGGTGTTTATATTGTGTATTTCCTTGTTGCAACATTTGTAATTTAAGAACAAACTTAACTACAGTTGTTATATGTTAAACAGCTACTCCTGAAATTCACTTGGAAGCTTTTGACAGAGCAGCTCAGTGTCTGAGGAATAAATCCTTCACAGTTCAAGGAACTAGGAAATTTTTTAAACATGTAGCAAGAGATCTAGCAATTTCCATGACCTTTCATTGCTTTACCTGACATGTCACAGGCCATAGTAATAGAGATCTAAAATATCTTTTTATTTCAATAGTGCATCAGGGCATCAGGACATAATTGTAGAAGGTATCAAGGTTAGAAACTTCAAGTTAAAATTCAACTGTGTATGCTGTTAATGATGCAAATACCACTAACAAGCAAGCAACCAGGTGACCCAGTGGCTTCTGCACGTTGGTGGATGTGTATGTACAGAAATAACTGTTGGTGCAGTGCAGGGTAGTACTCTCGCTGGTAGCTGGCAAGGGTATTTGGCATTGTATGCAACTTCCTGATTTTAGAAATATTGTTCTGTGAAAGCAATACCCTTTAAAATTGGGACTATTTGGCAAAAGACAGGGTGAATAAGTGATTTAATAATAGAACATGAAATTCTGTGGGGGGTGCGAAAGAAGGATCTATGGTTGCAATGAGAAACACCAAGGAAGGCCACAGAGAAGGGGTGTTGGAACCGGAAACGACTAAATGGAGAAGGAAAGAGCTGGGTGCTGAGGCACAAGGGCGTGCACAGAGTCCATGGTGCATTGAAAGAACTGCATGTAGGCCTCGAAGCTGGAGTCCAGATGGGTGGGAAGTGGGAAGTGTGATAGCAGATGGTGCTGGGGAGAGACTCAACTCAGGTCAGGAGGAGCCTGCTGGGGAGGCTGGATTTTGTTCTGTAGGCAGTGCAAGGCCACTGAAGATTGAGAACAAAAGTGATGTAGTGCTGACTTATCCATAATTTTAGGGTGCACACACATGTTCTAATTTTAAAAACTACAGTAAAATAAATAAATATAACAATAATGGAATCCTCTTCATAGCAGTAAGATACATCTTTTATCTTCTAAAGTTGAGGAATTGGGTTCCTGAAGATAAAAGTGTCTAGGTCTCCAAAAGTCATACTGCAGCTCCAGGGAAAAGAGTGTTAGGTGTCAGTACCAGCGATATTTTGCAGCTGTGTGAGTGGATCCCAGCTCTAGTTCCCAATTATGTCCTGGCTGTTTCTGATTTACCTGAGGTGCTGGTAGCACAGGCCCTGGGTCAGAGGGATGTCTGATTTAGTAGGGAGGAGACAGAGCATTTGCCTGGAGGACAGGAGGCACAACCAAGGGGGCAATTTAGTTGATGACCTGAGAAGTAATGAGGGCCTAAGCCAGGGCAGTGCCACAAGACTAGGGAAAAAGGGGGGAGCTCCAAGAAGTGCTGCATGGGTGAACAGACAAGAATGACAGCTGAGCTGGTGTGGGGTGTGAGATCTAGCTTGGGTGGCAGCAGGAGAGGAGGTGGTGGTTGGTGTCTGTGGTCTTGACCAGAAGTGGAGAAAGTGCCCTCACTGGCTCCCCACAGATCAGCTGAGTGTACCACGAAGGGCTGATGTACTGTCAGCTTGGCATAAGTTCTCACTGGGCTTTCAGCGTTTTGGCAGGCTGCGCAGATCCCCACGGGAGGGCTGCATGGTAGAAAGGAGGCAGGAGCAAGCCCTGCACTTGCCTGGGGCGAGGAGGAAGATAAGCAGTGGAAACGCTAGAACTGCAGCTCTGTGGCACTGGGCTGAGTCCAGGCCTGAGGCCCGTGGCCAGGATGGTGTAGGGTGGCTGGCCTGCCCTTCTGCCTCTTCTCATTGCGTGATCCCTGGGCTCTGGTGCCTTGCTTGGTGATGGAAGTACAGCAAGGAAGATTAAACACCAGAGAGACCTGGAAAATGGTTATTGAAAGCAGGAATTCTTGGTCTCTATGGAAACAGACAAATGCCTGGAAAAAAAAAAAGGCCTCACAAAACCCTGACCCCAGAAATTCTCAAGGACTGCAAAAAATCATAGCAGGATAATAGTCCTCGTGTCTCCTTGCTCCATGTTCTTCTGTTGGTTCTCCCTCTTGCATAGTTCTCCTGCCTCCCGACTTCAGCTTGTTAAAGTCCTTGCTCTGTGCCTGTGCTCTTCTCCCTTCTTTTCCCTCCACTTGCCCTTTGCTGTCAGAGTCTCATGCCCTTCTCTCCAGGCAGTGGGTCAGCATGTGTTTGGCAGCCTGGGAGCACTGTGCCATGAGAAGTGTGTGGATGACCGTGGTCTCGGGGTGTGTGGGTGCATGTGACTTAGCTCCCAGCCTGCTGTGTGTAGCTCAGTAGGCACGAGCCCTGGTGTTACTTTCCAATTTCGGTAATTGCATCTGATCTACCTAAAATTTCACTTGCTGCTTCAATTAGCAAAGTGTTCCACACAGTGACTGGTGATGAGAGGTTTCACAACCTCTATCCTACAGGCAGCTGGATTTCATACAGATGAAGGGAAAAATTATACTTACTAATTCACAGCCTGATAGTGCAAGATAACAACTTGCCATTTTTTCCATCTCTGTCTTCCCTACTTTACCTCTGCTGGAGAGCAGATCTTTGTCTTCCCCTCCTCCACACCCAGTGCCTAGGTACGCTGCTGCATCCTCATCCCATCCAAGCCCGAATTTGTAGATGCCGTTGAGCAGGGTGTGGGTACCAGGCAATCAGGAATTGGAAACTCCCCATAGAAGCCTTGGCTTTGTCAGTTACAAGCTGTGACCTTGGGCAGATCATTCAGGCGAGGAGAAGCATACTAACCCTGCCTGTTTCTTTGGTGAAAGGTGAGAATGTACATGGAAGCACTTTGTGGCACAGATGTTTCATTCATCCACTGCGGAAACACCTGTCTGCCTGTTCTGTGCTCTGTGTTCTGTCTGCTCTGGCCCCGAGGGGCACAGGAGAGGACGAGGCAGATGAGGCCTTGGCACTTAGCAGCTTGCAGGCTAGTGCGACACCCTGTAAGCAAAGGTGATGGTGTGCTTTGCTAGGTGCTGTGGAGGCACTAAAAGTAGGAGAGAACAACTCAGAATGATGGTGGGAGGGGCGCCTGACAGAGGGGGCCAGCAAACGCCTTTTAGAGACAATAGGCTTTGAACAGACACCTGAAGAAACAGAAGCAAGCAGGCAAATGAAAAGAGCTGAATTGGGGCATTTAGAGTACTAGATAGGTACAGCAAATAGAGACCTGGAGAGGGGACAGCTTTGCAGAAAGTTGTATATTGCTGGTATAACTGGTGCTTAGTGAACTAGGATGGAATGACAAATGTGTTGGGTTTTTTTTTGTTTGTTTGTTTGTTTTGACAGGCAGAGTGGACAGTGAGAGAGAGAGAGAGAGAGAGAGACAGATAGAAAGGTCTTCCTTTGCCATTGGTTCACCCTCCAATGGCCGCCGCAGCCGGCGCACTGCGCTCATCCGATGGCAGGAGCCAGGTGCCAGGTGCTTTTCCTGGTCTCCCATGGGGTGCAGGACCCAAGCACTTGGGCCATCCTCCACTGCACTCCCGGGCTACAGCAGAGAGCTGGCCTGGAAGAGGGGCAACTGGGTTTTTAAGAGACTGTCTTGGCTGCTTGTTTTGAGACATAATCTGAGATGACTTCCTTGGTTTTTGAGGCTGTCGACAGGATTTGCACATCACAGGCAGGGTCAAAGACTGGTACTACTCAACATTAAATGCCAGACTTTAAAAAAAATTAATTTTTAGGAGTGGCTCTTAGACATGGTGGTTAAGACAGTGCTTGAGATGCCTGCATCCCATATTGGAGTGCTTAGTTGGAGTTCTGGCTCTGCTCCCAGTTTTAGCTTCCTGCGGTGTGCACTCTGGGAGGCAGCAGGTGATCACTCAAGTGCTTGTGCCCTGGGTAATCACGCGGGAGTCCTGGCCTGAGTTCCTGGGGCTTCTAGCTTAAGCCTGCCCAGCCCCAGCTGTTGTAGACATTGGGGGAGTGAAACAGTGGGTAGGATGTCTCTGTCTGCCATTCAAGTACATTAAAAATATTATTCTGAAAATATTTTTAGAGCAGTTTTAGGTCCACAGCAAAGTTGAAAGTAGGATAGAGATTTCCCATGTATCTCTGATCCCCACACATGCATAGCTGCCCCATTACCAACATCTCTCACCAGCAGCAAGCTTTTTAATTTTCTTTTTTAAAAAATATTTATTTATTTGAGAGTAAGAGTTACACAGAGAGAGAAGGAGAGGTGGGCCAGGGGGAAGGGAGCGTTTTCCATCCGCTGGTTCACTCACCAGTTGGCTCCAACTGCTGGAGCTGTGCTGCTCCGAAGCCAAGGTCCTTTTCCAGGTCTCCCATGTGGGTGCAGGGGCCCAAGGACTTGGGCCATCTCCCACTGCCTTCCCAGACCATAGCAGAGAGCTGGATGAGAAATGGAGCAGCTGGGACTTGAACTGGCACCTATATGGGATGCCGGCACCACATGTAGCAGCTTAACCCACTACACCACAGTGCTGGCTCTGCTTTTTCTATGTTATATTTAGATCTTACAGTGATTCAGTGAAGTAAGTGACATCAACAAAGTGTTTTAGAGAGGAGGAGCTCGGTTAGGTTTAATGAGCTTATACAAAGGTATTTCTTTTTTTCTTGTGTTTAAGATCTGTTTTATTTGTGTGAAAGGCAGAGTGGCAGAGAGAGACAACGTCCATCCACTTGTTCACTCTCCCATGGCTGTACCTTGGCCAGTGCAAGGCACTTGGGCCATCTTCCATTGTTTTTCCAGACACATTATCAGGGAGCTGGATCAGAAGCAGAGTTGCTGGGACTCACACTAGCACAAGTGGCAGTTCAACCTGCTGCACCACAGTGCCAGCCACAGGGCATTTCAAAAAGGTCGTGGAAAAATGGAATGACGAAATAAGCTTATTTTGGTGTAAATTTTTTGAGGTATTTGAATAGTGTTTTTTTAAATGCGTGCATTTTCTGTGAATTTTTGGAAGGACTCTGGTATGTAGCAAAGTGAGCAGCCAGCACCCAGGACTTCTGATACTGAAGCTTGGCAGAGATTTTTAAGAAGGAGAGTTTAAATCTCGGGCACCCCTTGGCCAAGATGTATCAGCTGTTTAGGAAGACACAAATCTGGAGCAGGAGTAGAACAGGAAAAATTGGGTTTTAACTGCTAGAGAAATTGGTTTAGGTTGCCCTGCAGGATTTTACTATCACTACTATTGTTAACATCCAGGCATAAAATCCCCTAAGAGGGTGGGAGCCTGGCTTTGTCTTCTGAATGTGCCAGGAGAGAGCTGTCTCCATTATGCCTCTCACTGGCACACAGGGGCCGGGAGGGTTTCACACACTGCCTTGTTTTGTGAGCATTTGCGGTTGTAACAGATGACAGCCCTGTTTCGCATCTCGCTTTGTTTTCAAGTCACTGCATAAGAGCTGGGCCTCCTGTCTCTTAAAAACCAAAACCCAAAACACATGTCTTACTTTACATGTGTTTAGCTTCTACATGTTAATCTATAGGATTCATGTTCATGAAAAAATTTTCAATTTAGAGTGGTGTAAAAATTAACAGTAGAAAACATTGTTTAAATACAAAATAAAAATCCATTTTCTTTCTTCCTAGCTTTGAGTCCTACTCTCCAGATATAATTAATATTAATGATTTCTTACATACACAACCTTTTATACCATATAAAACATGTGATTTCCTATATGCCCACATATGCATATACAGCCATTCTCATCTAATGTATACATGTATACCCTTGAATCTTTCTCTACATGCCGTTATACAACTAGATTGCTTTACTTAACACTGTGTTAAACAACTTTATATGTTAATAGCTAAAGAGGTAGCTCATTTTCTCAAAGGACTGCTTTGAGTTCCAGTGTCCCAATTCCTCTCTGATTGGCAGTATTTCTAAGCATATATTTTGAATATTATATTTGTGGTATACCTCTGGAAGAATTCTTAGAAGTGGAATGGCTAAGAGGAAGAGCAGATACTGGTCACATTGGGATAGACCTTGCCATGTTGCTGAGAGCCTAGTGCGAACCCGTGTGAGAGGTGTTGATAATGGTTTGCTGGAGACTGGTGTTAAGTGTTCATATCTCTGTGAATTCATTTTTGTTGTCAGAAATGGATTTTAGTTCCTGTCTATTGGGTAGATAATATTCAAGGCAAGACAGTTAAACAAATGCCGAGAAGTAAAAAAGTATAACTGATAAGGTTGTTTGCCATGGCTGCCCTTTGTTTGCATTTGGAATAGCCTTATTTATTTATTTATTTTTATTTAGTAAATATAAATTTCCAAAGTACAGTTTATGGATTACAATGGCTTCCCCCAGCCCCATAATTTCCCTCCCACTGACACCCCTCCCATCTCCTGCTCCCTCTCCCATTCCATTCACATCAAGATTAATTTTCAATTATCTGTATATACAGAAGATCAATTTAGTATATATTAAGTAAATATTTCATCAGTTTGCACCCACACAGAAACATGTAGTGTAAAGTACTGTTTCAGTACTAGTTATAACATTACTTCACATTGAACAACATATTAAGGACAGATCCCACATGAGAAGTAAGTATACAGTGACTCCTGTTGTTGACTTCACAATTTGACACTCTTGTTTATGGTGTCAGTAATCTCCCTAGGCTCTAGTGATAAATTGCCAAGGCTATGGAAGCCTTTTGAGTTCACTGACTTTGATCTTATTCCGACAGGGTAATAGTCAAAGTGGAAGTTCTCTCCTCCCTTGAGAGAAAGTCACCTCCTTCTTTGATGGCCTGTTCTTTCCACTGGGATCTCACTGACAGGGATCTTTCATTTAGTGTTTTTTTTTTTTTTTTTCCAGAGTGTCTTGGTTTTCCATGCCTAAAATACTCTCATGGGCTCTTGAGCCATATCCGAATGCCTTAAGGGCTGATTCTGAGGCCAGAGTGGAATAGCCTTTTTTATTTTATGCATAACACATACTTGAAAAGGCCTTTGGTTACCATCTTGGCTGTTCACTGGCTTTCATTGGTTTTCTTGTAGAATACTGCAGTGCAGTAGTGCAGAGGGCACTGGAGCTGGATCCAGGGCTTGTGCCAGATTAGGTCTGGAGATGGCTGACTGGCTTTGTTACCTTAGACACATCACTGTACCCCTCTGAGCCTCCATTTCCCCCTCTGTAAAACAGAGAATGCGGCTGGCGCCGCGGCTCACTAGGCTAATCCTCTGCCTTGCGGCACCAGCACCCCGGGTTCTAGTCCCGGTCGGGGTGCTGGATTCTGTCCTGGCTGCCCCTCTTCCAGGCCAGCTCTCTGCTGTGGCCCGGGAGTGCAGTGGAGGATGGCCCAAGTCCTTGGGCCCTGCACCCCATGGGAGACCAGGAAAAGCACCTGGCTCCTGGCTTCGGATCAGCGCAGTGCGCCGGCCGTGGCGGCCATTGGAGGGTGAACCAACGGCAAAAGGGAAGACCTTTCCCTCTGTCCCCCTCTCTCTCTCACTGCCCACTCTGCCTGTCAAAAAAATAAATTAAAAAATTAAAACACACACACACACACACACACAAAACAGAGAATGCTGTTCGTCAGATTAAGAAGATAAATTGGAGAAGAGGTAGAAAAGTGCCTAGCACAATCCCTCCATATAGTAGATGCTTGGTGAGTGGTTTCTGCGCCCAGAGGTTGAAGTGAAGTAAGTAAGGCAGTGTTGGGAATATTTTATTATCCTGAGGTTCCTTCAAGGTGGATCATTTTGCTTTTTCATTTTACAAGGCTGTGAGTCTTTTCTTCATTGTATTCCTTCTGGGATTGTTTATTAGCTTTGAGGCAATAAACTGACATCGTGAGTTCTCATAAATGTGCAGGACACTGGATCACCAGAACTCTTGGTTGAGGTAGGCAAGAGGCAGTCAGTGACTTACACAATCAACAGATAATGATGCTTGATCTGTTATAGGGTGCTCACAACAGCCCAGTTTAAGGGGAATGCTGAGAGTGGAGCATGAGCCCAGGAACTTTCCAAGGATCATTGGCATTTATGTTCTAAGCATGCTTAGGCATTTCTGTGAGGTCTATTTATTTATTTATTTACTTGAAATAATTCCAGAGTGAGAATATTGGAGACACACACACAAAGAGAGAGAGAGAGACAGACAGACAGACAGATGGACAGACGCCTATCTTCTATCTGCTGGTTCACTTGCCAAATGGCTGCAAGGTCTAGGCTGGGCCAGGCAGAAGCCAGGAACCTGGAGCTTCAACTCCACCTCTCACGTGAGTTTGGGGGCCTAGGTACTCCAGCTATCTTCTGCTGCTTTCCCGGGCACATTAGCAGAGAGCTAAATTGGAAGTGGAACAAACAGGACACAAACTGGTGCTCATACAAAATGCCAGCGTTCCAGTCTTGACTTGCTATGTCACAGCAATGCTGGCCCCAGGCATTGCTTGTTTTAGTTTTTTCGAGGGTTTCTGAGGTAAATAAAAGCTAGCATGTATGGCAGTGGTTGCTAATGAGGGACTGTTTTGTGCCCTTTCCCCATCCCCAGGAATTTGGCAATGTCTGGAGACATTTTTGGTTGGCACAATGGTAGAAGAAGTTATTAGTGGCATCTGGTGGGTAGAGGCCAGGGTGTTATTAGAATCCTACAGCACACAATACAGCTCCTCCCAGCAAAGCATGATTTGGCCCCAAATGTCCATAGTGTTGATGTTGAGAAACCCTGATAGAGGGAACAAATTGTGAGTTGAAGACAATGAGCTGGATCCACCAAGATAGGGGGATTTGTCAGCACTACAGATTAAACCATGCCTGGATGGAATTTCATCTAGGCTTCAAGAAGGTCCTTTACTTTTCCAGGGAAATGGTGTAGAAAAGGCCCAAGTTACAAAGTAACTCTGGCTACAGCTAGCTCCTAGAGGCAGCTGGAAGGTTCAAGTTCATGTGTCAATCTTCATGGACTCCAGGATAAACTTCTTTTGTTTGTCCAAACATTTATTCATTCAACAAACGTGCTTAGTGACCAGCAGCCCAAGTGCTATGCTATGGGAGATAAGAAAAAAGAGACAAGAACCATGGTGTCTCCTTGAAAGAGCTTGGGAAGACAGTATTGTGGTTAAGAACTCAGATTTGATTCTATATCTTCCTGGGCTTAAAACCTGGCATTGCTACACCTATTTTGTGAGATCACACCCTCATTTAGGATGGGGTTAAAAAATGTCCACCTTGTATGATTGCTGTGATAGTTCAAATGTTGTTGAACATCAAGTGCTTATAACAATGTGTAGCTCAATAAAATTTTACTTTTGTTATTTTTACTGCACAGTTCCTACTGCTATGGAGTCTTGCAGCCTTATGGATTTTCTAGTTTAACATTTTCAAATTTGATTTCTTTCTCAATAAAGCCTTACTCAAGCACTGAATGTGTGAAATATGTAAAAACAGAGTAACCCTGGTTAAAGAAAGGGTGTGACTTTGGGCTGCTTTGTGGGGGGATCACCCCCTTCTCACTCTGCCAACAGTGTTATCTCATCCATAGCTGCAGAAACCTGGGACTGTGTCAAATCCAGTTTTGACAATCACCAGTATCCTCTAATCATCTCATTTCAAGAGCAAGGAACCTGAGGCCCAGAGAGAGGAAGTGACTCAAAGGAAGCGGGGAGAAGGCAAGAACAAGAGTCACTCTAATATACACCTGCCAAACATGCAGATGAGGCTTTCAGGGAAGGACAGAGACTGCAGAGATGCACTCCTTAGTTGGGTTGTACATGAGGTTGACCTTGAAGGATGGGTAGGAGTGAAACACTTAAATGAAGTTGAAAGGAATATTTTCAAATGACAAAATAGAATGGTTAAGGTATGGAAAGAAAAGTGTTGATGTTTTTACCCTTGTCTTGGCAAGTTTTATTTTGTTGCAAGTAATCAAAGCTGTTTTAAAGTGTCCTAATTAAAAATCAAAGGGAAGGAGTTGCTATAAAGTTACAGGTAACATCTGGGTCCCAGGGCAGAGAGCCCGGTCTCATATGAACTGGGAATACCAGAACCGAGTGCCTCCTGGCATGCCCTCCCTCTCCAGTACTTCATGGTCTCTGTTTCACCTCTGTATATTTTTCGTAGTCCTTTGTTCTCTCTCTGCGTATCTGTCCTATCTTCTCTGGGCACGTGGCTTCCTCAAAGATCCTGAGTTTGCATGTCACTCTTTGAAGCAACTCACTCACTGATCATCTATCTCACTGATCATCTATCTCTGAATCCCAAAATTTTTTCTACAAAGAAATTTATTTGTTTATTTGAAAGTCAAAATTACAGAGGGAGAGTGAGAGATACACATGCAGAGATCTTCTATTCACTAGTTCACTCCCCAAAATTCTACAATCAGAAAACACTGGTCCAGACCAAAGCCAGGAGCCAGGAATTCCATCTGGGTCTCCCATGTAGGTGGCAGGGGCCTAAGTACTTGAGCCATCATCTACAGCTTTCCCAGGTGCATTAGCAAGGAACTGGGTCAGAAGCAGAGCAGTCAGGGCTGAAACCTGCACTCCGATGTGGGATGCTGGTGTTGCAAGATGGCAGCTTAAACCACTGTACCACAGTGCTGGCCACTGAATCCCAAATTCTGAATTCCAGAAGGAAATAATCCTATTGGCTTATAGGTATTGTTTGTGTAGCTCTTGTCCAGTAGCTGAGCAAGAGATGTGGATATCAGGAGCCTCTCTTATGTCAACGAGGTAGGTAAAGATCTACTCAGAGATGAGAAAGGAATGTGGCTGGGGCTGGCCTTCAAGTTTCTCTGTTGACAACAGTGGAGACAGAAGTCCTGTAGCTGCAGCAAAGTCTGAAGTAGACACAATGGGCAGTAAGCAAGTTGGTTGATGAAGACTTCTCTGAAGAGGGTCACGGGTGCTGGTCTTGCAGGGTAGGCAAGCTTTGTCCGAGTGGAGAAATGGAGAGGGGAGGGCTGTCCACTCTGGAAGCTTGGGAGAATACTGAGTGAGCAACAGTGAGCAATTAAATCCCTGTGTATCCCAGTCTTTCATTCATTCCCTTAGAGAAACATACTTATTGAGGGCCTGTAAATAGAGGGCATATTTACAGACGAAGAAACAAAGCTAAAACAGTGAAATTGCTTCCCCAAAGTCACAGAGAATGGGAATATGAACCATATCTATCATGTCTTAACCTTCATTTTTTTCTTTATCTTTCATTTATGTCTTTTCTATTTGATTCTACAAGGTCAAAAATGACTTAGAGCAAGGTTGGCAGCTTATGCTGTTTTTCTTTCAAATAGCTAACTTTTGAAATTGCCCTTCCTAAAGTAAGGATAGGTGAATAATTTCCATAACTATAGACTCTGTGTGTGTATATCTGTTTTAGGAGTATTTGGGCAGGGGATTTCTAAGGTGTGCTTTAACTTTTTATCATTTTATACCCAGGGACCTGTTCTTGTTCATCTCAGTGATGTTGAAAACCAGTTTAACCTATCACAAAATTATTTATAATACAAAATAGCCTCAAAATAATCTAAAATGTCTCAAGTAGGAAATTGGTTCAAAAATTATGATATGACTATATAATATTACTGAATAGCCATCAAAAATAATTGTTCAAGGATTTTTCATATAATGGAAATACCTTCAAAATATAAAATTAGTAGGATAAACAAAAAACTATATTTATAGTACATAAGCTATGTGCAGATATATACATATAGGAAAACCTTTTTAAGGATATATGCTGGTCTAAAAATGAATGAACTAGATCAAATATTATAAAATAATATGTAGTATGGTACCAGTAACTTAAATTTTTATATGTTTTGCTAAAGTTTCAGCAATTTTATATGACTCTTATTTTTCTGTGACTACTTTTGTAACTGAAAGTTTTGTTGAAATAATTATAGATTCCCATGAAGCTGTGAGAAATAATACAGAGAGATATTTGTCAACATTGCTCTTTTCTGCTAGTAATGATATTTTGCAAAGTTATCATGTACTGTCACAGGATGCCAATATTGATGTATCTCATAGTTTTACTTATTTATATATACATACATGTTTTTTGTGTGTGTGTCTGTGTGTGTGTATGTTAAGTTCTATACTATTTTATCCTGTATGTGTTCCTGAATCCACGACAGCAGTCAATGCAGCGAACAGCCCCCAAACCTCAGGGAACCCCTCCCCCCCAGCTTGTACTTTGATAACTACATCTATACCCACCACCATTCTCCAAAAAAGTGTTTAACCTCACTGTGTAGGGTGTTTCTTTGTGTATTTTAATCTGAAAGCTTAACTGCAAAGCCTACAGTTGGAAAGGCTCTAGTGGTCTCTGTGGCCACTCAGAGTGTGGGAATTTTAGAGGGATGCTGGGATGCTGGGAGAGGTCTTATGACTCCCTGCCCCCCCCCCCCCCGACTCATCATCAGCTTGTGATCTTTCCCCATACTTCCCTCACAAACAGCACTGCTCAGAAACTCACGCTGAGTTAGGCATCATTTCGTCTGGAAATGCTGATCTGACCTCACAGCCTGATTCTGGTGTGTTCTCTCTCTGCCCTGATGTTAGTCTGTTTTTCTTGACGTGGCACTTTAATCAATACATTTTGGATGGTAGATGGAGGTCTGGCACAGAGCCCTTCCCTGGTCTGATGAGTCTGCAGCTGCCAGCCTTCATTTCTCTCCCACCCTTTGAGTGGCTTTGGATCCTGCCTGCACTTCAACCGCAACATTTAGTAGGAAAATGTATGCTGTGAAAAAAGTAAGCACAGATTCTAGAATTTTTATGCATCAAAATAAACTTACCTTTTAATTCCATTTTCTCTTTGAAATGACCTTGTGTTCGGTAAGTCCTAGTTTATTTTGACCATGCAACTCCTGGGCCACTCCACAAATTCCAGCCCTCTGCCTCCTGGTGCTTCTACCAGCGTGACTGACTCTCATCTTTGGAGCAACTCACTTTTTCCACTCTTTTCTCCTTTCATTTACAAAACTAGTAAGATGATGATGACTACCGTAAGTAGCTATCAGCCTAGCATTGTGCTATGCACTTGATATATACTATCTCTTTTTATAAAATATGGCAAAGTTCTATTTTACTAACCCCATTTTTGAAATGTGGAAGCTAAAGCCCAAGAAAAGGTGAATAACTTTCTCAGGATCATGGAATCAGGTAAATAGCAGAACTAGATTCAGACCTAGCACTGTCTGTTACAGAGCCCCCTTTCCTGACCAGCCTGTACAAAGGAGGCAAGGGTCGGGGGCCCTGTTTTAAACTGCATGGTCAATCAGAGGCTCAGTGCTCTCTGCAAGGGCCTGGATCCCATTTGAGCTCCTGATTAAACCCTTCCGGCTCTTGGGAGGTGGCCATTCTATTGCTGGACAAGAGGCATTGCTAGGAAGTTGTCTCTTGATGGTCAGTGGAAATGTACCCTTCACTCACTCAGTGTACTTCTGGCCTTTGGTGCAACATAATTCCCCTAAATTTGTAGATTGTATGACTAAAAGGGATTATTTTGGTTTTAGCTACTTATTTTACAGATGAGGAAATTTGAATGCAAAGAGAGAAGCCCTGTTCAGCTTACCACCCCTGAGCTACCTGAAACCTGATCTTGTCCTTTGGCTTACCTTTCTCCTTCTAGCTCTTCCAGTCTTTCCTCCTGAGATGGGTTTTCTTGACCTTTCACTGCCCTAGTGATTCTTTGCATGGCCTCTCTCCATCTGGCTCATGAGTGCTCCTCTTATTTTTGGAGCTGACCTCCATAGTCAAAGTTTGGGTTGATTGCCTGTAGTCCTACAGACGATGATGTTTAACTCTATGCATGATTTTGAGACTGCGGTATGCAAGGGACATGCTGTAGCCGCTGATCACAGTCTGCCTCTCCTTCCTTTCTCTACCTTGTCTTCAGTGTGAATGAAGCAATAGGTTTGACTGCATGTGGCAAAGACAATTATGGCTGTGCCTGAAACAGGGGGAGACTTATTTCATATTCATACAAAAGTCTGATCCAGAATGGGTACTCTACTCTGTGAAGCAGTGAGGGTCTCAAGCTCCTTCTATCTTGTCACTTTTTGATTCTTAGGGTGTTACTGTCTTCCTCATTATCTTAGATGGCCAACCAACTTTTTAACTTTCTAGCCAATGATAAGGCAAAGGGAAAAGCATACATTTTTTTAAGAAGTAGCAGTCATAATTTTTTTTTTGACAGGCAAAGTTAGACAGTGAGAGAGAGAGACAGAAAGGTCTTCCTTCCGTTGATTCACAGCCCCCACCCCCCCAAATGGCTGCTACTGCCAACACAGCACATTGCGTGGATCCGAAGCCAGGAGCCAGGTGCTTCCTCCTGGTCTGCCATGTGGGTGCAGGGCCCAAGCACTTGGGGCATCCTCCACTGCCTTCCTTGTCCACAGCAGAGAGCTGGACTGGAAAAGGAACAACTGGGATAGAATCCGGTGCCCCAACCGGGACTAGAACCCAGGGTACTGGTGCCGCAGGTGGAGGATTAGCCTAGTGAACTGCAGCAACGGCCAAGAGGTTGCAGTCTTACTTCTACCACTTTTCACTGGCCTGTTAGAACTTAATCACATTGTCACACCTAGCTGAAGGGAAGCCTGGGAAATGTAGTCTTTTATTCTGGGAGGCCATATGACAAGCTAAATTTAGGCTGAAGATGGAAAAGGGGAAAATGGTTGGCAAATATCTGTCTTTTTCTGCTACATCCCCTCTGGTTTAACTCCAGGAAAACAGGCCCTGGTTGGTGCCCTGTAGCAACTGGTTTCCCTGGGGTACAAAGTTACATTCCTAGGAAGAATGGCAAAGCAGTAAATTCCAGAAATTCTCAGGACCCTAGGAAAGACTGAACTTCAGAATCCTTGGCAAGGCGGTCACAATGATAAAAACACATGTCATTTATTTGGAGCTTATTATTTATCTGCCAGGCTTGTGTTGAATCTTTTTTTTTTTTTTTAAAGATTTATTTATTTGAAGGAGTTACAGAGGGCGAGGAGAGAGAGAGAGAGAGAGTCAGAGTCAGAGTCAGAGTCAGAGTCAGTCTTCCATCAGCTGGTTCATTCCCCAAATGGCCACATTGGCCAAGGCTGGGCCAGGCTGAAGCCAGGAGTCAGGAGTTTCTTCTGAGTCTTCCACATGGGTGCAGGGCTCCACGAACTTGGGCCATCCTCTACTGCTTTCCAAGGCCACAGCAGAGAGCTGGATCAGAAGTGGAACAACTGGGAACCATTCTGTATGGAATACCAGCATTGCAGGTGGCGACTACCTGGCTGATCCCGTGTTGAATCTCAAGATACATTATCTTAGTTAATTTTCAGAGGCCTCATAAGGGACAGGTACCATTTTTATCCCCAATTTACAGAGCAGGCTTTCCAGAGAGATAAAGTAACTTCCCAAGCTTTCACAGTGAGTACATGGTGGAACTGCCATCTATGTGTCTTGGTGCGTTGATGGGGGCTTGGAGTCATTGCCTGCTTACTTTGACACCAGACAAGTCCGAGTTGGTCATTACCACTTCAGAAAGCCCTCTCATGTTTCTTGTAATAACAGATGCTTCTAATTATAACCCAAGCAGGAAGTGTTCTTTTAAGTCATTTATGAGCCCCAAATTGAAGGGGTGAATCTTATACCCTATTTGCAAAGAATGAGCTCAGGTCACACAAAACATTTGGTGACCAACGTGGCAAAGGTTTATCTCTGTGTTTCAGTTTGCTGTCAGTGGTGCTCCTTGGAGTACTTCTTTTTTCATGCTAATACTGAAATATAGAGTTATCATACATGTGGCAGGGATGGGATTTGGCTTTATATAACTTTGATGCCACTCTGGGAATCTTCATATGCCTCACTGATGTGCCTGGACCTCCAATGCTGCTGCTTCTGGATCCTCTGAGTATGCCCAGGGACCCGAAGTCCCAGGCCTGTTGGATGGCCTTGATGCACATGGCTGAAGGTCGTAGGCACCAACTTCCCTATTCTCTAGAGTCTTCTTTGCTGATAGCTTGGTTTAATTTTTTCCTTTTTTCTCTTGAAAGAATGGTGGATGGGTTATGCACACAGATATTAACGGTGGGACACTCTCTGATGAAAATCTGTCTTTAGGGTCAATTCTTTTTTCCAACCCAACCAAGATTTATAGACCGTAGGAGGGGCACTGAAAACTGAATTGTGGGGTTGGGGTAGCAGTGGAAGGCTTTCCTGAAAGAAGGCAGTAGGGTCTCCTGAAGGATGGGAAGGCGTTAGTTACACAAAGAGCCAGGAATTCTTTCCTAGAAGGAGGGATGGTACAAACCCTGAGTGGGGAAATGGAAAAGAGGCAAAAAAATTAAGGTAGATTCAACTTGGAGCTTTATGTATTTTAGAGTTTTTGGTTAGAGAGGATGAGGCAGAGGTTATGGCTAATTTTGAAAATTTTGTTTAATTATTTGATTATTTACTTGAGGAGATAAAGAACACTCTCATCTATAATTATCTATATAATGCTATAGATATGTTTACATGATAATACATATATATTTTTAAAAGATTTATTTATTTTATTTGAAAGGCAGAGTTAGAGAGAGAGAGAGAGAGAGAGAGAGAGAGAGAGAGAGAGAGAGGGAGAGAGGGAGAGAGGGAGAGAATATGATCTTTCATCCGCTGGCTCACTTCCCAAATGGCTGCAATGGCCAGAGCTGGTCCTATCCAAAGCCAGGAGTCAAGAGCTTCTTTCAGGTCTCCCAAATGGGTGCAGGGGCCCAAGCACTTGGGCCATCCTCCACTAATTTCCCAGGTGCATTAGCAGGGAGCTGGATCAGAAGTGGAACAGCTGGGAATTGAACTGGTGCTCAAATAGGATACCAGCTCTGCAGGCAGCAGCTTAACCTGCTATGCCATAGTACTGGCCCCAATAAATATACATTTAAATCATGATATGTAACAGATTATATTTAAAAATATATCATAACTTATTTAGAAAATTCCTTACCAATGGACATTTAAGTCATTTCTAAACTTTGCTATTGAAAACATACTATGTTGTACATACTTGTGCAAACTCCCTGTACCCTTTTTTCTACTTTAGGATAAATTTTGAGAAGTGGACTCATTCACAACAAATGAAACTGGGAATGAGGAGTCAACCCAGGTTTCCCATGTCGGTGACAGAGACCCAGCCACTTGAGCCATACCTGAATCCTCCCAGGGTCCACAAAAGAAAGAAGCCAGGTTTCAAGCCAGGAGATCTGATTTGGGGCCTGGGCATCTTAACCACTGTCTCAAATGCCCACCCCCATTGCTAATTTTGCAAGAGTCTCAGTGAAGGTAGGGTTTGATGTCTTCCCACTTGTCGCATTCTACTTTTAGTGTCTTCAGAAGAGTGATCAACAAATACTGTGTTCTCTGTCCCTTCATTAAACTCACCTTGGGAAGTGATTAAACCAATAGTGTTCCTTTCAGAATTCTTTTGAGATGTTTCAGGGGCTTTGGACATAAGAAAGCAGTGATGTTTTTAGTGTTAACAGTGGCTTATAAAAACATTTAGATCACTCTTAAAATGGACTCAGGCACTTAAAGGATTGGCAATCAGGTGATTGCATCAGCATCTCAGGCTTGGAATTGATAAGAAATTGGCAGATGCTCAAAGGATGTTCTGTCTGCAGAGGAGTTGAGCTTTCTGAAAACAATGACAGCTTCTTTTATTTACAGCCGCGAGAGGCTCACAGATGTGCATCAGCTGGCTGCAGTCCATCAGTTACTAGCAGATTTGTGCATTGTTCTGGTGTGGGCACTGGGGTTCTTAGTGTAATATTAACTCAGCTGTTTATAGTAAGAATTTTTAACCTAGCAAGAGGTTCTTTTAAAAAAGCAAGCAAAAAGAACACAAGCCTAGAAGTTAATTGAGGAAATTTAACAGTACATTCCGGACTTATTTGTTACTTGTCCAGACTCAGCAGAGATCCTTTTGATGTACTTCCAACAATAATAAAAGCAACAGCATGGTGAAATAAACAGGCTCTTAGGTGGAGAACTGAGCTTCTGGGAAGAGCTGCATCTTCTAACAGTATTGCTGTGATTTGTCATTGGCCATGAGTAAAAACCATCAATGCCCTATTTTTAGTTTATAAAGTACTTCCATGGAATCCTTTAATTCATTTTTCCTACTGTGTAGGACTGGGTAATTATCTTCACCTTGTGGCTGAGGTGATGGGTTCACAAGCCTTCAGTGACATGTTCAAGGTCACAACATAGGCAGCAGGTGCCAGAATCTGGATTCCAACCCTGATGTTATTGTACAGATAACTCATCATAACTCCTGAAAAACATATTAACATTCAAGTCTTTCAAGCTGCTGTACCATCTTAGGAATCATGACTTAGAATTGTTTCTTCCGCTGGTACTGTTTTAGGCATTGAAGGAAATAGCTGAAAATCCTGTTGCATTCGAACTCCAGTAATATTTTCTGTGATATTCCTGGGCCCAGAATTATTCAGGGATATTTGATTCCCCCTCTCCCAAGCTTCAGTTTTTAATATTGCCTTGTGTCTCATTATATCAAGTTGAAGGGAGATCTTGGAGAATTATTATTAAGAGTAGTTTCTGTGACCTTTTGTAAGAAACATAGACATGAATAGAAATGAATTACCATTATTTTGCAAAGTAACCAAGTCTTAAGTCCTGTCTGGGTCTGATTCATTGCCTGTAAGAAGTTCTGCTGAAGATATAATATATTTTGAATCTGTCAGACTAGATTATTGAGAAAAGATGTTAGTTTTATTATTACATTAATATAGCTATCCCTTTGTTGGAGAAGGTTATAGCAAAACTGAATCAAAAGATAGGAAGATTCCCAGAGGAGATTATACCTGCAGACTTTTCTAGGAAGACATGAAAATTGCAAATATAAAATGTAATCATGTTTGACAGAAGAACCAGGAGAACATTGACTACAAAACCCTTAAGTTTGACAGCCTCTGGCAAGGTGGCAGATTATGGGAGGTCTTTCAGAGTGACTTTTCTTGGGATAAAGCACAGAATGTTATGCATGCAACATGCATTGTTGCTGGACAGCAGATAGCAAAACTCCCTTGAGACAGAGGAGGATGCCTAGGAAAGCAAGCACCAAGTTCCAGAAGAAAGCAAGAGTGTAGGCTTTTGGCAAATAGATCCCTAAGATTGGATCAAAGACCTGCAGGATGTATGGGGAGGATTCAGGGGAAACTGGGGAGGGATGCAGCTCTCAGATTGTTCAAGGCAGTGTAGACCCTGTTACCCTGTGCCACTAAGGTTTATAAAAAGGGCAGTGATAACACTTATCTTGCCCTTTGAAACCTCCCTCTGGAGAGGCTGGGAGGGGTCCAAAGCGGGCTGCAGAGGGATCACTTAGCAGGACTCTTAGGAGTCTAGAGAAGAAAAGGGACTGAAGTAAGGTGTTAGTTCATAGTGCTGTGTAGAAAGGTGGATTGGATTTGGTTTTTGCCTGTGGGCCCCAAGGAGGAAACCACATACTCTCAGATCTTGATTCTTACACTGTAACTTCCCAGCCATAAAATTGCCCCCCCCCCCGCCCCACTTGGGCTTGTGTGGCCAATGGAGTTCCCAATTCTTGAACAGGTTATTTTCTAACAACCACCCTCACCCCAAGTTGCTAATGTCCTTGAGACTTTTTTTATTTAATTATCTATGGAAGGGCCAGCATTGTGGCATAGGCAGTTAAGCCTCTGCCTGTGACACGGGCTTCCATATTGGAATGCTAGCTTCATGTTGATGCACCTGGGAAGGCAGCAGCAGATGTCCCAAGTACTTGCGCTCTTGCTTCCCATCTGGGAGACTAGGATAGAGTTTGGGGCTCTTGGCTTCAGGCTGGCCCCGCTGAGGTTTTTGCCACCACATGGGGAGTGACCATCAGATAAAAGATCAGTGTCTCTCTTTTTCTCTCCACCTCTTCCCCATGTGTTCAAGTTAATACATAAATACATCTTTTAAAAAATAACCTATGGGGCCGGCGCCGCCATAGCTCACTAGGCTAATCCTCCGCCTTCGGCGCTGGCACCCCAGGTTCTAGTCCCAGTTGGGGTGCCGGATTCTATCCTGGTTGGTCCTCTTCCAGTCCAGCTCTCTGCTATGGCCCGGGAGTGCAGTGGAGGATAGCCCAAGTTCTTGGGCCCTGCACCCGCATGGGAGACCAGGAGAAGCACCTGGCTCCTGGCTTCGGATCAGCACGGTGCACCGGCTGTAGTGCGCCGGCCGCAGCGGCCATTGGGGGGTGAACCAATGGAAAAGGAAGACCTTTGTCTCTGTCTCTCTCTCTCTCACTGTCCACTCTGCCTATTAAAATAAATAAATAAAAACAACCTATGGGAAAATGACCCCCTCCTTTTTTGGTGTGTGTTTGTATATATATTCACATCTTTTTATTCAAGGACATTTTATTCTAACCCAAGGGGGAGAAACTGTCTTAAGTGGCTAAGAAGCATAGTGGTTCATTTTTAATAAGGCCATCGACCTTCTAATATATAAGCCATATAAACATCAAAAAATCTATTTCTTTTAATACAATAATAGCAGTGGTAAGAGTGACTGTCCCTCAGATTTGTAAAACTCAAGAGTCTTAAGGAGCACACAAGCCTCCATAGTGTGGTTCTTGCCTGCCCCATCCCCCTTTGCTCAGCCGTTGGTGTTCAGTTTGCTGAATGGTTGTGGTTCAGAATTTAATGTCAAAGTTAACAATATTTATTGAGCCAGACACTCTGAGAAATAAAAGTGGCCAAATCTTTTCTGGAGCTTCTTTTCTAGCCTGTAGAGATGGAGAAATCAGGATAAAAAGCACCATGAAGAAGAATAAGCTGGTGTTAGGAGGTCGAGGGTGCTTCTTTAGGTTGGGTGGTGTGGAAAGCATGTCTGAGAAAGAAGCATTTAGGCAGAGGCTGCAGGAAGTGAGGGAACAAACTATGGGATATTAAGCAAAGGGGAAGGGATGGGAAAAGTGAAATAGTACCTGGAGCCAAAGTCCCTGTGGAAGAGAGGAATAGTGTGACTGCAGCAGAGGGGAAGAGAGGCAGAGAGAAATCAGAGGCCAACTCCTGTAGCCATCTAGGCTGTAGTAAGAACTTGAGTTTTTACTCTGAGATGAGAAACCATTGGAAGATTTTAAGCAGAAGAGTGACATGA